>CM050208.1:8252500-8792500 GCA_027475355.1 Coilia nasus
ATGTATAAGAAATGACAAGTAAGAAATGAAACATTATTGATACCCACAGCTACAAAACTGTTATTTCTAGTCCCAGTCCTGCTTCTGTGAAACACAGTTCTGAGCTGTTTCCCTTTATGTCTATTCATAATCCAGACACTGGGACCATAATCGTAATGTTAAAAGCTTGAACATATTGACTGGAATATTGATGAAATATTGATGATCATTTCAACATTGATATTTATTAAATTGATTCTGATAGCTCATTGCGTGGGGACAGGATGGCACCAGTCTATCATCGCTGTGTACCGCAAGCCTGTCAGGATGACAAGAACAAGATAATAGTGGTTAGATGTGTTTTATTACCACAAAGGCATGTATTTTTACAAAACACAGAGCTAGCTGTTTTATATCTACTTTACCAAAAAGGTAAAGCCAACTAAATCAATAATCTGACAAAGAACATTTACCAGACAAATTTTTGCAACGTCTGTGAGCAGGGAACCTGAACCTGATGCTCTGCACCAACAACCACAGTGATGCAGGCCATGAAATACATCAGGAAAACAGCATCACTGTCGCTGTGTCAGATATTTACAGATAATGTACTGTCTTTTCCTTAATGGATCAACGACAAAAAGTGCTATCATGACGCAATGTGTCCTTCTCCTATAGGCTCTGTTTCACATTTTCTTTGCCCATCAAAGAGGACATACAGAACATTTAAACATATAGGTACACATACACATATGTGAAAGGCCAAATGAGTAGATATTCAAACCAGTTTCTAGGTTTGTTAGATACATCATGTGCTTGAAGCTATGCTGGGCACATCATCAGTGATGTTACCTGGGGTTTCAGGGTGTTTCGGGTCTTTCACACATCATACACCCTCGCCCAGGCGACCCTGCCGAGGCTGATCAGACCCTGGCAATACTGGCAACCCATGAATCTGCCCTCTTAAGCCAGATGCAGCTGCATCTGTGGTGGTAGCAATGGCTCTCCTCCGTGTATGCTCTGCAGAATGACTGGCTTGCAATGGCTCTCCTCCATGTATGCTCTGCAGAATGACTGGCTTGCAAAGCCCCGACACCCACCCTCCACATGTCAACGCTTGGCTCTCCAGCCTCTTTTTTGGCAGCTGATCTTTAAGTCCTCATATTTATCCTTCTTCCGCTCATGGGCCTCCTCCATCCGTTCCTTCCATGGCACGGTGAGCTCGAACACCTGCTTTGCTCAGTCTGACCACAGAACAATGTCTATACCTATATTCATCAATGAAATTGACAATCAAAACTTTCATGGATATAGTGAAGGAAGTGAACAGGAATTGTTTCAACAATATGGTCTTGCAATTGGAAGGTTGCCGGTTCAAATACCCATAGTTGACATGCCCTTGAGCAAGGCATCTAACCCCACACTGCTCCAGGGACTGTAACTGAAACGCTGTATATATCTGTAAGTCGCTCTGGATAACAGCATCAGCTAAGTATAATGTAAAAATGTGAAATGTTTTAAGAACTAAGATTACCATACATTTTTGTGCCGAATTTAGGACGGGTTTGCCAGCCATACTGTAGCTGTACTTAAAAAGAGACTGGTAATCTGAATAACACAGGAACACAGGCTTTTTTTAGTTTTATTGGAGCAAATGATGAAAATCTGTGCATGCATATTTAAGTAGTGCATCCAGGCAGGAAAGAAGTGTGAAATTATGGACAGGGTGACAACATTTTATGCTGAAGTGTCACCCTTATCCACACCTGCTTCTCTCTAACACAAACAACACCTTTTCACATGACACCTTCACAACTACAAAACACCCCCCACCCCCCCACCCCCGATAGGGTTTGGGTCATTACATCTTTTGACCCTCTTCCATAAGCACCAACCCCACAACTGAGGACCTGAGATCAGCTAGTTGCTTTTAAGGCCTTTAGATGACCCAAATTGGAGTCAAAATATGGGCCTTCCACCATATTATGTAAAGAGGACCATGACTCTGTATTGTTACACCCCACCCTTGGGTGGCGCTACTGGGGCGAATAAGACACCGCTCACCCAAGTGATACCCAACAATTCAATTGAATGAATTTTTCAAGTTTCAAAATGGAGTTTCATGGGGCTTATTCATGCCGCCATTGTACTTAGCCAATTGAGTGCCACGTTAATGACTGACGTGAGATAGAGCAGAACGCTATATCAGCATGGGAGAAAGGGGAACGGATATGATGCAATTTCTGGAAAATGGCAACAAGGAACTGCTTTGCTAATCAGCTGAAGCTAACCAAACAAATCCTGAACCCCTGAGACACAGTACTGGAAATAACAGTGAAAACAGACAGCCATAACAATAAGCTTCTGATGCACTAATGGCACTCGTGTCTCAAATGGGTAATTCTGAGGCTCGAACTGATGTGGACTTACATCACTATGTATGTGGCACAGTAATAGTTCATTTGGCCCCACAAATTGAGCTAAATTGAATGTAATGAAATTTATTTAAATGACAAAAACAGTGTCCCAGAGACAATTAGCGTAGGTCTTACCGCTGATTTCAATGGTGCATGTAGACAGCCACCCAGTAATGTAATTAAACCGTACATCAATGATTATCTTGTTCCAAAAAAAATAAAATAAAAATAAATCACATGACTGTAGTTTAGCCAGAGCAGAGAATGCTGACAATGATTTCCTTTTGGATGATGGCCTGATAACTTGCCTGGTCTCTGGAGAAATCAGGCAGTCCCTTTCCTGAGAGGTAATATTCCCATAACAACTTAAATAGCATACATCACATGCGATGGACACCCCATTCCCTGCAACAATGGTAGTTTTCCCAGCAGACTTACTGTGGAATGGTTATTGATGTAGGCAACTGATTTCAATGAATGGCCTTATGAGGACTATGAATATAGCTCTCAGGTGAATATCTGTACTTTTTTTTTTTTCCGGAAAATTCTGCTGTTCATCTCTCTCGTGGTTTTTCCCGTTTGTAGTAAGGCTACAGGAATACGTTATGTTTGGTTCAAAATGTAGTCCTCATTCAGGGCCCCTCACTACTGGTTCAGGTGTTGATGCAGTGCTGAAAATAACTAATGTTACTTTTACATGAAAAAGCATCAAAGAGAAAAACAAGAAACCAAGGGGTAAGATAAGAAGGAATAACATAACGTTCAAAATGTCTATGGCTTTTGTGTAAGCTATTATTGTTCAGTCCCTATTGAGGTCAATGAACATTTATATTTAGTTCTCAGGCTGTTACCGTACTAGTCACATACATGTTTAATACGAGTGTTATTTTGAGAGCATTAAAAAAAAACACTTTAGAGAGAAAAACAAGAACAACTAACTAGCCAGGGAAACACCAAGGTTTACTCTCTGCAGCCCACCATATTAATTATGCAGCACATCCTCTTGTGATATGTTGAAATTCATTACAGTTCAGAAACTGGAGGTATGGTTATTTATCACATTAGAGTCAATACGCAGGAGAATGTACTTATAAACACAGTGAAAGTGGATAGGGACTGAGAGATGTTAATGGCTGTTTATAACCTTTAGCATGTAATATTTTATGTACCCACTCACTCACACAGTCACATTGATTATATTGTCTAAGGCTGATAGCAATGTTTAATTTATTCCTGGGAGGCCCACGGTTATATTACAACATTACATTAACTCAACAAAAATAAACCTTCACATTCTTTTTCTTTATAAAGGCACATATATATTCTGCACTTATATTCTGCAAAGCTATTGGATGGTAGATTTTGTAAATAGGTTCAGTTACCTGGCCACAAAGTCATACGACCTGCCAACCTGCCTTGAAGTACGACACCTTGTTGATTGGATTTGATATGGACGACATTTGGAGTTTGCATGTTAAAATGAAAAATGAACACTGATTTCTGTATCATATGCCTCCCACAACAACATCTAAAAGGTTAAAAAACCTTTTTGTTTTTAAATGTGTTTTTTATAAATTAAAAACAAAATAAAACACATAAAAAGCATGTAACACACAAGAAAAAATACAATAGCACACAGATAAGATAGACTGAGCATCTTAATCAAGCTAAAACATCCCCTTGTGAGGATAGGTCTGTGGCCACAGTAAAAGTGCTCTCTCAGTTAATGGATCTGCAGTGAGAGTTTACAACTTCACATACCGCAGGATGGTGTGTAATGAGGCCGTGGTATCAGGTGAGAGAATAAAGAATAATTAAGTGGAATTACAAACTGTTTTCTTTTCCAGGAAACGCACATTTAGTTAAATTATTCCATTTCCACCATCAGACAGTGCAACAGAAAAAAACATCTCCCACAACTTTCTTAAACAAAATGTGATACATTTAAAAACATTATTGTGGTCCTCACTGCCTCTCAACATTGGATTCTTTTAATTTCACTGAGTTGTTAGATATTGGTGACAAATCTCTTAATTTCCTTTGTGGTTATCATTATTTGCTGTTTAATGTGTAGAATAATTGTACTTTTTTTCTTATATGAATTTGATTATTGTTTTTATTGCAATAAAATTTTAAATATTGTTTCTTTCATTGGATTTTTACTGGCTTTGACCCCAGGAACACTAGAAACCCCTTTGTAGCAGCTAACAATGCTCCCAAGAAAGAATGAAGAATAACCATTTTTCTATAACAGTGCAGTCTGCTGAAGGAGACTGATTATCTGTAACATGTGAACCATGACAACATTAACATGCCATACATATTGTGTGCACATTTTGGTGCCTGAAACCAAATTCTGAAGACCACCTCCACACTGGTGAATGAGTACACTGCGTGTCTATCATACTAATGAGCAAGTATAGATCAGTGCCTCCAAGAATATTAGTTGAAATTCTGTTCAGAAAACAGTCAGGAATGTATACAAAAGGCTTGTGGTGGTTACTGTAGGAGTCTAAAATGCTATGGTTTCCTTTGTGACACTGAGAATCTAAAGTCTGAAGAGGTGCTGGAATATTGCCACAGTGTACCCAGTGAACTCTTGGTGATCTATGCAATGCAACTGCAACACGTCCAGATTCAATTATTCTCTTCAAATTTGGTGCTCCTTGCATGGGCCAAAGGACAGGGATAAGGGGGAATGGTAAAATGTATACAAGTATATAACATTATAATATAGTACATTATACTTACACTGTACCATAGGATTAACGCAAGGGTTAGGATTAGGGTTAGTATTAGGTAGGGGTGTGCAAAAATGATCGTAATATATCGTATCACAATATATCGTATCACAATATATCGTATCGCAGTACAGTATATCGATTTAAACATCAATATCGTGATACTAATTTTCACAATATACTATATAAATTTCTGCCTCCAAAAAAAAAAAAAAAACATTGTTTAAACTTATATTATAGCTCTATCCTCCAGTAGTTTATCTTCTAAATCTTCTGCACTTTATGTTTTTCAGTTATGTTGAGTTCAGTAATTCTGAGTTATGTTGATCTAATTTAGTTTTGATAAGATGTAAGACTATCTAGATCATAAATAGCAACTGATAATTCAGCTCTATTTTTAAATTTTCACTGAACTATGTAGAATATTGCAATATATTGCAATACACCCTCTATCACAATGTATCGTGATATGTATCGTATTGTGAAGTCCTTGCCAATACCCACCCCTAGTATTAGGTATGGACAGGGTAAGTTACACAACATTACATGCTGTGTTCTGATACACTGTAAAACAAGCTGTTAAAATAAAGTGTTATTTCATACAGGTTAAAATGTACACCATCGCTCTAGGACCTCATCATTCGACATATGCTATGTGGGTGTACTGTACTTGCCTGACTCCTCTGCTTTTTTTTTTGGCTGAGTATGTGTGTCTGTTCCGCCTTTTAGAGGGATCCTCCCATTTTAACACACTTCACTGCTTAGTCTTTGAGCTCTTACTCTGCATTGGGGACTTGTAAGGGACCTGGCGGCATTCTGTTTGTAGACTGCCCATCCGGCATGAAAAGGTGTTAGGTTGTGTGTTAGCCTTGTACACTGCACAGCAGCCAAATGTGATTTGGGACCAAAAAAAGGGAAAAAAAAATTGTCAGCAATATGTTTGAAGGAGGGACAGTGGCAGCAGAGTATTTCTCTCTCCACCTGCAACTCCCACTTTTTCCCACTTGCATCACAATGCAAGCTCACAGTTGTAAATTTCTGTAAGGTCAATTTATTCAAATGTGTTATGAAAAAGAGTCGAATGCGCCGGTCGACTCAGATGACTTACGACTTTCTGTGTGCTGACTCAAGCCTAGCCAACAGTGAGCCATGCTAGGCAATCGATCACCGCTGCTTAAAGATACCTCCCTTGGTAGTCGATTTTATGCTCTCGTGGCGACCAGGAGCAAGTTATCAAACATTGTGCTTACATATGTGTTATGGTGCATCAGTAGACACAACTAAATAAATGCTGAGTTGTGTTATAGTTAAATAATTGTTATGAATGTTGTACATTCTATATGTGTATGTTTTTACCATCGCTATTACAGTTTTTTTTACGATTGCTTAAGCTCAATTTAAAAAAACTAGGCTCATTTTGTCAAAACACTACAGTACACACAGTTACACAACCATACACCAAATGGCCAGAACACCCTAGATCTATTGCAAAATGTTATTCTTCTTTCAAAACTATACAC
Source organism: Coilia nasus (assembly GCA_027475355.1). Classification (NCBI taxonomy): domain Eukaryota; kingdom Metazoa; phylum Chordata; class Actinopteri; order Clupeiformes; family Engraulidae; genus Coilia; species Coilia nasus. The sequence continues at coordinate 8,259,158 of CM050208.1, forward strand.
TTATTTATAAAAAATGCTATTTTGTTGCCACATCGCACACATTCATATCTATTTGTGTTTAAGTGACTTACACACAATGGTAATCAATCCTAAACACTTTTGTAACATTCTGACTTTTCTAAGGACACAATCTGGGTTTTATTTTTTCAGAAATATTGACAAATGACATGAATACATTCACAAAACACATGACTAATACTAAATATATTTCAACTGATAAAAAATTGTACTTGCAATGCAAAATCAGTCAGTGTGGTCAAGTGTTTGTGTATGGTTGCAAACTGTAACACAACCATTTCTACAAAGAAACATGTACAGTATGTAGTAAACAACATAAAAAAAACACAGTAGAAAAAAGCTAGTAAGCCTCATCTCTTTCCATTTTCAAGGGATATCTCAACCTATTGTTTTCAAGGCGGTCAACCAATGTCATTTGCATGTGATAAATGTAGTCCTCATCTTTTTGTTCATGCTCTGTCTCAGATGTACCTTTACAGTAACAGTATTTACCTCTTTCTCTTGCTACCCCTCTTTCTCTTCACTTTCATCTTCACTGTCACCCTTTCTCTTCCTCATGCTACAACACTGCCTTACATTTCTTTTCAAGTTTGGGTAACTCACCTGTTACTTATTTGGCAGTGTTTAAGCCTGATTGCTGAGTTTTGCATTTTATCCTGTAGTGTTTTGGCACCTGACGATTGTGTTTTACCAGTTGGTTGCAAAGGTGTGATCAATTGATCGCTAGTGTTTTGAAATGGAAAGAAGATGACATTAGAATATCATCATGTGTGTAACACATATATGTGTATTTAATGTTTAGCAAATCACTGTGTGTAGTATTTTGCAAAAAGTGTGAAGCTGAAAAAAGCTGTGCTTAGAGTGGTGCCAACCTGAACCAATGTTTTCTTGCTTGAGTGTTAGGTTTCATTAATTGTGGGAAACTTTACATTTTAGTGTGTAAGCAAACATAAAAAACTGTAATATGCCATGGACACAATTTAAAGTAAAATCATGCACAATCATCTGATCATAGTTTAACACAAACCATTACTGGGTAAAGAAAAAGAATTGGACCCTCCAATAAGTTTTCCCCTCTGTACAAATTGAAATGTTAAGATTGTATGTCATTGCACATGCCTTGTAAGTCTGATCAACTAATTCCCCAAGCTCCTTTTACCACTATTCCAATCACAGCCAAACCATTTGAGTGTCATTTACCTGGTGACTTGCCACACTGGTACTCGCTGGTCAACTCGCAAGTCTGGCAACTACTTGACTTTGATGTGTGTGTGTGAGCTTGATGTATGTCACATGCTCTGCACTAACACCGAGGGGTATTTTCACTCGGAGAGGGCTGCTTGTAGTGTGTGTGTGTGTGCATTTGTGTGTGTGTGTGTGTGTGTGTGTGTGTGTGTGTGTGTGTGTGTGTGTGTGTGTGTGTATGTGTGTGTTTGAACACCAACCAGCTATCACTCTTTCTCTCACAGGGGTAACAAGAAAATTCAGTTCTGTCTCAACCACTTTAATTGATAAAAAGATGTACAGTGAGTGTTCAAAAAGTTATACAAAATCAAAACAATAACACAATGGAAAAAAGTCTGCCATGGCATTTTGTGGCCTTCCAGGCATCACTGAACTAGGTAAGTGAAAACAAAAGCTTTGTGTGTAGTGTTTAAGTCAGAAAAGGGAAAGGGAATAGCTTAGCATGACAGCAGACCATGTTTTTGGTTTAATGTTAATTAAGCCTTAGTCTTTAGTTATTGTGTGATTTATTTATATACTAATGCCACAGAAGCATCAAAATGCTTGAAACATATAACCAACTGACTTGAAACTGTGATGTTCAGTAAGAAGTGCAAAGACATTTTCTGGTTAAAAGAAAGGGCATGTCAATCAGCCAGCTATCATGGCACCCAAAATAGGTTACGCTCTATTCAAGGCAGAGATGAATACTCAAAGCAGAATTCAATATGATATTTAGCATTATTTTACGTGACAAGTGAGGCGTCCCGAGAGCTTTTCTGTCATGAATATTTTTTTTTTTTTTTTAAGAAAAAAATAGGATTTACTTATTCTCCCTCTCGCTCACTCTCTTTGACTCCTTTCTAAGCGTCTGAAATCCCACTGAAGCTGTGCAGTTGTTATGACTCCTGTTTGAAGGGGGTAGTCAAGCTCTTGCTTATTGTTGAAGTAAATCAGGATAAAAATTAAAGAGCTGCTGGTGTCCTATTTCTTTCTCTGTCATTTATCCTCAGAATATTACAACTATTTAAAAGTGAGATGCTCAGTACAGTTGTTTATTACTATACCATAATGTTTACAGTGCATATGAGCTCCTCAGGTCCTTTATAATAAGTTGTTGTGTTATATTTGGCTGCTGGGAGTGTGTTAACACAACTAAATAAAATAACATTAGCATGTAGTACAGACATACTGTGAAGGAAAAGTAAATCCTTGTCCATTTTCCAAGATGGCCACCTTTCTATGTGTTCATTTTGTGTGATTGGTTAATCAATTTTTAATAATTTTGGTGTCTAAATATATGTTTCTGAGGGTGGGAAATTCAGTTCTTCATTTAGAAATGTTAAATTGTGGTATGTTATGAAAATATAAACTAATTACTTATATACATATAATAGTGTGTTTTGGCACTGATTTTAGTATTGAATGTTTTGGCACCAATGAATTTGTCATGCCAAGTTACACATAATTTGATGGCCAGATGAACACAATGTGTATAGGCATTACATTTTTACACTGAAAACCTTTATTTCACATTTATTATGCTGGCCATCTTCAAAAATGGCTACTATCGTCGATTTTCAGGTGGCTAATGTGCTTTTCTGAAAAAGTAGATCCTAGTTAGCCTGGCTGTTGCACCAAGCTCGTAGACGGACAGGAAGTTCTCAGAGGCAGCATCAACGAACATCTATCAAATGCCTCTGTATACTACAGGACAGAGCTGCAGCCAATCCGACCACTAATTACGATGACATATGTATAGCATTCATTTTTCATTGGCGCCTGATTTCTCAGCCAAAGGAACAACCGAGAATAGTCAGGTTGGCCAGATTGACTTGGGCGCGAAATTCTATGCAGTGTCAAAGGCAGCATAGGCAGGCCCAGGCTTGGTCCTAGTCTTAATTTAAAGAGCAAACCCACATGTGGCATATTGTTATAAACTTCTCCTAAAAAAAACTAAATTACTAGATTGCTGTACTTTTACATTACATTACATACTAATTAGAAGTTGAAGTTGAAGACATTGCCAGTGTTATTATCATGTTAAAAATGTGATATACAGCACTTACGTTATAAGAGACATTGATTTAGAACAAAAAAAAAAAGCCATGCTACATGATTTTCCAAAACAGTGGTGGGGCATCCCTCCCAATTTTTCGTCTGAATACCATCAAGAGTTCCTGACCCAACCAGGTGCCCGGTGTTGGCAATGCCCAGATCCAAAACACTAAACAGTGGAGCACAGTGGTGAGAAGCAATGTTGACAAATAGAGCAGCCTTGCCGGGCTGTGTTCCCTGCATCACGCTATATATCACCCGTGGCCCTGCCAGGGCTGCCCCATCTAATTTCATCTGCCTGTTGTCCTTGAGGGCCTTGAGAGCGAGCCACAGCCAAATAATTTTGAGTGTGGTAATCTACTTCAAGGTGAAACAATTGTCCTCTCAATTATTTTAGCGTGACATATTCAGGTCCCACCTAGCGGACCTAGAAATAGAAGGCGGTAATGGAAGGGGTGTGCCTGCTCTTTGTGTGCTGGCCCGATATTTACCCTGATGTGAACTGTCAAATAACAATGGGATTGCATCTGCCACATGGCCATCTGAGGACCACAAAAATAGATGGCATGGCAGTATGGCAAAAAAAAAAACACACACATATGTGAGTACACACACACAGGCACAAGCACACAGACACACACATATACACACACACACACACACACACACACACACACACACACACACAGACACGGATACGTCACAGGCGTGAGAAGCATTCTGTATGAGAAACAACACAATGTGGAAGGTTTAATGACAGACAGATGCATGCTTTTAGCTGCCGCATTTTTAGAATTGGGAGCTCATGATTCTTTCATCGGTTGTTGAATAAATGAGCAGGGTGGTTTGCACTGCTTGGAGAGATACAGAATGTGGCATATGTCCCAAAGAAATGGGCCCCAGCAGAAAGCTTTTTGGATGGGCTTTCAGCTCGCAGTTCAAGGCCCATCTGACTCTGGCTTGGCACATGGATGAGAGAATGTGTGTGTGTGTGTGTGTGTGTGTGTGTGTGTGTGTGTGTGTGTGTGTGTGTGTGTGTGTGTGTGTGTGTGTGTGTAAGAAAGAGAGAGAGAGAGAATAAGAGAGAGAGAGAGAGAGAGAGAGAGAGAGACAGAGAGAGAAAGAGGGAGAGAGAGAGAGAGAGAGAGAGAGAGACAGAGAGAGAAACAAGGAGAGAGAGAGAGAGAGAGAGAGGGAGAGAGGGAGAGGGAAAGTGTGTGTGTGTGTGTCTGAAGCTTTTGTTTCCATATCCCTTTTGTGTATAATGAATGCTGGATGTGTTTCCGCGATCATATTAGAAAGTTGGAGGTGGGCGTCCCTGGAGAGCCGCACCAGACGTGAGATGCTGGACTGGCAGAGATAAAAGACTCCAAAGGCTGCAGTCAAAGTCCTCCTGCTCTGCCTCAACAGCCTCTTGGAATACATCCATATTTTAATACCTAAATATTAATAAGATGCTACCAACTGATGTCCATGCTATTCAACAGCATCCACTCATCAGAATAGGGGTTCAGTAAACACACGTTTATCTGGGCTAGGTGTTGCACATGTTTGTGATGTCTGAAACTGCAGCTCTTAAAAATGCATCTCACTATATTGACTTTTATGTTAATACATTGTGATGAGACCTAGTTACTTTTGCATAACAAAAGAGCTGAAAAGGTGCTGCATCATATGGTTTGTGATCTACCTAAACTGATGTGGCATAACCTTGTGAACTGCTGCCTTAACTCACAATATATTGCTGGAATGTATTCTTTTGATAGCTGTCCCTGATGTATTCAGAATAAAATAAGTCAGCAGGAATGAAACCCTCCTTCCATCATTTCATTTGTCGATCCATCACAGGCAATAACTTCATACACATATCAAATTTCATATGGCATTATCATTTTCAACAGTTATCCAATAGCAGTGAAACACATGATGTACTTAACTGTCTTTATGAGTCTGTTGATCTTAAATATCTCATCAGTTACCTTTCACCTGTCAAACAACAGTTAAATTTTATTTTTGTGTTGCTCTATTTGGGTAAATTCAGTTGTCACTCCTCCAGCAGCAGAAGAGACTGCTGGGCTGTTTCACAGAGACGCCCTAAGGAAAAATGTGAGCTCCATTTTCCTTTAGGCACATATGATCTAGGGTCAGGACCTCATCACATCTTTTTACCAGAATTCCGAGACAAGGTATATAGCTCTCATTACCATTATTGTAATAATATGTGTGGTCTCAAAGTCATGCCAGAATAAGCTATAATGTAAAAGGATTTATGCTAATAGCACAAAAATAAATATTTAGGAATGTTACAGTGCTGAATATTACTAAATACTAGTATTTTCGTTGATTATTTAATGATGAAGCATATTGACAAGATGTCCTGACATCCATCCAAATAGGGCCACAATAATGATGTGCCAACTGTTATTGTGTCTTACTTATGATTACTCTTGATGTGAGAGTGCTTATAGCAGTTTTGGTAAGCTACAGTCAAAGATCAGATTGGCCAGATTGACTTGGGCGCGAAATTCTATGCAGTGTCAAAGGCAGCATAGGCAGGCCCAGGCTTGGTCCTAGTCTTAATTTAAAGAGTAAACCCACATGTGGCATATTGTTATTAACTTCTCCTTATTATAAAACTAAATTACTAGATTGCTGTACTTTTACATTACATTACATACTAATTAGAAGTTGAAGTTGAAGCATAAGAGAGTGCTTATAGCAGTTTTGGTAAGCTAGAGTCAAACCGTTGTGCAGTTTAAACTCTATGTGAGTGTGCCATGTCTTCTTCGCAGTTTCTTATATCCAGTTATACTTATATCCACTGCCATGATCTCAACAATTCCAGTGTTCGTCAGAAAAGGTTTTGACTCTTTACCTCATTAATACCTGGTTCACTCAACTTTCACCTCCTGAACTTCTGAATCCCATGATGCGAGTACATAATTTATGTTGTTTGCATATACTGTATTTTCTGAAGTGGTTGTTCACATCTTAACTATTCCGCTGGCAAACTATACTGCAGTACTTGAGCCAACTAAGCTGCTTTTGTATTCATGCAGTACATGTCTCTGCAGACCTCTTAAGTTATATGTGTATGGTCAAAGTTCTCGGTTGTTCTGGCAAATTCACTGAATTCAGAGATGATACTTTAGAGGTAGTTCAGGACAGTGCACTTTACCCCCTCGTTATACTTCCCATTGGGAGAAATATTACATTACATTTAGCTGACACTCTTAGCCAGAGCGACTTACAGATATTTACAAGGTTTCAGCTAGGGTGGGATTCAAACCGGCAACCTTCCGATCGCAAGACCAAGTCCCTAACCACTACGCCTTTAGGTGCCCATATATAGATACAATAAAGTGTATGTTGGTCATTGCTGGCCTAAATATGACATGCTATATAATAAACCAATTATTCCTGTTGTTTAATTTCTTACAAACCCTTTGTATGTATTAAGAACAAGCTGATAAAATGTTCTCTTAGATAGGATTTCAGAGTGAATTATTTAATATGCCCACATACAGCACTGGTCTAATCAGAGTGAAGGAAGGCTGAAGTGATTTCTGTCACTAAAATTCAGTCGCACATATAATGATCAATTTTCTAGTCAGGAAGACTTAAATCTCTTCTCCCAAAGGTGATTCTTTCTAGGTGCCCAAGTATCTTGTGCTTTCTGACAATTACAACAATTATAAGGCAATATGAATACTTTAAAGTATGTGTATCTATGCTTTACAGTTGTCTTTCAGTAAAGTGTGAAGAGTGACCCAAATCTGAGTCAAAAAGAGTGCCTATAGCAGAACCACGGTTTCCACACTGTACTTTAAATAAATATCAACCCTGTTGTTTCTGAGCTGCACTGCCTCTGTGCTCATAAAGTGGATCTTAAACAGCTTTGTCAATAACCTTTTCAAACCGTCACACACATCACTGACTAAGGGATGCCTTCTGGGTCCTTCTTGACACGTCATTTTGCACATTTTTATGGCTACCACTGGGGAAATGATACCTCACTTCACCTAATAGAAGAGCAGCCATTTTGAACAGATATCATTGACACAGAAACAGTTTAAGGAAGAGGGCAGAATGTGTGCACTCATAAGGAATATAACTCCCGTTTCCTACATGAACCGTATGAGGTGCAGAGTAGGTTGCTGAAAATGGGCTGTCAAGGGTCTCTTGCTTCACTAAAACATCAAGGGTCCACTAACCTAATTTAACTTTTGATTGCACAGTCTCTTTTAGGATGGGCTCATTTATTATTTGTGTCTTCACTGCTTGCCTGAAAAGTATTAGGTTCATTGTTTACCTCAGCTATTACTCTGAAATATGCATATAGTGTTTAATAGAACCAAAGTTAGTTTTATCTGTTATAAATGTATCTCAATATTTAACCACCATATAACATAGAACAAACATTCCTTGAATGAATATCACCATCAACGTTGACCATTTTCACTATATAAAGAGCCTATGCCTTATCCCAGTAGGACTGGCTGTTTTGAGACCTAATAAACCATGTTTTGTCCCTGCTACCACATGTAACTTAGTTATTAGTCCATGGTGACAGAGCTGAATTCAGATAGGACTAGTGAAACTTTGGAAAAATCGCCATAGATTGTTTAATACAACATACCATATTTTCAACCATTTAACATCAAGAAAATTGTTAATTAAAAAAAACAAAATCTGCATATTACCTTTATTGCACGAACAACTGAACATATTTTTCATTTTGTTTTTTTGTTTTTTTTCCCAGATATTTTAATACAAAATTGGCTCGGACTACATATTCACATAGTCCTCTGTGGAACTGAAAACGAAACGAAAAAGAAGACATTTTCAGAGTCGCCGTTGAACGGATGAGGACCAAAACAAAAAACAAAGGCTCGGCACAGTAGTCACACTGAGACGAGGAGAGCAGTTGTCATCACTGTGGGCCATGTCTCACGTTTCTGAAAAATGGATTACTTCAAAGCCTCTGCAGATCAGCACGGGTAAAACCATCTGTGGCTCGCTACCATCTGCATATCCAGTCCATACTCCCAGCCCATTACTGTATAATTTTCTTATGACATCCATCATAAATAACTGAGGCTTTATCTGTAGTTCCACGAACCCCAGCTGTTCACACAGTGTACTTGAATATGTAAGGTCATTGTACACACAACCACAATCATCATTAGAAACCTATGGTGTATTTCATGTCTCATTATACACTTTGTACCGTGAAAGATCTGATCCGTCTGTAGCAGGAACAGTAGGTCATACTGCTCTTGTTGGAATTATGTTGGCCACATGTGTTTCGACAATCAAACTTCCACTAAACAAATATCTAGGGTTGAATGTTTGCAGGGTTGCTGAGCACATTACTTGATTGGCATGACTGTCATTAGATTTGTAAGACATTTTTTTCGAGGTGAAAACTATTAGATACAACTCCCAGTAGAGGTTGTGGATACATAAAGCTCTTTCTCCAAAGCTAGTCAATATATACTTTTTAAAACAAAATAGTACTGGAATCAATACAATATCTGTTCCAATGAAAAGGTAATCAACCTAACTTTCTCTCTAGATGATGCAAATAATATTTTTTTTTAACTGAGTTTACATTGTGTTAATGTTTCTATTAATAAACTGGGGATTTTTTATAAGGAATTTCATATTGAAACCCAGAAAAAGGGTATCTGCATGCTTTATCTTGCTCCCAATTGTTGATATGTAACATTTTAACCTGCAGGTGTTCATTTTGGCGATCATTTTGTCCACATTTTATACTTCATGAGGTTGCTGAATATATTAAACGAATTAAAAAAAGGTAAGTGGTAGTATTTTACAGGTTAATGGAATAATGTGCTCATCATCCCTTTCATTCTACTGTTTCTGAAGGACAAAGCAAGAGAACATATACCATAGAAAAGAAAAGAATACAAAAATGCAGGCAAAAGGGCAGCAGAAGAGAAAGATGATCCTGCCTTTTGCATTCCAGTGATTGATACGAACATTTAGAAGGGTTCAGGTTTGTTTTATATATACTTTTCTTTTCTTTTTTTTTTTTTTGAATAAAAATCCACAAGAACTTCAATGTCGTAGGACAAAATTCACTTTCAAAGTATTGGTCCATGTAGGCCAAGTTTATATCCATCATGTAGAGTTTGGGGTATTTTTTTTCCTTGTATAGTCAAAACAAAGAACATTTCTCCTTCATATCCACCGTTCAAAGTAATTGAGAACAAAAATCAAATGCTGCACTACATTAACTCTGTATCCAGGGGTTGTCACTGGGGAATCCTCTTGTTTCTATTTTTATGTTTTTTTTTTCTCCCGTGTCATTAAGTCCCGCAAATGTGCTAGATCATTTTCATGTTAAATTTGCGAGGGGCATCTGCAGTGCTGCTGCTTATGCCTGCATCAGACTTGCGTGGCACGTACTCAATCTCTATGTTGTGCTTGGTGTTGCCTTTGCCCCTGCTCCACAGGAAAAGCAGCACCAGACAGAAAAGAACGACACCAAGGAAAGAGATGAACCCCATGGTGGTGGCAATGATCAGGGTTTTAATGTCAAAGGGAAAGGGGACGGTGGCTTTCGTCCCATTGGCACCATTATCATTGGGCTGGTTAGATATGAAGGCGAAGGTTTTGTTAGGCTGGTGAGGCCAATCCGGGGAGTAACTATGAACATGCAGGTGGGCCAGAGCGGTATCATTGCCACCGGCATTGCTGGCGACGCACATGTACGTCCCGTTGTCTTGAATCTGTGCGTAACGCACTTCGAGGGTGCCATCGGGAAACACCGTCAGACGCCCAATCGTCTTGGTGGTAATGAACTGCTTCTGCGGGGAGAGCCACAAAATGACCGGAGCAGGGTCGCCATCTGCCTGACACACAAAGTGGACCGTGGTCCCCTCGTCGACAAATTTCTGCTGCGGCTTGCGGTCACGGATTCTTGACTTACGGCAGGTGAAGTAGTTGGGTTGGAGGATGTCTGGGAAATCCTTGAACTCCTTGCCTTGTACAAACTCAGGAGAGGCACAGGTCGGCTGTTGCCGGTTGAAGTTTAGTCTCCAACGTCGCCGGAAAATCCACAGAAGCCTGCAATCGCAAGCCAAAGGGTTGTCATACAAAGCCAGTGTCTCTAGGTTTCCAACGGAGTGGAAAGCAGCCTCTTCCAATGTTGTCAGGGCGTTCGCAGACACATTGAGGATCTTTAGATAGTTTAGGCCTCTAAAGGCATAGGGCTCAATTACAGCCAGCCTGCCACCCACCAGATGAAACTCTTGAAGCCTGAGAAGGTCATGAAGCTTATTTCCCTCGATGGTGAGAATGGGGTTGTATGACATGTTTAGAAAACGCAAGTAGACCAGATGTCGGAGAGCCACGTAGGGAATGGACGTGAGATTACCACTGGTGATGGTCAGAGAGGTGAGGTTCAAACCGTATAAGCTGTTTGTTGTCATGGTGTCGAGGAAAGGCCAGTTGGCAATCTCCAGCACTTTGAGTCGGTACAGCCTTTTGAAGGCATAATCCTTGATGATGTTAATGTTGAGGTTGCGTAAGCGGAGCGCGATCAAGCTAGGGAGGTGGGTGAAGGCCTCTGTGGGCACGGCAGTCAGGTTGCACTTTTCCAGGGTGAGCTGTTCTAAACTGCTGAGGCCGTGGAATGCTCTATGGGAGATGAACACCAGATCGTTGTCTCCGACCTCCAGGGACCTGAGATTGTACAGGTCTTGGAACATGTAATCCAGGAGGATGACTATTTTGTTTTCACTGATGTCCAACTGGGTGAGGTTGCTCAGGCCTGTAAACACTCCTAGCTGGATAAGTTTGAGCTTGTTGCTCCGGAGCCCCAGTGTCCGCAAGTTATAGAGGTTGTTGAAGGCCCCGGGCTCAATGACAGAGATGGTGTTCTCGTTCAGCTCGAGCTCCTCGAGGTTTGGGAAATTGGCAAACTCGTCAGAGTCTATGGTTTTAATGCGGTTCTTGCTGAGATCCAGCAGCCGCGTCTCAGCCGGAATGCCCTCTGGGACGGACATGAGCTTCTTGCGGTGGCACACCACTGCGCGCTCCTGGACATTGCACTCGCAGCGTGACGGGCAGCCTGTGGTGGAGCCAGACAGCACAGTGCCAAGCATCAGTATGAGAATGGGCTGCCAGCACGCCACCAGGTAGCTGTGCCCACTCGCTTCCCCAGCCACCATCCTACTGGTTACCTGTGAAGACACAAATCAGAGGGGGACTATTAACTCTATTAACTCTTTCTGCTGCTTACCGAGGCAGCCACTATTCATTAAACCAAACCAATTTCAGGATGCTCTCTTATTAACTTACAGTTTAATTGGATTGCATTGAGCTATTTATCAAGAGTTGCTTTTAACACAGTTATATTGCCACTTGCATAGTCTTTAAACTAGCAATGTTCAATTCATAATGTAATTGTGATTCCTTTGTAGACTTGATATAAATTACACATACAGTACATAATGTATACGTATACATATGATAACATATAGCACCTTTAAGTCCATAGGTATACATAAAAAATAAGCAATTACATAAATATAAGCATGCATAAATATTGAACACATTTCCTACATATCCGCTTTATTGCTACACAAGACAGCAACATATAATCCCGGTAAAATTGCCCATGACCCAGAAGTAATGAGCAGTCAGAGAACTCCTAAAGTGTCCCTTAATCAAAAAGCACAATGAGTCAGAAAACAATTATATAATATGTAAAACTCAGTCCAGAAATTGACAGGGAGAGATAGGCATAACATGATAAATAATAAAGGCCCGACGTTTCCATTTTTTTTCGTCATGCTGTGCATCAAAAGACTGCTTGAATATGATTATGTGTCCATGCAGAGCAAAGCACTGGAAGCTAAAACAGCCATTTCAGTATCATCATCACAGCAACAGAATATTATGAAACCGTCTTATGTACACCAAACAACCAGCAGCTGAAAATGGCTGAAAACATGGCTGCTCTCAACAATACTGTCGCAGTGAGACAATCCGGGTGATCTGTTTTTCTTTTCTTTTTGAGGCAAACCTCCAGCACGCCATGCTCAAGATCTATCATTTGAGGTAAGAGCGTAAATGCTAAATGATGGCTCTTCAAATGCAGCCAGGTGCAGTTAGAATTAACAGCATTTTTCAGCGAGTAATCTAATTCATGCTGTGTCAGGTATCCTGGGAACAAGTATGCTGGGAACATCTGTGCGATGTATGGTTTGCATAAAATCATCTTTTCTCCGCATTCTCTACCCCAGGCTCTCGACAATGATATGTGTTTAGGAAACATTAGCTGGATGTAAGGAGAGTGGGGCTGGCAAATCTATTTGTAAATAATGACATGGTGCTATATCTTGTATGATTAACACAAAACTCTACAAATGGGTATGCCAGAAAACTGTAGTTATGACAGGCAAAATGAAATTTGTTTTAGAGCAAACATGCAGAGTAAATGGAACGTGTAGTGCACTTTTAAAGTACACACCTAGATTGCCACAAATCTGATATTCCTCCTCCAGATGCTCTCATGAAATATGCTCTGAATTTGCAAACGCTTTGAATTCAATAGATATCATGGTCTGATGTTATGACTTATGCATGACTCTGCAAACCGACTGCAATTTAATGAGATCACCAGCTGAACAGAGGCCTTTGCTCTCTGTTTGCAATGTCATAGCATATATTTTTCTATATGACCTCCACACTAAAACATCTGTGAGTTATAATACCAACTGCAACTCGGTAAGGCTGGAAAGTTAGTAAGTGTATTGGGATGCGAGAGAGGCCTGAGGAGGCTCTTCCATGAAATATGTATCAGAGGAAAGGCCAGCGGGTCTATGGCCACGAGCCACAGAGCTGTGGGTTGCATGACTAAATCTTGCAAGGAATCATCCCCCGATAACCGAACAGCCTATGTTTCTTCAGCATCTGCTATCCCTGAGGTACGAGTGTCACTCTGTGATAATCAGTAATATCATGCCAAGAAATCCCAGGGTTCTAAACTTTTCTGACCTCCTTATTAATTTGTCGCTCAAGACAACTGTCATGTGGGTTAGGCCATTGACTGCTTGCCAGAATCTTGGCAGGACCTGAAATATGAATGCCTGTGATCCCCAGACAGTGGCAGTGGTCAATGTAACATCACAGAAAGTCAACTCCACTCTAAAAGGAGAAAAAAAAAAAAAAAAAAAAAAACATCAATATTACCAGGCACGGAAGCTAAAGTCAATGCAGTGTGACCACTAATGGCGAACTCTGCACATAGCCACAAAAGCAATCTATTGCATTTAGGATGACTTCCCTTGACTAGTGTTCATTTTGTGATGACCTAAAGCAAACATGGAAAAATCATTAGTGTGTTACTGATCTGACTGTGCACAGCCTCCACCACTGGTGCTACTCAGGTGCTACTGCAGAAATCCTTTACAGGTTGCTAAAAATAAACCCTTTGGTCTTTTTCCACAACTTCGGTATCTGGTTTAGAATTTTGCCAGAGGTGTCGACTGAATGAGGGCTCCAAGCTGATGCATAATGGCAACTGAAATCTTTCTGCACTGATCAAATATCTCAATATCTCTCACCACGGCTGATGAAACCTCTCTGCAGTAACTGAAGGTGTATCACAACACAAGCAACTGAAACAATAGCAATCATGCCCTCAGTTTCATGTCAAACAACAGAACAACAGTACATATACTTTCCTCTCCTAGAAAACAAACCCCTTTGTTGATGTAAATAAGGCATTTCAAAATGTATGGTACAGCTTTGAATTTGTAAATTGCACGTTAAAAATAGATTACTTGTAATACCACCTTTGTGATAACTGATCCAATGGTGACCTAAGAACTGATGGCACTTTTTTTTTTTTTTTTTTGCTAAATATCAGAATCCTACCAGCAAAACAACAACTACAATATGTCAACCAATATACTGATAGCATTATGTCTCACTTTGTTTGCGAACCTGTGTCTTGTATTACAGTAGCTACTTACATAATTTACACTTGAAATTTTTGTATTATGGTCATGATAAAAGTGCATCCTTGACACACATCTCAACAGAAGACCCTGATGTTCATCTAAACGTCAACAACAAAACCATTTCCTTATTTCATTGACAATCTCAACTTGTCTGACAAGGTAAAGGAAGAGTCAGTGTGTGTTCCCTACTGCCCTGAAAGGCCTGCATCCACAGTACCTGTCAGAATACATCAGAGGCAATTCCACCCTGAAAGGTGTGGTTAAGAACCTGTGATCTTAAGGCAAATCCTTCTTATGCGTCTGTCAGTGGTATTGGAACAAAGCGTTAAACTCCTAAGCCTACACAGGGGATAAGCCTGACTCAGCACGTGAGCTAATCCGTTGGGGAAAGGTCCTTCTGTTTTTATTATCTATGTTATTGCATACCTACTGGCACTGGTATACAATATATTGTACATGACTTAGAAAGTCCTGTCCATAATTGTATGCTGTATGTGCATGTCTATCAAATAACACCACTGATTTTTAAAAAATATTCATCCCCCCCCCCCCCCCCCCCCCCATCTATTTAACCTAGGACAATGTTTTGGCTGCACAGTACCAACACATTTGGTCTAAATGGTAATAAAGTGGGGCCTGTTCACTTGATTAAAATGCCTATCCACAAGTGGAGCAGGAACACGTCAGTAGATGGATTTTTAAGCACCTTAAGTAGAGGTGTTTGTGCCTCTATTGTGCTGGACTGATTCCATCTGATCCTCCCCCAATAGTTTTACCATCTCTCTCCCTCCCTGCGCGCTCGATTGAAATGCAGCAGAAAGGTGACCCCCATGTCACCGTGATTGAAATCTGGATCAGCACCGCGGCTGACCCCGCTGCCGATGATGGGCCGGGCCGTAAATGTGAGTTGACGCCGGACAGATGGGTGGCAAAGCTTTAATCCTGAGGAAGGAACCAGGTTGGTGCAACAAGGTGCTCAGTTCCAACTGTGACCAGCTGTTTCATCCCCACCCCCACACCCCCAAATACCAGAGGATCACCTGCATTTGGGCCAACACACCAGCACCGCAACACAAAGCCTGTATTATTAAACATGGACATTGCAGTCTAAACTATTCCCATGTTTTTTTGGTTGTTGTTTTGGTATCTCTCCAAAATACCTAACAAAATATTACTGACTTTTAAAGATTAAAGTTGTATTTCCCATTTTTTTTTACCCAATCTCTATCTGCTTGCAGTACTAGTGGAATGACAAGCATAGAGAGGTACAACGATAACCAAATGCCATTCCATTCCCCCTAATGTGGGCAGGTCAGCAGTTCAGCAGGCTCTGGGTTTTTTGGTGATTTCTGTTGATTTTCTGTTGATTTACTCGCCATTTACTGGCCTCCCGCTGGCCAGAAAACCATTTACCATTTACTGGTAAATCCTGAGCTTAAGTACAACATTAAAGATAGACAATGCATTTAAGTTGCATGGTAGTGGCATAATGTGTGTGACTACAGAGTTCACATCGCCTTTGCTATAATTTCAAATTCCTAAATATATAAGGCCATCCTGTAAAATACTGTGATTATGGTCTCTCTGTCACAAGTGGTTTGTGCAGCTCTGAAAATGGTGGCGGAAAAATGTCACATCAGGTGGACATTTACTACTTGCGGTATAAAACCACAAACATTTAAACTGTATTTTTAGGTGGGTGCAGGATCAGAACAAGTCTTTCTAACCCAAAGAAATTTAGATATGATCTGATCATCAGAGAGCTTACATATCCTGTAAGTTTATTTCCATGACATTTTGAGCTGTCTGGCTCTTCATCAAACTTCATATTGATGTGACTTATAGCTCTTCAGCTGTTGTGACTGTTAGGGATGGACTGCTGGCTGTCTGTCATCCATGTGTCTTATCAATGTCACAGACATCAATGCTAACTCCTCCTGATGTGCTTCTGAGCTAGTGTTTCAGCACAGATTAGCATAATCATTTCGTCAAAAGACTTGATTACAGCTCACATCTGCAGTGTATTAAATGCCGCCATTTCATTCACAAACAGGGAAGACTGAGCAAAATAACCTGATGGACCGGTGTTCTGTCTAATTAAACTACTTCTGTGAGATGAGCTTCCCATAACCAAATTTGATAGAATGCTAATATGTAACTAACCCTACTACTAACCCTAACGACTAACCCTTACTTTCCACGACTGCATCCGACAAGTAGCCCAATTCGACAGAACCCTGGGACCACCACCGAGCGAGTAGCCTGCGCTCCGCGGGTTTTGCAACACTTGCTCGTGTGTTTCACACATCACATACGAGGCCCAGTCAGGGAAGCGCAGGCTAGAGCAGCACAATCCCCACCGAGGTCTCACTCCTCGCAGCAGTGCAGTGTCCTTCCAGCAGCTGTTCTACAAGCTACCGAGTCCACCATACGCCGCCCACAGCATCCCTCCCAGACCCGCTGACCTTCAGAGCTCCTCACGGCCACTTACTTTTTAACCCGTGAAAACGAAAGCTTCGTATGCACCTCGGGAAAGAAAATGTGAGTGATAACTGGTTCAAGGGTAATTTTGCTTTGTATTTCTGTAATATTTTAGTGACCTTGACCTAACCTTGGCTTTTTCAGAAGAATTCTGAGAGGAGATTTTCCAATTTATTATCAAACATGTTACTGTGCCAGAGTACCAGAGTAGCTAAACCCTAATAAAACAGACTACAAAAATATGGATGGATTTATATAATGTGTAAAAGTGCAAATCTTGGAAAAAAATGATCTTACTGGATCATTACTTATCAGACACCACAGTGAAACCAATCATAAAACCACTAAGTTTCCCAGTACCAGACAAAATATCGACTCAGCAGAAACATTGAGTCAAAGAGGCTGTGAATATGCTCTCCCTATCTATTCGTAAGATGTTTCGATATTTCCATAAATTAGACAAGATATGTAATGTTTGTTATGAGCAAATCATCTACAAGATCGCACTGCAGTACATTTTTGATCACTCAGACGCACACAAATGGGGTAACGTAGGGTAAAATCTTTCAGCCATTGGTGCAGAATAGTGTAAAGGAAACAGATGAATTCAGGAGCAGCAGGGGTTGTGGGTGCCATTATCTACACAATAGATGTCACTCAATGCCTATTACATAAAGTGCATTTTGATGAGCAAATACGCTTTGACTGTGCTACCCCTCCATTTGCAGTCAACGAAAACATTCAATGCTAAATCTACTCAATATCTGATTTTTTTGTCCACAAAGCGAAAGTAAACTTTGCAGCATTCCAGCTGTGAATCTTGTAAATTGGTACTTGCCCATATATTGTGTATGCATATATTAATATGAAGAAATAAAAACAATCTATCTGCAGATGTCTACAACAAAATGTGCATTCATAACTTCAGTTGAAAGTCATCAGGCATATGGCAGTGGCAAGGGCCTGTCTCCACAGTGAAGCTGCATTTTGGCAGTAAACCAAACTCTAAACAAACGTGTGGTCCAGTCTTACGCATTGGTAGTAAAGATAAATATTTTCCGAGCAAACATTGTACCACTATTTTACACTGCAAGCAGAATTTGAATCTTATTACGAAAAACCCTGTATGAGTATGTTCAGTATGACTGTACAGGACCAAACCCCACAACAGACAATCTGATTTTAGATGTGATGGTAAGGCCTGACAATAACAGAAATGCTGCAGTCTTTCCTGGCAAGATGAAAACTCATAAAATGGATTAAAGCTTTTCAGTTGGGAAGTTCTACAAAAGAGCTTTCTGGCAAAGCAAGCGCTCCTACTGTGGAACTTCATGCTCCCCCTTGCTATGCTGTAGCAGTCCCATGGAAAGAACAGGTGTAGAATACAAAGAGACATGTCAGAGACGGTGGTAATATAGGGGGTGGTGTTGTTTTGTCAGCCACTCGAAAATCCCCACACAGTACAGAAGTAAGCGTTATATTACAGTCACCTCTACATCTAACATTAAGCCCCAGACAGAGTCTGTCACAAGATGATGGATAAACAAACAAACAAACAAATAAGTAAATAAATAAATAAATAAATACACTTAAACAAATGCTTGTTGTCCATAACCACACTGTAAAAACGACCCTGACCAGCATTGTTTCTCTGGCTGTGGCTTCCTGAACAAAGCCCCTGAGTGGATGCAGGATGCAGGATGCTGGATGCTGGATGCAGGATGCTGGATGCAGGATGCTGGATGCTGGATGCTGGATGCTGGATGCTGTGCTGCGAGCGAGATGGAGCCCGTGGCTCCTCCCTCACTGCCACCCTGGCGCACACCGTGGGACCGTGACTTTGATGTACGCTACAGTACGTGCGTTACACAATGCACCATTCTCACACGGCGGCAAGGTGGAGAGAAAACGAGCCTCGACTAACGATGAATAATTAAGCCGCTGCTTGTAATGTACATGGGCGTGCATTCGGTGCGTGGCGTTGCAGGGCGATATTGACTTAATAACAGCTGGCATTTAAAGACTTCCTCCCACTGCAGAGAGAATGCCTCACTGTTTGCCTGGCCCTGGAGCTCATGGGGAGACATTTTAAGAAAATGAATGGTAATTAGAGCTTAGCGAAAGCGTGGTGAACCTGAAGTAAAGAAGGAAGTGAACTCCAAAGCTCAGCACTACTTGAAGCCCACTAGTACTGACGCTGCCACCGCGGGCTGCACTGAAAGCCACCACGGGGACGCGTCGCACAGAAGAGAAGCCCAGGACACATGCCCAGAATCCTGTTAGACTTGGCCACGCGGCAGCTTTTATTAGCCAGCGACGCCTGAGTTTACTTTCCAGCATCCTAATTCATATGCTACAAATGACAGAGTCCATTAGCCAACCTCTCCATCAAAATCAGGACCTCTGTGTGAAAGGAAAAAAAAGTGAAATGTCATTGCCTGACCTTTTATTGTCCTCATGCTGGCTTTCATTCATGAACACGACACACACATTTCAGCGTTTTGATTTTGGCGTCCAGCTATGTTTTTACATAACAATAACAAAAGCTTTCACTAAAATACAATCTGTACTTTTGTGCAGAGACAAACCAACCACATGGCCAGGTGAACATGGCCTCACACACTGGGTAGCAGGGGTGTCACTAGAAATTGTAGGCCCCCTGAAAGAAAATAAATATTTTGGGCCCCCACCTCAATCATAACATAGTCCTCTGTGGCCCCCCGTATCATCCTGACCTCCCCCCCTTAGCAGTGCCCCTGCTGAGCAGCACATACTGTACATGCAGAAGAAACATGGTAGGCCTAGACACATCATTACTCAGTATGGCGCAGTGCACGTTATAGGGTAATTAACAAGGAGATTGTGACATCCTTTCGGTAAGCACTGCCCAAAAGTCTTCCCCGTCTTGGCAAAGTGTGTGAGACATTGGATACGTTTTCATTTCAATGCAATCCATACAGGAGAGAAAAGCTGCTGATCTCCCCAAACCCTCCTTGATTTATGGTCCCAGAATCCACCAGCTCTTGTGAAGGATATATATAACCGCCAGGGCAGAGTCACTTCTGTTTACTCATTTAAAATTTATCCTCTCTCCAATGCAGCAGCTTCAAAAACAATTTCTCATGAGTGCTTTCTAAAAAAAGAGGTGAATTATAATAACTGTATGGAAAACAGCACATGCTGTGAAGAAGGGAAAAACACCATGGCTGTGATGGAAAAAAAAAAAAAAAACTCATTGCATTTTCCCTGACAATTCAAGCTGATCGAAAGCAGTGTCAAGTCCTCCCACAACACTGGCAGTACATTACTTACTTCAGTGTGGCCTTACTGCCTACACCATATTACAAATGTTATTACAGGTCTTTTACAGGCTTTTGACACCAGGTCCTTATACTCTGAATGTGGCCAATGTTATTGTCAGATTTGTCTATGGGAAAGTGTGCTGCTTAAAATTCAAAATGTTTCTCACAGTGAGTCAGTGGCCATGGTGTAACTATGATGAATCATCTGTTGATAAATGCCTCTAAGCATTGGGTGTACGGTTGAACATGCATCACTAATTGTCAATGGAAGGCGACAAGCGCTGCAATTTGATGAGTTCCATGCCTTCCATGTCTTCAGCTGAAACTCCTTCAAATGAATTTGAATGTCATAAAGAACATTTCAAATGGTATAACATTTCTCTATGGTTCTTGCCATTTTAACTGGCTATTATAGAAACCCTGACATATTCACAGTGCCATTCAAATTACAGAGTGCAATGCAGTGTTTAATGCCTCCCGGGCAAAGATGATTAACACTGGCCATACCTTTCCAGGCTAGCATTAAAGAGGGCTGTACGCTAGATGTTCTCATTACAGTTCTAGCTAAGGTCTTAAGTTTGTGATTCTTTCCACTCCTCTCCTCTCCTCTCCTCTCCTCTCCTCTCATCTTTTCTTTTTTTTACAAACTCAGTAGAGTTAGAGCAGCTCTGTGTCTGTGATAGGATGGCCTAATCCATGTCCTCTGAGAGATCTCAGGCAAAGATGGGGTCTTAATTAGTCAGATGAAAAGACCTCTGAATGGGGTTATTGATACAGCAGGGAACTGAGGACTAAGCAAAATTGAAACAGCGCTATTGGGGAGAGCAAGCTGTCTCTGCGGTCCGAAAAAAAAAGGCCGGTCACCCTTGACTATCTCTTCTGCCAAGGTCCTCCTTGATCTTTTCACCTGTGCGAAATACTAAGAAGCTTACGCAAGACTGCTGACCCTCGTTTTTTAAACAGAAGATTATAAGCAGGAGAAAAACAACAGCAACAATATTCAGTGTGTTGAACATGAAGCTCCAGGGAATAATCTGTAATTAAAGACTAAATTACTTGTGTAAGCTGTCCTCGTGTCCCTTCCTCTCTCTCCAGCCCACTACCGTGTGTGTTTGGGTCGCAGGCATGCCAAGGAGGCTACTGTGCTCACTAGCGATGGCCTTTAAATCCCTGCTGTTCTTCACGAGACTCGAATTTCAGGCTTGACAAGGGAAATCTATTTCACACGTTTTATGTGTATCAATGACAAGGTGACCCCAAATGCCTGTACACACGTCTCTGACATGGCAAATCTCCTTGTAACCCTCATGAGATTCTGGGTGCAGGCCACACGTGGGGAATCATAATGTGCAAGAGCAGACAGCAGTCTGGTTACTGAGTGAGCACTGAGCATCCTTGCCCTTGAACACACACACACACACACACACACACGCACGCACGCACGCACACACGCACGCACGCACGCACGCACGCACGCACGCACACACGCACACACGCACACACACAGACACAGACACAGACACACACACACACACACACACACACACACACACACACACACACACACACACACACAAAGACAATAGTGGAGAAAACATTGTGAAAAGGACAGACTGAAACTACATGCTATTCACTTTGCTTGAAAAAAACCCGGTTTGGACTGATTGCCTTTCCACATGTCTTTACTGTAGAAAATGCTCACATAGCCTTAAAGATGTGCTTTCCAAAGTGGTCTACTTCAAAACCATTGAAGCAGCATTTATTTGCAGTCCTCACAAAAAAAAAAGAATTTCTGTGCAGAATTTTTTTCTTAGCGGCTGGTAGCCTTCCTGCCTGCCTGCCTTCCTGAAGCTAGAATTCCCACCCTGCCCACTGCTGCGTGCTGTCTCTGCTCAGAGCAGCAAAGGTGAATGGCAGTGACTTCCTGCTTTCCTTATCGATGGTTTGCTTCTTATTAAAGACGTATCAAAAGACGGCCCAAAGTAATACGCGGGGATGGATATTATTTATTTCATATTAGCATATCTTCCAAAAGGCTCAGGCCAGGGGAAATTGTATTAGGGAAGATTAATTCTCAGGCTTCTTTTTACCCATAACACAAGCTTCACCATCTTACTGAGCTCATTACGTGTCATCTTAAGCAAAAAAAGGGACATTTCTAATGCATAAGAAGGATAGCATACCATTACCATTTGATATGAGAAAGGAATCATTTCTTCACTGCTGATAGCAGACTAATGTTTTATTCTGTGCATGTGACTGACGTCCCTTTCCCTTTTGTGGGCTTGTAAGGCCCAGCTGCTGGATGGTTAACGAGGGAGGATGAATATATGACAGCTCTGTTCTCACCTTAACCGCCTGTTCAGAAAGCCTGCGCGTCACCTTTCAGCTTTGCCCATCTTGGCAGAGACACCCACGCACATTTCTGTTGTTGTGCAGGCTGAGCCTCGAAGGAAGTCAAGGTCAAATGGCATGTCATTTCCTGTGCTTTGACAACCTCATGCTTTCATCACAATATTACAAACCCTCCTCATGCTGCGGCAAAACCTCTTTCAGTCGGCCAATTTGAAATCATAGCCAATGATCCTGCAGGGGATTTGCAGCTACAGTGTGAGGGGTTTTGTCTACATTTACAGAGTGCAAACTGCAAACTAGTAGGTACTGCAACATAACCAACGATATGATCTGGTCACTGAGAGGAAACTACATCATGAAATTGAAATCATGGGCATGGTGTGTGTTTCTGTCATACATTACGAGCGCAGAATTAATGCTGTTGTTGGTGTTAACGACCTTCGGATGCTAATGTGCTTGCCGAGCACTACAGCTTCTTCTGGCATCACTGAGCAATTCCAGCACTTCAACGTCTACTCATTAGTGTCCATCCGTGTTATAGTGTGCATTAAACACATGGCTTAGTTCACTATCCCTTTTTTTCCATGAAATAGCATCGCATAGCAAGGTTTCGCTAATGTTTTTTAAATACACATTGGTGAGAGTTAAGATTTTCACAATGGCCTATCACCAGGCTGGAGAGAATTCTTTTGGTGATTAATTTTGGTTATAAATCCACCCAAAATTGTTGTGGTGGGAAGAGGTAAACAATTGGAACAGCTGGGCATCAATTTTTGCACATTGCATGAAAATGAAACAGAGCAATATCTTTCAAAATAACAAGCCTGCCTCAAGACAAAGATGTAACTGTTCCTCTGTCAACTGGGTATGGTAAGTCTGATTTAGTAACTCGCTGTGGATATCCTAGCCGCTCATTTCAATCTAACGTTCTCAGTTTTCACTGTGAGCTAATCCAGTCACTGTCAATGTATATTTTGACCAGCGTTCATGACTGATAGTCCTAACCCAATTGAAATCCAAATAAAACTCTCCAGAGCACACTGAACTTAGTGAGAATTCATGAGTTTGCAGCCAACAATGAACAATGAACTAACCATCCAACCTACTGGTATAAGATCAGTATACTTTACAGGGCTGCCCATCTACATTACAGACTCTTCTCAGACCTGCGCCCAGATAAACATCCATCCCCATATCTTCCACTGCTGGCTAGGGAACAAACAAATATCCTCTCGTGCTCCTACACCTCTCGTGTCAGTTTGCCCTCTTCTACGATTGCCCACACACATCAGCCAGTATCTCACATGACTCATTCTCCAGCCTTCTAGAATGGCTGCTCTCCCAGACCCTTTTCTTGGGGTCTTTGTTTTCACTGGCTGTGGGGGAGCCAGGGCAAACGATGCTAGCGTAACTAGGCTTGCTGCGGTTCCGGGTCTCTGAGGATTAGCGAGCTAATGAGATGTGGTACCATCAGCCCGAGCCAGGCTCAGTTCAATATTCCCCCTCTCCACCGTGTCACTTGACTCCCGAGGACTCACCATGATGCATCGATACGTCCAGGAGCAAGAGCATCATCCCTGGTCAGTGCCCCTCTCTCTCTAACTAAATGGGGATTGGACTGCTTCTTAGCTGCCTTACCATTAGCGATTCTTGGACATATGACACCTCACTTCCTTATTTGCTCCCCTACTCTGTAGACTGTGTAACCTAGCATGGCGTGTATGTTTTGCATGTATGTGGGTAAGTATGTAAGAGAGAGACGGATAGAGACAGAGAGAGACAGAGAGAGAGAGAGAGAGAGACAGACAGAGAGAGAGAGAGACAGAGAGAGAGAGAGAGAGAGAGAGACGTGTGTGACTTTACATTTCTCATGTTTCTTTGAAATTGACAGCACAGAGATGCAGTTCTGATATGCTTCTATTTTTGTCACTGGTAACTGGGTGTATCTGGCTACTTATACATCACTGTGTCACAGAAGCATTGACTGACACTGATACAGAGCATCACAATAGAGGAAGAAAACAAGACGCAGTAGAAGGTGCATGCTGAAGACAAAGCAAAAAGGTTTGAAATATTAGATACACAAGACGTTTTATGAAACGGTATTAGACGATACGATATTACGATATTATAAAGAATTTATCATTTATTACTATTATTATTATTCATTATTATAATATCCAAAATGGTGACATTCAAAATCTCTACAAAAAAAAAGGTGTGGCATGAGTGGGTGTATCTGAAAAGATCCAGAGCACGTCAGCTTGATGAAAGACTGTAATTCTGTCTTTTGGTGCTAGTCAACAACAGACACTGTGAAAGATTCAAAAGCGCTGTGTTTTGTTCCCTTGCAAAAAGGCCACAATTTGGCCATCTATGAATGCAGGGGATGTCTCTGTTAACAAGCAGATTAAAGGCAAGCACACTGGACAGCTGAAAGAGAGAATAAGACAATGTGGCGTCCAGAGCATTAAAATATTACAATTATCAGACAGGCTGTAATTCACAAGTATCTCGCCAGACCCTGTCCACAATGCTCTGGATGTGAAACAGTGAGAGAGGGCGCATGTCGTCTGCTCACTCTAAAATGACTGGCCGCCATTAATGGGTTTGTTTTTAATGGGCAGAAAGCAACGTCTTCCATAAAGCTCTCTGAAACCCTTTTAAGAGGTTCTCTTGTGGTGCTGCCATTAAGCACAGGTACAGCAACGTCACAGAAGAAAACAGCACAACAGATCTGTTATAAAAGAGCCATAATCATTACAGGTTTGAAACAATGTCGCTTCACACTTGACTTGGGCGACCCAGTGACGTGCAACAAATACTTAGCCTGTGTGCTGTTCCATCTGTCATTCCAGAGTGAACTGTGGCGACATGAAGTGGCCATTGAGCTGGGTAATCATCAGGACTGAAGGTCTTTCAGTGACAGCAGTCAGGGGGTCATCATAACAGGGGTAAGTGGACACATTAATGGCCCTTGGGGCATGTACCCCCACTCAGACATCTCTGTGGCGTACGCACACGACTCTGGGTCGGGACTACTAACACGCCAAATGAAGGCTCTAATCTGCTCTCGTGGCAACGTCCCGGAGATAATCTGGCAGCCATATGCGTCAACAAGAGCCCATTTATGCCATCTTTCTTCAGCGATAACAACATCCTCCGCAATGCACCGAGAGCGACTGGGGAATCCAAATATGGGCCATCCGACTTCTGTTTCCGTTTATTTACCATATTCGCACAAATCAAACGTTGGATAATATAATGAATATTGATGCTTTCACTGTGATATATTTACTGCCGGGCCATATCAATATGGCCACCACAGATAAATAAACAAATCCAATTAGGCACTGCATTCACGGGGCACTGCTTACCTCAGCTTTACTCCCCCCCTCACCACCACCACCACCACCACACACACCCCTCCAGATGCTGATGTGCTTGCTGAGCACCATACTCTGCTGGGACCTCTTGCTGGGCTGTTATCCTCCCCCACCTAATGTAATTTACAGCCCCCCTGATCAGGTGCTGACACGCGTGTCAATCATCGCATCTACCAAATGATGGGTGTTGCCTTTTTAATTCAGCTCAGCAGCAGCAGAGCAGAGGCTGTGGCATTGATTCATCTGCGCGCGCTGAATACTGATTGAGCTTCCTGGGATGAGCAAGAGACACTTTGTAAGCACAATCACACCATTCAGAGCCTTGAACCCTGACCTTGCCAGGGAGTGGGAGCTTCATAAGGCTGCTTTGAAAATTGGGTTGGTGGACTGCAAAGGAAAACAAGAAAAAAAAAAACCCTAAAAAGACTCCTTCTAAAAGACGACCTTGTTTTCAAAACACATTTGGGGCTGTTTTGGCATCTAATCCCTCAAAAGCTGTTTATAAATGGAAGTTTAAAGAAAAAACTTTCTAACGGAAGAGCACCACAAATAGAGATAACGGCTCCAACGGTTTTAA
The DNA here is from genome assembly GCA_027475355.1 of Coilia nasus. NCBI lineage: Eukaryota > Metazoa > Chordata > Actinopteri > Clupeiformes > Engraulidae > Coilia > Coilia nasus. The sequence goes on from CM050208.1 coordinate 8,285,559, forward strand.
CTACTGGGTGAATGGCGCATATAGAGAAGAGCTTGTGGAAATAAATTGCAGGAGGACATCATCATGCTCCACTGGCTGCTGCCCTTTTACAAGACACATTGTTTGTCAGGCCTTGGGCAGCCATAAATGTTTTTAAAAGGTAGTGTGCTTCTTCTGGGTATGGTGCCATAACCAAACCGCATGCAAAAAAAATAGCATCCAATTTTTCTCCGCTGAATTGAGTGTGTGTGTGTGTGTGTCTGTGTGGGTGTGTGTGTGAGTGTGTGTATATGTGTGTGTGAATGTCACAGTTCTTGATCACCCCTTTGTAGCTGATTTCTTCGGGGCAGTATGTCACATGTGTACGTCTGGTTGCCATGCCCACTGTATGTCCCCAGTGTCTCGTGACATTTCCCTGGGATTCAATCAGAAGCCCCATCTTAATTAACATTTTAAGGTTGGGCATAATCACAAATTTACTGTAAGTGGTTGAATGGATGACGAACGTCCTAAATGCCACTAGGACAGGCCGGATGTTGCTCATATGCAGTGCTGTGTTTGGGGGGAGGGGGTGAGAGAGGGGACAATGTGTTTTAACATGATTGGGCCTGAGCCTGGAAGTGCCTGTGTTTATTTGCAAGTATGGAAGCATGTTCTTAACACCCTTCATATCTGCGTGCATTTGTAATCTGAGAATGACTGGCCAGGTATTTAATTCTGACATTTTATTTGGCATTTTGGTATATTAATTTGATCAAGGGATAGGAAGCTAACCTATTCAAAGTAAGCACAGCCATTTTGTCTAGTGCAGTTTGTTTTATATTTAGACCGGCAACTGGCACATGAAAGCCATCACTTCCCAGCCCAATGGAATACCCATAGCACTAACTTAACAACTGCACAATAGCCTTTCATCATGCTTATTACAAAAAAAAAACAAAAAAAAAACACTTTTTGTGGCTCAGAGGAAAAGAAATGGTTGATGTTTCCTTAACCACATGAAGTGTTTCCTGTCTATATTGAGCTTTCAATTTGACACTCCTTCATTCCTTCCTTTGGATTCCTTTCTAGACACGGAGTTAAAAAATATATAAAGATATAAAGACTGTTCTATATATACAATCTTTACAGTGGTATAGCCCTGGGTGAGTGGCAGGACAGACACAGTGGAATACACTGTGCAGTCCCAGACTGACACGCTCAGAGGCAAGCAGTCCACATCAATCTGGGCGCCTGGATTTCACTGAGAGCGAGGCATGCAGCTCGTGGCAGGATCCAGGCACAGCACCAGGATGCACGCCACCCACTCCCCGCGCTGCCCAGCACCACACACGTCCATCTTGCAGCGTCTCACAGAGCGCAAGTGCTGCTGCTACGAGTCAGGGAAAGGCCACAGAGGACACAACAACAAAAGCAGTGGGGATACAACGCGCTTCAAGACACACCGAGCGAGAACAAGGACAGAAACTAAGCAACGTCACACTCCCCCTGACAGCTCCCTTGCCCAGGGAATCCACAAACAAGACCAGATACATCTAACTGGTGTGCAGTGTGCAACAAGAGCAGGCCTTGTGTTTTTTTTGTTTTTTGTTTTTTTTTTCAGAAAAGAAAACAACTTCAAAAACATGCTATGTCATCACAGAATTTTAAATAAAGACCGTACCCACATGGGACACTGTCAGCACAAACAAAAGGTGTGAACTCTACACCACTGAAAAAAAAGCATCTGTGAGACACAAAACCATAGGAGAGCATCACATAGGAGAAAACCCATGGGTGCACTCTATCACACCTGCCTGTCAGCTGATGCCAAGCCCGTACTAAAGTGGGCCAGTGGGATTAAGATGCATACGTTACCTTTCAGCTGACAATGAATTAGACAAAAACACTCCAAAAACAATATGAACATAACATTACTAAACATATATTTTGTGGTCTGGCTGAGAAGCATAAGTTAAATATAAGTGTCCAACTGTTCACAAATATAAATATGTGTAATTAATTTAATAATATTTAGAATGCTACAGGTAAATGGAAAAAAGAAATAAGTGTGAAAATCACTACATTATTTAAAATGTATTGCCTGCATAACACAGACGAAGTCACTAGACACCATTTAATGAACAAAGTCATTGTGTTTAGATGATTTTGAGGATATTGCAGTATTTCAACATTTAAGAGACACATAATAAGGGCATTTTGCAAAAAAGACATAATAAGGACATTTTGCACAAAGGTTATTGGTTTCTATTCTAGCAGATGGGAACACACACGAACACCCACCACCACCACCACCCCACCCCACCACACACACACACACACACACAGGAGCAAACCAAACCAGAATATCAGAGAAAATAGCAAACAAACTGCCACACCCTGGCAGAATTCTGTGTGAATAATTTCAGTGTTTCAGCATTAATGACAGTGTGTGAGTTACTACGAATATTGATTCACTACAGAAAGTACTGACAAAAGATTTTTAGGAAGTGCAGCGACTATTACTAACCACACAAAAACAAATTCTTCGCTTTACACGTGTACAGGTATGGAAGACAAGATATGCACATGTTCAAGCAGTAGCGCATAAAGAATACGCCACGTATGTCATTACTGATAACCCCAAAGCAACATCTCAGACTGGGCACTGTTTATTCATTAAGCTCAAATGTGCTGCTAGATGTGTTATCAAACATCACCAAACAACGACACTGTGCACCTCTGTCAAATGATCAGTGAGAGAAAAGCAGGTGACAAAACAGGAGAGAGATTGTGTAGAGAATGAAGTCACGACTGTAAGAAATTGGCGCTAATGGCTCACCGAATGTATTCCGCCCGTTAGTAGGCTATTTTATTCTTGATTAAGCGCATAAGAGCGAGCGAGCGCGCGCGCACGCACGGACAGAACACCCCCCCTTCCCAACTACACGCACACACACACATACACGGATACACACATTCTTACATTTACATCTGCACATATGACAACTCTTCTTATGTTACACTCCTCTGAAATGGTCGATGCTCAACGGTCGATATTTTACCTGAAGAGGACGCACGGAGTCACATAAATGTAAAGCCACCACTCTTCCACAGCGGGCTGCAAATAATTCCTTCACTTAGTAACTTGCAGTATCCAGCCCAAGAAGGCAAAACTGATTTCATCCTACGTCGTTTTTAAATTCCAATGCAGGTGTAGGCTATACGTAAACGTCGCGATGAAAATATACCATGCAAATTGCATTTGCGCCAATATGCTGTAACCTGTCAAAACAATCTAGAATTTCCTTTTACGCTGTGCCGACTCCATTTCACCAAGAGTATTCGAATACATGCTATAGCAGTGTCTGTGAACCACACCTTCGCCTAGTTTAGGATACCGCAAAGCTCTGTTGGCTCAGTGTTTATAGAAAGCCGATAATGATACTGGTACAGCTCTACCTGCCGCAGTCGAGCGTGTGGTATTACGACTCACCTACTGATCCTTGCGAGCATCCTCACTCATCTCCTGAAACGGCAAGTCCCAATGCAAAAGACGAACTGTCGGCCACTATCTCAAGTCCATTGCACCGAATAAACGAATAAAGAATTCATTTGGTTCCTCTGAAATCCCCGACTTTTTTAATCAGCGTATAGTCCTCTGGATCTGCAAAGTCATTCTAGGGTACTTGGGTCTGTTCTTGGGATCAGGAACCTATCCTTCTCGGCAAGGGTAGACTTCTCTGGCGTCTGAGAGTGCTGGTCATTAAAAGAGGTGGGTGTATGAGGAGAGAAAGACTGTCTCCTACGCATTCGCTTCAAACAAGACCGTTCTTTCAGCTTCAGTCTAATCTGTGCGGCTCGAAAGAATCCTGTGTGGCTGGATTGCATCGGCGGGAGGGTGGGAGGAAGTGAGAGTGAGTACTATAGAACAGTTTCGTGTGTTAGCTTTGAAAGTAGACCTACATCATGTGGGCATTCAGGGTTTATCCAGGCATATATACATATATACGAAAACAATATAATATAATATAATATAATATAATATAATATAATATAATATAATATAATATAATATAATATAATATAATATAATATAATATAATATAAATTATAGTATAATGTAGTCAAGCTGTTTACAAGGAATGCATTCTTAACGCAGATGATAGTCACATCACAATAATGCTCCACTATTATTTTTCTTGGTGTTTGTGAGGTTAGTCTTCAAGACAGAGCACACAAAAATAGAACATGTAATGGATGTAGTAGTGTCAGTAATAGAGTTTCAACTATATTACAGGATGACTCAAAGCGTTAACTGAAAAGATGATTTTTTTGTTAATTTCCCATTCGCCTCTTATGGCACTTTGGCAAGATCAGTATAACCACGTTCCCTTCGGAAACGTCTTGCTGTAGCAGTACCCATGCTTGAGGGGCTGGGGGCACTGTGGGTCTCACATAAAAATTATCCTCCAACTCAAGCCGTGAATACAGACATTCATAGGCTCAGTCCAATAACGTGCTTTCACACATAGAAAAAAGGCACTTTGCATGTGACTCGCATATAAACTGGTCGGCTGAATATGTACGAGAAAGAATGTAAGGAGAAAGAAAGTGCGATTGCAAAATGTAATCGCACGTTTTGGCATGTATATTCTTTTTAAACTGTCATGCCCTCTCAAAAGGCGACAGCAGCCGAGGCAGGAAGGTACACGTGAATGTCATTAGCATCCCTTCGTGCATAGGCAGGGGGCCGTTGGTTTTAAAGAAAGAGGGTTCTTCTTGATGCAAGTGGAAGCAGCCTAAGAAACTATGATTCGTCCCTCACAGCGAACACTGGCTGTGCTTAACTGCAGACCAACAGCCCTCACAGCCACTCTGAATGCAACAAAATGAATGGCAGCAAATCAGGACTTCTTTTATTGCTCTGAACAGTTATCAAGACCTTTTGAGGCAAGATTATGTTTCTGCTGCTGGTTTGTTTATTCAGTCGTGTACCAACACTTTTCTTTGGTGGCTTTTAATACTACAGGTAAAATGAAATGTGTATGCATTCATCAAAAACACTATGACTGTTCGCAAAGACAGGAGGTATAATGAGAGTTTAAAGAAAACACAAGATACTTGTGCACCCAGGAAAAGTACCTTTGGGGGAAAAGATTTAAACCTTCCTAGCTACAAACCTCATTACAACATACTACTGTTTCGGAGAACTCTGAGCACTTTACCTTTTATTGTTATTATTATTATTCTATTATTCTCTGAGTGGATCGTCCTATCATTGGGTTTATTTGCTAAGTCAGAGGGTCTAGTTGCTCTTTGAAAGCAATACAGGAACTGCAGGAGCTCTTAATCCGTTTTAAAGTAGCAAGGAAAACAAATGTGAAACTGCACATCCATTAGCCTCCATTACCTCTTGTAAACCTTTTTTACTTTCTTCACAAAATCTGTTTGTATGTATTTCATTAAAAATCAAACAATAACCTGAGAAATGTATTCTACTGCCCCATTGTTTGCTCACTTGAACAGACCAGGAGATAGATAGTCCAATAATGTTCTTTTTTTGCATGTCAAAGTTGGTGACAGTTGGTAGCTGGTATGGTTGGTATTATTATGAATAAAGACATGACAAGGCATTTCTCTTCAGCAATTAGTTGGCCATAATGTAAATGGACATATTCAAATTAGCTCTATTCTGTAATTTGTAAAAAAATAAGCACAAAAATCAGCATTTATGTTTGATTAAGTTCAGTCATATCAACCAATTACATGTAGCATGCCATGTAACAGTATGCTACGTATGTAACAATAACACCAAAAGCAAAGGGATGTTTTCCTTGTTTACAAAATATTTTGAACCCATAACTGATACTCTTAACCTTCCAGAGTGGACACTCTCTGCCTTTAGCTTTACCGATCTTCAAGAAAGGTCACGGCGGCCATTACGGTTTAGTGGGGAGTTACAGTAATGACACGAGTCTGGTGTCTAACGCGCCCGCGGCTCCCGGGGAAGCTGAGAAACAAGAGCCTGAGAAGATACTTGGCACTGATATTCAGATAGATTGCACTGTCGTTGTCCAATTCTCAGCTGGGATTTTATGACAGTTTTTCTCTGTCTTTCTCTCTCTCTCCCTGCTACTGCTGTGCTGGAAAACAATGCTGCTCTTTTGCTTTCTCTTAGTTCTCCAAGACAAATGTGTTCTCTTGAAAGGCCCCTATTATGAGCGGTCCTCCGACCAAGACTGAGCAAAGAAATTCTGCTTGTGGCCCAGCGCAGGCCCTTTTATTTGTTTTTTTTTCCCCCTCGACGTTGCACAATTCATTGCCCTGCTGTGGCCGTCAGCATATTGCCAAGACAATAGCCTCAGTGACACTCCGGCCTTCTGTAAAAGATGTTGCCGGCTGGATTGTGCTACAGCGCTCATCTAATCTCGTCCAAATCAAATCTCATCCCTTCATTTTTCAAACGGGGGCTCGGTTGGTGAGCTCACCCACATTAAACACTGGGGGACTAATCTCTTAGAGGTTAGTGTGGAAGGAAGCCAGATGCAATAAAAAAAAATCTCAAGGGCACAGAAATTATAAGCCCTTTATAGGAGATGCTGCCATAATAAATTACTGTCAGAGGAATTTCAACTAACAGTCATTATCAAATTGGCCAATGTGACTGCTTTGCGCATATACAGTAGGCATGCATATTTCCATACATAGGAATGCATATTTTAGAAATTATATATCAGTCAGTCCTATTAGGATTCAAGGCTTATTGTACCAATCTTTGGGCAGACCGTGCACTCTCAGAAATATGGGGACAGTAGGGGTACAAATCTGTATCTTAAGGTACAATACGTATTAATGTACCAAGAAAGGCTAATATTTGGACCTTAAGGTACTGATGTGTACCTATTCAGCCCTGGAGAAGGTAGAAACTAGTTGAAAAACAGTGGTTAAAAGGTACAATTATGTGCCTTAGGGTACTGCCGGTGTGACAAGCTTTGTACCCCTAAATGTACAATTCTGTACCTTCTTTTCTGAGAGTGTGTGTTCTTAAATCCTTTGTTTGTCTGGTGGTGGAATGTTTGAAAGTGGTAAATCTACCATACAAGGAGGCCATGATGCATGGCAGAATAGAATACGTCTGCATGTGCAGATAGCTGGCCATGCGGAGCACGCAGGAGTTGCATCTACATGCGCTGAGATGCTTAAGTGCACTATTAAACTATTAAATCGTATTTCCTCAAGACTTTTGGATTGCCAAAAGCTATACATCTGAAAGGAGAAAAAAAGTGTCTGTCAATGTTACTGAAATGTGACTACGAAAATCTGAATTTCCATGGATTACTGTCATGTAGGCTGAAACGATATGGATGTTTGCCCCTATTCAGATATCTTAGAACATATTTCAGATAAACCTTTCAGAAGTCCTTAGCTAAGCAGCATGGATGTCTGTAGTTTTTAAAGAGTGTTGGCATCCAAAACAGTATAGGACTGCACTTACAGTATATTGGTGTGGCACGCAGTATGGCTCACAGCAGAAAGGCATTAGGCATCTACTTGTTAATATAATCATGTAGGAGATTATTTATGCCAGTACATCCTATGTATGTATGTATGTATGTATGTATGTATGTATGTATGTATGTATGTGTGTATGTGTGTATGTATGTATGTATGTATGTATGTATGTATGTATGTATGTATGTATGTATGTATGTATGTATGTATGTATGTATAGATGATAGATAGATAGATAGATAGATAGATAGATAGATAGATAGATAGATAGATAGATAGATAGACAGACAGACAGACAGACAGACAGACAGACAGACAGACAGACAGACAGGTAATTTTATGTATGTATGTATGTATGTATGTATGTATGTATGTATGTATGTATGTATGTATGTATGTATGTATGCAGTTAGTCTGCAGTTAGTTTGTCTCCATGAACTTAAACTTTATGACACACTGACTAGAGAAATGATAAACAATCTGAGATTATGTATGTATGTATGCATAGCAGCAATAGGCGTGCAACCTTTTTTGTGCACAAAACAGCCGTATTTTCATATGGTGGAGATAATTAGCCATCTTCATGCATGTCCAGCCTTTAGATGATCAAAGGCAGAATAGGTTAAGAAGACATGAAACCCTGTCAGTTAGCATGCGGCTGTCTCCACACTGATGACCTTATCAGCATTTATTTAAATCTGAGACAGTTCAAGCAGGCCATATGGTCAAATTGACATGTCTGCAGTCTGCTGAAGCATGAAGGCGCCTACCAAACATCACAGACTTCCATTTATGAAGTTCTCTTACAGCAGAACCTAAGATGGGTGGAGGCTGTCTTTGTAAGTTAACTGATTTATAAATAAATCTGATGAGATTTCATAAACAATTAATCTACTGAACTTTCCATAGAGAAACATATCTCACTCAGCAGATGAAAAAAAATATATAACGAAATACATTTAAATACTGACATCCCATTAATAAATCCATATATATTGATATTTCACATAAATGTCTTCATTTCAAAACTGTCAAACTGACGTACTGCAAATATACAAAAAATAGAAAACAAATTAAAGGTCTATGAGAATATTCACCATGCTACTTTTTGCTGAGGACCTTAAATAAAATGTATAGCCATTTTCTTGAGGTATCCTATGATGCGTTCATTAGTGGTGTCAGGGCTGCACTGTAGGGCTCTCGCAGCATGAGGCAGCGGTAAACAACATGGCAGCCTTTCCTGCAGCCTTTCTGGAACACTAAAGCCAATAATCTCCACAGGTCTCAGTAGGACACCCAGGCAAGGCTGATAGAGCTACCCCATAGCTGCCCTCATTAACTTAAGTAAATCTAAGTCTTCAGTAATCAAACACGGCTCACTGATAAACAACACACATCAATCACCAGCCTTATTCTATTTAATTAGTACAGCTGGCCAAAACAACTACAGTATGATAACAAACAACATGAGTTTCTCATATTTTGGGTGAAATACATGTCTGTGGATCACTGGCATTCACAATGACATGCATCCACATATGAATGCTAATTTCAGTTAGGTGTGTCCATTTTGTTAAGCAAAGGTCTGTACTGATGGCATTCCAGAGAATAAATAGCAATTGACTCCTGTTTGCATGACTTGTTTCGTCCTTTTCTTTCCATGGTCAAAGTGTTTCCTCTTTCTATCGAAATGCACTTTCAGCTCCTGCCTTTGACCCCCCACTGTGGCTTTTTTAGCCTGGCTTTATGGGCACCTGTATTGATTTCTTCATCCATTCTTTGGGCTTTTTTGCTGCACTTTCAGTACACTTTCAGTACAATGGTGGGTTTTTTTGGTTGTATTTATGTTGGCTTTGTTTATTTGTGATTCAGTGAATACATTCATTCTTTGGGAATAATTGCAACCTTTCTTTACTAACCAGCTGTGCTGCCGCCCACGCACTCAGCACAATCTCCTTTCATTTAGATATGGCTTGCAGCAAAGAGCGGCATTATACCATAGGGCTGCCAGAAGGGTCCTCTACCCCTCCTTCTTTTCGCATGAGTGCTGTGTCTAATTTTTGCATTTCCTTTTTTAACATTTGTTTATTTATATATATATATAAGCAAAGTTAAGTACACCTTCTCTATAAGCATTTTTTTCACTGTAAAATTAAAGAAACTAAACATCAACCAGACACATCACACAGCCATCTGTATACCCATAGAGTGAAGAGTTTTTGCTTTGTCATTTCTGCTCTTGAAGCCCTGTCTTAACTATGTTTAACAAACTTATATGAATGAGCTGAATCTACACAACCTACTGCAAAACCAGTGGGTGTAATCCTCAAGCTAGTGTAGACGTTTCTAGCTGGTGAAGCTGGCTTTTACATATTATTCAATACAAAGAAATACAAGGGCAGGAAATTTGATAGCAGTCATGACTCTCCATGACACAAATATGTTAAAAAAAACCTCAAGTCCATCAAACACTTTACTTGTGAGGGCACACCATGTGCTCAATTATTACCCTAGCCTCTGCTGATGCTTTAACCTTAAGGTATTCCCATGTGCAAGCTCACCCACAAAAGGTCCCCAACCAGCACAAAATCACATCAAGGCATCTCTGATACAAATGATTACATGCGCATGTTCCTCTCTATAATCCTCTTAAGAGATCATTAATGCTCCCAATCCTCTGCACCCATATGTTTTAAAAACACCATCTTTACTGTATATTTTATGCTTTAAGCCTACTGGAAAAACACAGTTAAAGTGACACTCCCCATTTTGTATGTCTAATTCACATCATGTTTCAAGGATAACAGCAACACCCACTTGTTATTGTCACTCTCCATGCCAGTACTGCTCCGGAAGGACGTCTGCATGGGCTTTTATCCATTCCGAAAGAAAGGCACGTGTCAATTACTGTCAGCCAAAAGGGCCCATATCCAGAATGAATAACGTGCCTATACTGGCTATGGGTTACAAGACGGAAGGGCATTGTGATGATGTCGAGCTGTCATCCATAGAGCTGACCCACCTAACAACCAGCAGCAGCCCCTGCGTCCAACCAAGCCTCACTCCCCGTCTCCCTCTCCTTCCTTCCCCCCCTCCCGCCCCTTACTTGCTCCCGTTCTCCCACCCTGAGCACTGCAATACACCTGATGAATTATCCATGGGGTTGCTAGCTTGAGTCGAGGGTGGCAGTCACATTGTTCTTGATGTTGGATGGTCCGCCCACTCAGCCATGGAGGCCATTACTGGGGCCTCCGTCCCATCAGCCCTAACTCAACGCAGTGTATCCCACCTGGCTCAATGACACAAAGCTGCTGTAATTGGCGGTATCCATTATAAGTCTGCTCGCTGTCATACTCTCATACTCTATCGCTCACTTCACTTTTTTCACGGATGATCTCCGCATGATGGAGGACCACACCTGTGCTTGAGCCATCATATTGGCACAGCTATCGTATGAATTCCACGTGCGTGCACACACACACGCACACACACACACACACAGACACACATCGGAGGATCCACTGAAGGATAAAGATAGCATAAATTGTTACAGCTGTCAAAAAGAAGGTAAGTGCCCCTGCTCTCCTTCACCCCATATGATCAATGTGTAATCTTCATTTGATTGTCTGTTGTTCTCATTGTGATGCTTTGATTCAGTTTTTTCATTTCCTGAACTTGATTACGATCTCTAATGCACTTAAAGGAGAACTTCGGTGTAAAATGAAAATTGGCATGTTAAAACATCATACCGAGTTGGTATGTGTACTGAGGAGCAAAATTGATTTAGCCTGTTGCATTTAGAGTTTAACTATTTTTTATCGTTTGTCCCAGAAGGCTAACAATGGAAGCGGTAGGTGCCGTCAGACGAAGCATGACGACTACGCTATTTTTAAACCATTAAAACAGCTCGAAGAAACTCCACACTCCATCGGTAGTACAACAAAGGCCCTGACATTAAAAACGAGACACTGAGAACTTTGAAAGTGTACACAACATTTATTAATAAAACAGTTTTGACAAGCAGTACCTTGCTGTAGTTTCTCGTCGCCGCCATAATGAAAGTCCAAACAAGTCGATTGCACCACCTCTCCTCCTATTGTTCCTGCAGGTTCGTGTTCGTCAATCGACTGGTGCGGACCTTCATCATGGCGGCGAGGGGCCAAGAACCGGGCAAGGACTGTAAAAGTACCATCGATGGGTAATTAGCTCAGTGGACCAAGTGTTCCGGTGTGAGCACACCATTTATGCAAACATGTAATTCCAAATAAGACCTTCCCAATATATGAGGTAGCATTTTATTTTACGTTGTCAGTGTTACAGTCTATCCACTTCGTTAGGTACAGTGGTGCAACCTGCGCACACACACACACGCACACACACACACACAGACACACACACACACACACATCGGAGGATCCACTGAAGGATAAAGATAGCATAAATTGTTACAGCTGTCAAAAAGAAGGTAAGTGCCCCTGCTCTCCTTCACCCCATATGATCAATGTGTAATCTTCATTTGATTGTCTGTTGTTCTCATTGTGATGCTTTGATTCAGTTTTTTCATTTCCTGAACTTGATTACGATCTCTAATGCGACGAGAAACTACAGCAAGGTACTGCTTGTCAAAACTGTTTTATTAATAAATGTTGTGGACACTTTCAAAGTTCTCAGTGCCTCGTTTTTAATGTCAGGGCCTTTGTTGTACTACCGATGGAGTGTGGAGTTTCTTCGAGCTGTTTTAATGGTTTAAAAATAGCGTAGTCGTCATGCTTCGTCTGAGGGCACCTACCACTTCCATTGTTAGCCTTCTGGGACAAACGAAAAAAAAAAAAAAGTTAAACTCTGAATGCAACAGGCTAAATCAATTTTGCTCCTCAGTACCCATACCAGCTCGGTATGATGTTTTAACATGCCAATTTTCATTTTACACCAAAGTTCTCCTTTAAGTCAGACAGTTGGTATTGTAATGGTAATTGGGCATATCCTTTTGTATTGCTGCACAGACCACACATTTATTTCAGTGGGATCTCCATTCACAAAGACAGACAAAGCCTGGTTATGTCTAAGAGGTAAATGAACACTTACTGTAGGAATCTCAATCTAGCAATTAAAACAATTTCAATAATTAATGTTTTCTCTCAGCTCTGAAAGCTGAGGAATTATAAAACAGCTATATGTCCACATATGTGTGATTACAGGAACTATTGATACTGGCCCGTCTTACAATTACATTACACTTAGCTGACGCCGTTATCCAGAGTGCCTTACAGATATTTACAGGGTTTCAGTTACAGTCCCTGGAGCAGTGTGGGTATCTCAAGGGTATCTCAACCATGGGTAGGGTGGGATTTGAACTGGCAACCTTCCGATTGCAAGACCAACTACCTAACCACTAGGCCACAGCTGCCCCACCTTTGTATTATATCTATATACTGTAGGATATTTTTTTACTTTCCTCACAATTATAAATAGACTCTGTCACATTATCTCTCCCTTCCTCTTTTTTTCTCTCTCTCTTGCACACAAACATGGATGCATGCCCACACACATGCCCACACACACACATACACAGGAAAGACACTGACAGACATACAGACCAACACACACACACACACACACACACACACACACACACACACACACACACACACACACACAAAAACATACACACACAAAGCACACATGCAGACAAACATCATCGTACCACCCACTAGCTAACCAAATGCCTTTAAGAAACAGCCAGAATACACATTTTACAGGAGCAGGCACAGGCAGCGGGATAAGCCTGTCAGCCTTTTTGAAAAGCTACTGCAATTTCTTGTGGACTCAGAGACAAGGAAATGAACAGACAAGAAGAAAACTTTTGATGTATGCCGAAAGAGGAACAAAGCTATTACAGAAGTGTGCATAATCTTATGGATATCTACATCACAGTTTGCTGAAAGAATTTCTTGTCTCTCTCTGTCTCACTCTCACACACACACACACACACACACACACACACACACACACACACACACACACACACACACAGGGCTGGACTATGCACTGCAGTCCCCCTAGACCGCTGGTGTTACAGTGTATCTACCAGGTACAGTGGTACAACCTGTGTAACAACATGTAATTTTGTGACAAAAATACACCATTTAAGTAGCCTGGGTGTGCCCATACTGCCTGTGACGCTGCATTTGCATTTCGCGAGCAAGTCAGTCTGGCCAAGCTGCCTATCTAAACCATTTCTGCTCAGCCCTCAGATAGGGGGCCAATGAAAATCGAGCATTTCAAAAGGCAATGACGTGGTAGTTAAGCGACCGGAAATCTATCTCAGTCACTGACTACATGGCGAACGTGGAGCAACCGTAAGATTTTAATGCAACTGTAGCTGCTGTTTTGGACGAATTCAAAGGGAAGTTCTCTCTGAAAATAGAGCAAAGGGCAGCCTTTGAAGCATTTGTTGCGGGAAAGGACGTTTTCGCAATGCTACCTACCGGCTCCGGTAAAAGTTTAATTTATTAGTTAGCCCCGCTGGTAGCCAAGTCGATGGGGCTTTGCGAGAACGCTGTGGTCATTTCGCCTTTAATCGCACTGATTCGTCTTTCGAATATCAATATTGAATGACCAACACCAGCCACTGTGCTGTTCACCTCACAAGTCCGACAAAAATTATTTAACGCCATTTCTATATGACTACAGGCTACTACTTTTTGTTTGGATCAAGCAGTTCCTCTCGCTGCGTATTATGTCAGAGGACAGAGGGGTGTGATTGGTTGAAGCTTCGTCCAGTAGCAAACAGAGGCATTTGAAAGAGACGGGTTAAGCCCGCCTTCTGAGAAATGGGTTTACAACACAGCTTGGCCAGACCAATGCTCGCAGAGCATTGACAAGTCGCGATAGCCAGGCTACCATTTAAGTACAACACTGATATTACATATTGCTACGCAGGTTGCACCACTGTACCTAATGAAGTGGATAGACTGTAACACTGACAACGTAAAATAAAATGCTACCTCATATATTGGGAAGGTCTTATTTGGAATTACATGTTTGCATAAATGGTGTGCTCACACCGGAACACTTGGTCCACTGAGCTAATTACCCATCGATGGTACTTTTACAGTCCTTGCCCGGTTCTTGGCCCCTCTGGACCCCTGGGCCTGTGCCCAGTTGGCCTGTTCGTTAATCTGGCCGTACACACACACGCACACACACACACACACACACACACGCACACGCACACACACACTCACCAGCATTATGATCTCAGAAAAAATAAGCAGACTGCAATCTTGGAAAAAAAAACCCTGTCAACTGTGGAAGGAAACTTCAGAGAAAAGCCATGTATGGGTTGTGGCCCATTAGATCCGGGTATGTAGAGAGAAGTCATAAATACATTATATTACACAGTAATGAATACATTACATTAAATTATTTCTTTAAATATCATTGCCCAAGCTTTCTTAATGCTAAAGTTTTAAATATATGAAACAATTCATATGTCATGTACTTCATCTAAGGTGATGAACCCTATGATAAGTTACATACAGAACATCTATGACATGGTACTAACTTGACCCGTAGAGCCCATATTGTGATTTTGCTGAAATAAATCAAACTCACAAAAAAATCCATTTGCTTATTTTAGCTGGACAGGGCCATGTCAGAGTTCTTCCATTAGGTTGACAACCTAAAGGCAATACAATTAATGGAAGTGGATCGGATTTCAGACCCTAATCCTGTCTGTACTGTGGAGATGATTAAAGTACCGTGGTACATTTCATAAATACGATAAATGCTTTGTGGCCTACTAAATCAGTCACGACTGGATGAATACCTGAAGACGGAGCATTTTACTACATCATGGAATTTGGCCAAAAATGAAATTGAGGGCGTTGCACTCTCGTATATTTTGTGCACAGTTATAGTGGCTGGACAAAAAAAAAAAAACATCACTACATCAAGCTACTCCTGTACACACAAATAATACTATTACTTCTGCAAGGGCTTTTGTCCTCTCTACAGTGCTGCATGTTGCTTACGCTGTGACTTTTTCCATGTTTTACTTAATACAACCAGTCAGTGAGCCCCATAGCAAAGTGCCTCTCAAAGAGGAAATAAAGCATTGGAATTCTCCAGGAGGAAAATAAAGAATTGTGGCTCTGGAGCCAACTTTGGAAATGCAAACGTAAGTCAAATGGCAGTGAGATATTGGACTGCTCAGAAGTTTTCTTTTTTTCCCAGCAGCATTTTTGTAACGGATTACTAATATTTATCAGCTATTACCTGAACAAAGGACCCTTTCCTTCGCTGTCTGCTTTTGTGCGCTGAATGACGGATAATGGGTTAACCTCTGTAATTTCGAATTCCTTCAAGACAGAATTAGCTGACCAAAAATGAGGAAATAGCTAGTGTTCTGTTTTTCCCCCCCAAATGTATTCAATTATTTCAATGTAGTTTTTTAAATCACCTTTTGTCAGATAAAAAATTACTGATTTTTTTTTTTTTTTTTTTTTATTTCAAAAACAAAAACAAACAACAAACATGTTTACTGGATAGTGCCTACTGCATGCATTAGGCTTTGGCAGGGTGAAGCTTGCTGATAGGGAAATAAATAAATAAATAAATAAATAAATAAATAAATAAATAAACAAATAAATAAATAAATAAATAAATAAATAAATAAATAAACAAACACTGCAGGGATGGGGAAAAAATCTTCTCAGGCATGACTTTTTAATGTGGGTGCTGTAGTGTCCAGCCATGGGTTTCCCATCTCAGGTGTGACTGCAGTGAATGAGGCCACAGATAAGTGTGGGCCAGAGGAGCAGTGGTGGTGGTGGTGGTGGTGGTGGTGGAGGGAGAGAGTGGAGAGACGCACATGCCTGTACCACAGAGGGCAGGAAGTCTCAGCATGGTTAGAGCCATGCAAGCCCACCGATCAAAGCAACACAGAAACCTGCTGGGCAGGCAGGGGTGCCAGGATCCCATCCAAGCACATGCTTATGTCTGTGTGTGGGCTTATCACATGAAAAAAAACCCTCTCCCACAAGAATTCGCCTCTCAGTTTGGAGATAGGTCCCTTCTACAAGGAGAGTCTGACCTTCAATCCTGCTTTCTGCTCCCAAGCTAAGATTAGAGTAAATCTTTTTCAGACACATTTTAGTCCAAAAGCTCCATTCTTTTTTTTTCTACTCTTAATCCACTTATCCACTGTGTCCTACACAACAGCAATATACTTTTGCAACCATATATTTCCCGTATAATATGTAGATATACATATATCCATAAAGTATGAATATATAGTTGTTGATATATACTGTGTACATACATTCCAAAATGCAAACTACTCATTTACAGGAAGTAGTCTAAGGCCTATTACATCTATGGCCTAGGACCCATTCATTGTGCAGGATGTTCTAATGATGCAGATGTCAACAACCATGATTTACTAAGTCTATGCTGATTGGTTTTGCCAATATCTACGGCTGGTGGTAAAAAAATGTCAATTTACAGGGAAAAAAGTGCATGGTAAAATGTATTGCCGTTGTTTTCCCAAATACTTTGTTGATGACATTGTTTTAACAACACATTTCAGCACCGAAATCACATTTTCCACATTTCAAGTGACCTTTTAAGCCATCTGCGGTTCTACCAATCTGGGGACCAACAGCTTGCATGCCACTGCTAGGAAAAATGAATGATAGGAGAGATGCATCTGTGGAGGCAAGCTGCAATTGTAGAAATTTACATGCAAATCGTGGAGAAAATCGGAACACTATGGTAGTTCTGTGAGAGCAGAGAACCACACAGTAGCATAGCCTCATATTACCCTATACGGTAACACTTTATTTGAAGGTGTCTACATAAGAGCGACATAAGGCATGTTATAAACATGACATGACACATGTTATAACCATTAATGACACCATTAATGTTTATGACTGTTGTCATTAAGTGTCATTCAGTTTTTGTAATATATATATTTTTGAGGATGCAGACATTGCAAAAAAAAAAAAAAAAAAACGAATGACACTTAATGACAACAGTCATAAACATAAATGAAGTGTCATTATTGTTCATGATATGTGTTATATAATGTTTAAAAACAGCTCATGTCACCCTTATGTAGACATCTTCAAATAAAGTGTAACCCAGTAGTCGTAACTTAACGTGTACAAGAAGAACCACTGCACTGGTGCCATTTCCATGTCAGCCATGTCAGGTCAGGCTTATCTTCTCTACCGATGGCAGCAGTCTGACATAGTAAAGTGCATGTAAGATACGAACAACAAAAGGCCTTCTTTTAAGAAAATAAAGGAAACTGTTCACTTTGGAAGGTCTTGTAAGTGTACACTTGGTACCACACTGATTTGTTGACCACTTCTTCTCCACAAGTAACTACGTGTTTTTTTTTTTTTCTGAAAATACTGTATAAGGCCAATTAAGTCAAAGTCCAATTTTTGTCATTGTGATCACACGGCACAGCACACACAACGAAATTCACCTCTGCATTTAACCCATCACACACACATGAGCAGGGGGCAGCCATGACAACGGTGCCCAGGGAGCAATGTATGGAGGTGGTACCATGCTCAGGGTACCTCAGTAGCACTACTGGCGACGCAGGATTCGAATCTGCAATCCTGCGGTCACAGGTCCGATACCTTAACTGCTAGGCCACCACTGCCCTAACAGTGATTTCTTTATGAATTGCAATGATTAGTAATAATAATTTACTCCCTTTATAAGAGCCCTGTTTATAATTTACTTCAGTAGTCAGAACCACCTTATTCTTAAAAATAGACATACATTAGTGTTGTTTTACCGGGGGGATCCAACTTTGTTGTTAAGTGGAAAACCTGTGCACAGTAAGTCAACTCAGCGTAGAGTAGAGGCCTTGCAAAACAAAGTAGTGGTCTCTTTTCAGTTTAGCAGTTATTCTTAATGTACTCACATTTATGAAAGAACCACATGCATTCGAACACCCTGCAAGTAGGTGGTTTCTGTGTTAGAGGAGCCAAGGTGCTTTGGAGATCTACTCTGAGCCTTTCATTGTGCTCAAGCCACAGTGCAAGCCACAAACTACTGCATGACGAGGGCAAACTTAATCTAGTGCTCCATAACTCAGTGTCTAGTGCACTCGCCCTCAAACAGGGTACGAGCCTTGATGGGGCCTTTATTTTAGGTTGTTTATAGGGGAGCTAATATATAGCTGCACTTTTTAAGCCTGTTTAGATGCCTTGAGACAACTATCAAAGCCCAAATACAACTTTGCTTGTTACTTCTGTGAAATATAATGAAAGTGAGTTCCTGTTACACCTTGCACAAACATCGATTACTGTTCTGGAGCAATTCCAACTGAGCCTCCTTTTAATTAGAGCCCAAGTAGTCCAACAGCCTTCCTAACTACATCAGAACACACTAATATGAGTAGAACCGAACTTAAGAAATTTCCTGAGCTGGTTGCA
Organism: Coilia nasus; assembly: GCA_027475355.1. Classification (NCBI taxonomy): domain Eukaryota; kingdom Metazoa; phylum Chordata; class Actinopteri; order Clupeiformes; family Engraulidae; genus Coilia; species Coilia nasus. The sequence continues at coordinate 8,304,497 of CM050208.1, forward strand.
TCAGCAATTCAATTTATAGTCAACAGGTTACAGACAGCACAGTCTAACAGGAAGGTGTCATGATCATGTTTCAACTGCTTACAACATTAAAGAAATAAATCCATTTATAATTTATAATGAATCTCATGTATAATCTTTGAAACTCAAAGAATTTCTTAGGCACAAAAAGAATGCCCTTATCCCCACATGACTATTCTAAAATGGTCTTTGGTCTTCGGTGTGTATGACATATTGCGCAAACTATATTAAGAGGACAATTTGCCTGTCAAACTACTACAAACCTAAAGCCTGAACCTGAACCTAATAACGCAACATGTATGAAAAAAGTAAATAGGGAAAAATAATCAAGTCATATTCTATGTAAAAGCACTAGATAAATCTGACACCGTGTATTGAAAGATTTGGAAGTAGCAAATGCTCCACACTGAAATCAAATACAATTCAATATGATAGACTGCTTTAATATTATGTGCCATTGTATTGTTTCAATTGTAAAACTTATATAAAGATAATAATTCCTACCTGCAAGTAGCATTAGCCAAGCTTAAATCTCTGGCACTTTGATACTAATGTTCCTTAGCGACCACCTGGACCTATGAACAAAATGGGGTATTTCTGACATTTGCTGGTAGATGTGGACAGTGTCTATCCATGGGCTCTGAACTGCCGTAGCTAGTGAGAGTTGAAGTGTGGACATTGAACCCAAATGCAAACTGGAGTAGTCAACACAGCCTAAAAGTCTCTCTCAAAAACATGCCAACAGCCAAAACTCTGGGGAAGTCAAACAGATGATTTTGCAAGTAACTGTGAAGAAACATTCTTGTTGAAATGAGCCCTAGATGAGTCTTGCTAGTCAGTCTACCAATCAATACAAACAGTTTTGGTTGTTGTGTTCCTTTTTTTTAATCTGGTGAACATGTTATAGCAGTTACATGTGTTTTTTATTCATGACTTTCTGTCGTAAAATAAGTCGAAATCACATGCCTCGGGAGGATTAAAAGGCTTCATCAAAAACAATCCCTTTCAGATGCTGACATGGCTGCCCTTCTCTCTTTTGATGCTGTAAAAGCGGTTGAGATTTGCATGAAATGAAGTCAGTCATAAAATCCCATTGACAATTTGAAGCACCAGCAGACCCACACAGCTCTCTGCGGTCAATCCACAGAGGAACACAACCACCTCTCAGGAAATTAAAACACCAAGGTCACCACGGTATAAAAGTGAGCTAGTCACAGTAAAAACATTTATGGGTATATCTACATCATCAAGAAGCTTAAAATCATCGCTTGTCACCTAAGTCAAAATAGGCTAAAATAGTCTAGATGTACATCCAAGAAAAATGTACACCAATCTGTAGCTTCAGCATCATCTTTTGACAGACCCTTTATTAAGATCTACTCTCATAAACATATGGCAGCTTCAACATATACAATCATCGATTGCTTGCATTATATATTAATGCAGACTGACCTTCCACTGGCACATCTAAAGGTTTAATGCAACTTTAATACACCTTTAATCCTTTAATCAGACAAATTTGTGAAAGCAGTGATCCCCAAAAGTCTTTCATGCTAATGAAATTCCAGAGTTCTCTCCGCATCAGGGGACTATTAGGTGAGTCACATGAATTGCATGTCATGTGAATTACATGCAATAAAAAGCCACTACATCTTTCAGCTGTCCTCTAAAACCACAAACATCAAAAAATTCAAAGATCCAGCACTTAGAACTCAAAATGGAGAAAAACCTTGTCTGCCGCATTGTTGGTGGAAAGCCATGGTTATGCAAAAGACAGAGACAATATTGTCTCAGAGACAGTAAACACTTCTCAAGATTTCTCCCTGGTACTGCTGGTTATTTTCATAGTAATCATGGCAATAGCCTTTCATGTAATTAACACAAGCTTGGGTTTAAATCCCCTTAATAACTATCCAGTTCATGACCGCATTAAAATGTCTGGGAGCTTCACAGCACGCTCGCTGTCTGGGATTTCATCAATATTAATATTGGCACTTTTGCATCTCAAGTAATTATGAATAGTCATTAGCATACACACTACCACTGGCCTAAGCTGCCTCTCGACTGCCATTTTGCACAGGCTGTCTGTGAAGTTCAGTGCACAGGTTTCTTTTCAGCACAGCATGGGCTGCGGTGAGTTATCGCTAGAGTTCTTCCAAACAGTTCCAGCAGGCATGATAAATACTGTATGGCTAAACCTCACAGCTGGATGAAAAATTGGCTGTTTTGGATGCACTTGAAAGGGGGCAGCAGAGAATATTTATCTGCTTGTCAGTCCGTATTTTCCTATATTTAGGCTGGAGTTGTTTTAACTCTGCACTGACCTTTGCGGCTTTGGTTTTGTTTTTTCTTGAATTATTGACAACAGCTATTTAGGAATAGAAGACAAGAATAGATGGACATTTTGTCTGAGGTAGTACAAGTCTCCTGGCAATTAGGGAACTCTTTCAACAGCTAACTGTTTGTCAAAGTAAGGTCAGCATTTTACATCAATAGTATTCTGCATGACTACAAAACAAATATGTACAAGAGCCTTTTATCAAAGAAATCTTGTCAACAGCATCAGCTGATCTGAAACCTCTCAAAAGACAATAACATGTCCCCCCACACACTCAGAGATGTGAGATATTTAGCTGGTTTGATTACTGGTTCTCTGATACATTCTACATTTTTTGGATAACAATTCCGATAAGCGCTTCAGCTAAGTGTGACCTAAGATAACAGCATGTCGTCTCGTCTCTGGAATATGGTTTATCGACCCTTTAAAATAATGTCTGTCATAGATCTTTGTTGGAGTTGGATATGAACAATAAGCTGGTACACAGTCAGGTCAGAGCTATTCAGCATTCAGGAAAGTACAGCGAGGTACTCCATGACTACTTAAGTTGGGCTTACAAAATCAATAATTGGGACCCACCCAATTGTAAGTGGCCTTGGATGCAATTGTAGAATAGAAACTTGTACATGTTACTGAGACTAAGTTTTATAGAGGAAGAAAGACTATATATTGTTCTAGATGTTTCTTCATGCAGTTGGAAGACCATTTAAGTTGCAAAACCAATGTATAAGTCGATAGGCTAGTTGTTTAATTCTTGACAGTGAACTCGGTTTTATACTTCTTGACTTAATGTGAGGACTATCCAGATTTCTTATCTATCACATTTAATTTCCGGCTCTTTTTTTTACTTGTTTTTTTTTAATCAGAAGCCAGCACAAACCCCAGAACCTCTGGAAAGAAAAGACACTTACAGACAGTTAAAGTTTGCCTGTGGTTTAGGATGGGGACGTGCTCAGTGACTGGAAGCGAGTCGGTGAGGGTGAGACTGGCACCTTCTGCCCTCAGGCCACATTCTCACATCCCTCTCATGGCTTTCTCAGCACACCTCTGCAACACAGGAGACAAATGTGTTAGCACTCCATTTCCAGCTGTAGTTTTCAAGTATGTAAGTTAATAAGTAGGCACGTTAATAAGTATTACTTACATATGTTGGTAGTTTTTAGTTTTCTGAATACGAACTTAGTGTGGATCCTTACAGAATTTTATCTTAGAGGATGTTTGTGGTACCAACTACAGACACTTTCTCCACCCATTAGAGCTCAATGTAAATAAAACAAAACATCTAGCTTCACATCTGCCCGAAGGTGCCATGACAAAGAAACAGACAACAGCCAAATGTTGCACCTGACCATTGATGTCTTTGAGAGCAGGCCGGTCTTGATAACTATAATAACTGTACTCAACACATTTTGTTTAGTATATTACAGCAAGGCTGTCAACAGGACACAAACCATAATCAAAGCAAATAAAGGGTAATGACAAGGGCCTTAATTTTAAAGCACTGAGTGCAGGATGAGAGGTGACCCATGCCTGGACCCACAACAGAAACACAACACCACCACAAGGGTAAAAGGACAGGTCAAGCTAAATTGCTACTCGCCCACTCCACATTCAGAGTAGGCTAGAGCATTACTTCTCCATTGATGTGTTACAGTGCATGTGTTCTGATGCTAAACAGGATATACCGTGGAATTTCAAAAACCCTACAATGTGTTTTTAATTCAGGGCATACATGGCAGCCTATGTACAGTACATTATTGGCATGAGTTTTAGACACACCCTTGTAAGTTGTTCTCTGATGGTTATGATGATGATGATAATGATGATGATGATGATGATGATGATGATGATGATGATGATGATGATGACGGTGATGAAACTCAACAGACTTTTAGATAAATATAGCCCATGCCTGCAAATGAAGTGTCATATCATAGCCTAATGTGGGATGCTCAGGACAGCAGATGGCTGCTCTCTCATGGTAGATTTCCACCCACAGAACTATGGCAAGACAGTTTGTGATATTATTAGAGGCAAAGGTGTTTTATGACAGCAAGGCTATGTTATTATCATGCCTAAATTTACATATAGGTAAACTGACGTGGAGAAAAGATACTTAATTACAACATTAAACTTTCGTCAGGATCTAGTAGCCCTCTGTCATTGTGTTTGGGAAAGAAAAGAATGCTTGCTTATAATGATGGATATAAGTCACATTTTTCTCATTTACAATATTATTAACAGATTTAGATGGCGGACTAAATGGTTTTGACTTGTGTCAATGCAGATTTTCATGGAGTAAACCTAACGGAAATCAAGAGGCAGTCCAGAAGGGCAGTGTAAGTACACAGACTGCCATGGCCCACAAACACACTTAGTCAAAGCACAGTTTTCCAATATACTGATTTTCACGCACAGGAACCCTGCTCACAAAAGGTAACTTGTAATTGGCACGAGCAGAATCTTGGCTCGTGAGACCAATATTACAGATCATGTGAGGAGAACGTTATGCCTTTAAGCATGTGCAAACAGAAAACGTGCTCGAAATACCTTTCCTACTCCCCTGCTCGTGAGAGTTCCCATCTGCTCGTTCTTAAAATCTGCCATGAAGTGGGTGGGCCCATCAAAAATATATCCAGAACTGTGATAGATCAGACACAGCTGCTGCTAGGGAAAGCAACATTGCTATAGGACAAAGCAAATGAACCGGTCTTTAGATAACCTTTAAGCATCTTGGGTGGTGTTTACTGCCAGGCTCCTTAGTCATTGGTAGACTGGATAACTCAACGGTATCTAGTTATTTTTTGATAGGCTACCTATAAGGCATTTAGACATAGATTAAGAAAAGTCTACTGCCAGGCTGCTTTTTACCTCCAGTTAAGTCACAGGCAGCCAGTTGCCTTTACGTAACTGTAAGGCACCCAAACATTGAGACAGGATTCAGGAGTCAGGCAGGATTCTCACAAATTTATCAGATAAAAATTCTATATTAATCCCAACCCTAACGCCAAACCTAACCCTAACCATGACCTAATCCTAACCCTAACCCTAACCCTAGATTCCGTTAATTTGAATTTCCGAATTGGTAGAGTGGTTAACTCTAGCCCATCCCGCCATGCTTCTATTGAGTATCAGACATGAGCCTGCCCACATGCCAACTTTAATGGAGATTGAAGTAGTCTATCACAAAATACAATCAGCATAAAATAGGTAGCATTATGTGAAACTGACAATCCCCAGCATCATTGGATCAGAATTTGGTATAGCTGCTTTATTTGTTAAAACACTGCTTTCAAATGGGGAGAAAAAAATAGCGTTGACTGATGGTCAAGTCTTTATAAATTGTATGTACAGATTCAATTGCATGCTTAGAAATGTTTGCCTCCCCTTTCCTTAGCTTACAAACTAAGCTAACCCACAATAAAATGTTGATTTCTATGCCTACCCAACCCTGTGCTGAGCCAGCCTATTTAAAAAAAAAAAAAAAAAACAATACTACCATCATCACCCCTGAGCAGCAGTCTTAATGACAAATGACAGATTAGATATTTCAGGACCTTTGTGGTCTGCCTCTACGTGGACATGGAATTGGCAATCACAAAAATTATAAAGGCCAAATAATAGGAGCTGTCTTTACAAATGGAATGTGAAAAGAACCAGGTGGCAGAGTGTGAACGTAACAAGTATTCAATAGCCACCTTGTGAATAATTATGTATTATTTATCAGTGATGGCCATCTCCCTTGCCAGTTGATTATTTTTTTCCGGTGTCTTTATTCTAGTGTGTACCCTGCTGTTAGTTTGAGTAGTGCTTGAGACATTGGTACAGCCAATGTCTTTTATTGCTTTATCCTGCAATTATTATTATTATTTTTTTTATTCATCCTTTATTCATCAAGGTTAGTCTCACTGAGATATAGAAACTCTTTTCCAAGAGAGACCTGGCCAAGACAGCATCACAAAATTATGCACAGACGTCATACACCACACAGGGGAGTTTGTCCTTGTTGCCTTCAGTGGCGATTTTAGGCTATTTTTAAGTGGTGAAGCACCCCTTAAAGTTTAACTCAGCACCCCTGAAAAATAAAGAAATTACAATTAGGATTTTGGGAAGAGGCCTAGGCCTAGTTCTCAAACCTTAGGTCCATGAAAACATTTTGTCAAAATGTGATAAATGATAGAATAGATGGAACATGCCCAAATGGCCAATGAAATATGTGGTTTTATTGCAATAGTCAGATCTCCTCTGATTGGTTGGCTAATAATGTTAAAATGGAACATATTAAAATACAGGTGCAGCAGTTGTGATTCCTGTGAACAATTCTTGCTATTTATGACGGAGTCCATTTTGTTTCTTGACTACAGAACTGGGTGAAGTTACAGTAGGCTGTGACCCAGCAAGTTTTAAGAAGGTATTTTGCTAATAGCCGGATAGTTTGACAATCTACTGTATATTGCCGATATTAAGAGAGGTCAAAACAAAGGGAGTGCGACCTGGACGAAGCAGTTGAGAAAATGAGCATAAATTGCTAAATTTGGCTTAATCACTTTGGCTTAAACATGTAATTGTAAGCATTGAAGTTATATTAAAAATGGCGAATTCCCCACCAACTGTTTTACAGGGGTTAGATTTATTAGACTTTAGCTGGTACTTACCTAGGGTGACTTACAGTAAAGCTACTACAACTAGTCTGTCTGGAGCAAACAATGCTAAAAAGCCTAGTGGTCATAGGGTCAAGAGCATTTAAACCCAGAAAGTGACACTATGCTAGATTTGGCATGCAATATTACTTCATCTTTCATTAACTTTGGACAGCTTTAACTCATTAAGTCTTCTTTATTTATAGGCCTATTAACTCAATTTTTGAAAAAATGTGTGATGATTCACTTCCTATCATATACCTTAAGTTTTAGAAATATACTCGTCTTACCCAGTGAAATTACTTTTTTTTAACAGGGGGGCTGCATATCAGTGCTCGTGGAGGGGTAGACAATAGGTAGTGAATCTTTGAATCCTTGTTGGGCCAGCTTTTGGTAAAAATATTAGTCAATTCTAAAAAATAATAATATTGGACATAACATGGCTGCTGGGTGGTTCAAGCCAAGAGCCGCTGTCATCACTGGGGGCTGACCACCTTTAAAGGTCGATCCTAGAATCACCCTTGGTTGCCTTCACCTCTGAAACGTCCCCTCCAGGCATTTATCTGTACGCCACTAAGCAGAGCTGTTCTAGCTATCCAAGTACTGTGGACTATCATTTCCCAAAGGCACATGCAGTCCACTGCCACTAGTGTGAAATCCCTTTAGTTCGCTTATTTCCAGACTTTGCTGTATAGGACAAAGAATAAAGCAGAATTGTTGTGCATTCAAATGAGAAAGAGAGGGAGGGAGGGAGAGAGAGAGAGAGAGAGAGAGAGAGAGAGAGAGAGAGAGAGAGAGAGAGAGAGAGAGAGAGAGAGAGAGAGAGAGAGAGAGAGAGAGAGAGAGAGAGAGAGAGAGAGAGAGAGAGAGAGAGAGAGAGAGAGAGAGAGGATTTTGGATAAAATCAAACCTTAGTGCACAATTTAAAAAAGAAAAGATTAGAAAAAAAATCAAATAATTAGTTGGCTAGATAGGCAGGGAACATTTAAATGTGTTCAGTGTCCTGTCTTTGTGCACAGATGTGTTATTACTGCCTGAGATACTGTATGTTCAGACCCAACACGGTAAAGTTGTTAAAGTAGCTGATGAAACCCAAAACACCCTGCTGGACATACAGCATTAAAAGCGACAAAGTACAGTAGGCTATGACGTGAAACATTCAAATGTTCAATCAGGGGAAGCAGCTCAGAGTTTGAGGGATGTCCACATTCCTATTGGTTGCTGCCAAACCGTGTCATAGCTCATTACCATAAAGTTAATTGAAGTTTAACTTTCTCCTGGCGCTCCAGATGCCCAAAACGCTCCACCGATGCCCAGAATGTTTTCACTGCCGATCACACTCTTAGTCTCTTAATAGAAAATGAATGATTTCCAGCACTCTTGCCACGTTTACCATGTTCAGTCTGAACATGCAGTTACAGTACATGTTTTGGAAGTTGATAGCTCACTGTGCCTACAAACTCACTGTGCCTACAAACTCACTGTGCCTACAAACTCACTGTGCCTACAAACTGTGCCTACAAATTTTGTTGAGTCACGTATGTTTAATTGATGATCCAATCTTGCCTATATGCATACAGTGCTGCTGGGAAGTTTGTGAATCTGCAGGTACATTTTTGTTGTTGTTTTGTTGGAATTCTTTGAATATTTTGGTTAGCTTCAACTTTACAAGCTAACCAAACGATATCTTGTTGAGGAATAGACCATGTTACATTGTGGTGAAAAGGTTCTTTTCATGATAGGCACTGTTGATATTCTAGCAAGTATTGGTTTTTATTGTGACTGAACACTTCAGTTCTGTTTAGGGTCTAGAGAATGGGATCAGGTTTTCCTGGTGCTCTCTGGCGTAGTTCAGACAGGCAACTGGTTATGGTTGTTAATTACCATACTGTTTTGTTTGTTTTCACTGCTTACACACAGTTACAGTTCCATCTAAATAAATATTAAAAATGGGTTATCACAAACCCATAATATATCAGAGCTGGTGCTAATTAGTTTAGAATTGCTCAAGGGGATTCACACACTATCAGTGGGAACTGTATGCATTTACATACCGACCATAAAATACACATATGCTGTTCACCTATTAAAGCAACACTAAGTATTTTTTAACCTTAAAATAATGTTTCCAAAATCGTTTCAGTGGTTCATCAACTTTTAACAGGGTGAAAGGCACTTCTGAATTCGCTTTGCCGCCTTCCATGGGCTATAACCACACTAAGAGAATTTGGAGGAGCAGGCCGTCTCGGTACTGTAGTTCAAACGAGAGACAATTCCTCCCGTAAGGTGACCGAAGACGAAAACTACTTAGTGTTGCTTTAAATACACTCCCCAAATCTCTCACCCAAACCAAGGCTACTACAAATGAATTTCCATGACAGCTCATGAAACCATTACAAAATTCATGAGTTTTTACAGTAAATAATTAGTAATAACCAATTACAACTTATTGATTCTCTTACAGATGCAGCCTGTTTGTAAATTTGGTCCAATTAACATTATGGTCTCGTGGCACAGAGTCCTCCACCCCTTTGAGGTCAGGTTTAATGACTTCGTCCCAGAACACCTGCACAGAGGTTGTCTTGATGAATGATGCAACAATCTGAGAACAACATATTGCTATGCACTATTGATTCACCCAGAGTGCTGCGAATTATTCTGGTGATACAACAACCTGGTTAAGTATTGTGACTGTGCACTGAGCATGTCAGCTTTATAAAACACATGCTTTTAGTTTCCCTTTGATTTATGGGTAATGCATCACGGTTTAGGGGTAAATCAGAGAGTAGGTTAATTATGTAAATACTAAATAAATGCAAAGTTAATTGACTTGATTTTGATTTATGGAGTGAAAATGATAGTGGTGAGCTAACTGCAGGCACAGCTTGTGTTCTTGTTCTTGTTCTTGAAGTCTTTGCTGCTTCTTATTATGGCTATGTACTGTCCACGGAAAATGTTCTTTCAGATGAGGGGAAGTCATCTTGCAGAATTTAATTCAAGATGGTCTCAATCCTGCCTTGAGTTTCAAGCTGGCAGGATTCCCTCTTTCAGTCAAGTATCCGTTGAGAGGGAGCAGTGGATTTCATTTCCTGTCATTCTCATTATTATCACGACTGGCACTTTGTCGTTCATCTGGATATGAGAACGACTCTATTCATCTCGAGCAGTGGTCATCTATCAGTATTGGAGTAATTGTTCCTGAGGCTCCGTCACACTGACAGGACTACTGTTGGGGCTCCTCCTCCTGATAGCTTGTACAAAAGTCTCTAATCCCTTTCACTTTGGAGGGTGGTGCTGAGAGGAGAAGAGAGGATTACTCCAACAATGCCAGGCAAGCACAGCTCAAATGACTGGGATGGAGCCGTGTTGGTCGGGCACTTTTCCAGAGTGGCTCTGGATATGTGACAATCGGGAGACAATGCTACACCTGGCCTTCTTGGCACAAGGCTGCAAGAGCAAATGATACATTCTACCTGCATGATGGCTTAAATGAGAGAGAGAGAGAGAGAGAGAGAGAGAGAGAGAGAGAGAGAGAGAGAGAGAGAGAGAGAGAGAGAGAGAGAGGGAGAGAAAGAAAGAAAGAGAGAGAGAGAGAGAGAGAGAGAGAGAGAGAGAGAGAGAGAGAGAGAGAGAGAGAGGGAGAGAAAGAAAGAAAGAGAGAGAGAGAGAGAGAGAGAGAGAGAGAGAGAGAGAGAGAGAGAGAGAGAAATCTAATCAGACTAACACTTATGTGGGAAATACTCATGTTAATGATAAGAACCATTATGTGTACTTCCCATACCTATATTTCACCCATGTTTTATTAGTTACAACTGCTACTGTTAGATATGAGGGTTTATTTTCTCTTGAACATTAGGGGTTTTGGTTTTTCTGTGGATTAGTGGCCCTTCAGGGTTCAGACCTACATTTCATTTTTTTAGAAATCCAGAAAAAAAGAATTACCTCACCTACCGGCCACCTGTTCACCTGAAAGCTCCATGGAATCGATGACCACACTGAAAATTACTGCATGTCCATTTTTTATGCTTTCACCTTTCATCCAAATTTCAAAAACACAACAGTCCGAATCCAAACGAGAACTGAAGTGACTAAAGGGTACATGATTCAGAACATGAACATGTATAAAGTGTCTTTACTGGTGCAGTATCCTGACCCCTTGAACCGCTTCAGGTCCCTGAAAGTATAGAAGACAGTGTACCAACCTAGTGGTGCAGACGTACTAACCTAGTGGTGCAAACATTACTGTAACTTGGCCTTTTGTCATTACGTTACAGGTGAATCTTAATAATTGCATATCGAAGACAACTGTAAGAATTCTGCCTAAATTGTAAAACATTTTCATTTATAACAGTAGTATGCACACGTTCTTGAGGGGGGGTTGATCATGGCCTACTAAAGACCAAACTACTAATTACTACTAACTTCTAACTAACTAACTAACTACTGCTACTAACTGTCACACTGTCAAACACAATCACGTTGTGTGACAGAAACCCTGAGTAAACACTGCAATAGTTAAAGTCCCTAAACCCTTCCTTTCTTTCATGCTATGAAAATGAAAACAAGCTGAAAATAAGGACTGTCCAAAATTCGGAGTCATTGTCCATTCAAAGGCACAAATCTCCCAAATGAAATGGGGCCCTCATCAAGCCTAGGAGACTGACAGGCCAGAATCCAAGGCTTATCGTTTGGCTCAAGGCATTAGTTACAGCTCTAATCAGGAAAGAGCAGTTTTAATGGACCTACAGAGCAACATCGGGGGACCCATGCAGATCCACTTTAATTAAAGGAGCAACAATTAATCAATTGCTGATTTGTCAGCTGCTAGGGTAATTAATCAGAATTTGCTAAATGTAATTTCGACTGTTTAGCCATTACTTTGAAAAACACATTGTCCCACTTTGATGCTCTTGTTATGCTGCCACACCCGTAGGCGAGGGTCACTTTGCACGGAGCAAAAAAGTATTTAAAATTCCAGGAAAAAACACCAGATCCTTTTCACAGTGGGCAAAGAGCAGATAACAAGTAGTTAGGTCAAAAGCGAGGAGTTGCATGTTTTTATGTTATTTTATTATTTACATTTAATGCACTTTAGTCCACATGGTGAAACCTGGTCATGTAAATGTGGCTGCTCCATTCACTAAGCAACCAGATATTAAGTCAACCCATTCACTCAAATGTGTTTTCTGTCTGCAGGAGCACGTCCAGAATGAAATTCATGATTAAAAAAAATTGTACTGATGAACACATCCTAAACTAGGCACACCGTTTTTATAATGACATAAAGGATAAAAATGTAAGCAGGTCTTTCACAGACCTATGACAAGCCCTTTGGCGAAAACAGATTTCAAAAAACAAAATCAAGACAGAATACTCAGATGTGCTAATTATTGATCCCAAGGTGTTCTGTGTTTGTGATCGAAGGACATGAGTTTGCACAACCTTCCTCTAGATGTAAATACTCAATGGCAGCTCTCTAAAAATGACTCTCTACTGACCTCTCTCTTTATCCTGTATACCTAGTCTGTTGAATGGTGTCTGGTTGTTTTCATTAGAGAGGCGCAGGAATATACTTAATTACATCCCCACATACAGTGTCTCCTCACTCCTGACTACAGTACAGTAAGTGTCCTTGCTTTCACCTTGCCATCCAATTATGATGGAACAGAGGTGCACATTTTTCTGCTGACTAAGGACATCATGAGCCCCATCTCAATCACCGATACTGTCAGCCCACCAACATCAAGCAGCAACACACCTAACAGCAATAAAAGTCCTGCAGGTGAGAAAGCAAAACAGTGCGTCCTTGAACAGAATGCCCAAAAAAACGGTTCCCGAGAAGGGTGAAGAATACATCAAACATAAATGTCCTCCAGAGACCAGAATGGTTTTCAGATAAAAACAGCTGTGTAACTCTCCAACGCACACACACACACACACACCCACGCGCACACACAGAACTATCCCTATGGCCCATGCTGGTCCTTTAAAAGTACTTAAATGTTTTGTCTTTGGTCGCTGCACTGATGGAACCATTTTTCATGTTGTGAAAACTGCTTTTAGGGTAAATCCTGTTATTTTGAAAGATAACTTTGAGGATGTTGCAGCATTGCAAGGGAGGCACTGCTGCAAAAGCAGTTGAAACAGTCATATCAGTGACGACTGAATCAACAATAAAAATGATCACTAGCCTAATGTTGAATGTAGTTGAATTACCCTTGGTAGAGAACAATTGTGCCATTGCTGTTTGCTAGTATAAGCATTAATTAGAATTCGTTTGTCATTGGGACTGCGGTGGGTACGGTTGTCAGATGTGAAGGGACGTGGCAACCTTGAATGAAAAACCTTGATTCTTATCAGTCATTGGGAGCTAAATGCACACTATATTTTCTATGGACTAGTGCCCTTCTATCTTTAATCAAACTGTTTTTAGAGATGAAGAAAAATATATAAACAGACAAACAAACAAACAAATAAATAAATAAATAGCGCTAGCCAACAACAAAATGAAGGCTGGAAAAATTCGCTAGCACCACAAATGCCATCACCAAATGGCAGAACTTTGATGTGAACGCACCGTTTTCCTTGGTTTGCCTTCAAGATAAGCAGTTAATGAACAAACACCTTGCCTTGAGTCACTGGAATGTCTGACAGGGAGAAATGGGCTTTGGGTTCATCTGTACTGGGAAAAGATAAGGGGTGTCAGTCAGTGTGATTGACTCTTGAGAATACAGCTTCATCCATTGTGAGACCTACCCAATTCTCAACAGACCCTCATTTATCAACCCTTAGTGTTCACCATGGCAATTATCTAGAAAAGGATCCACTCGTGAGGAAGGTGGATTGTTGGAAGTCCCCCGAACCTTTTTCTGTTTTTTTTTTTTTTCATATTACGTGTAACTACTCATGCAGGCAAACATATTTCCAATTCCTTTTTCATTTGAAGGATGCTTAGACCAACATGAATGTGTGGATACGTTGTAGAGCAGTAGCCTGGAGGGCATAACATGGAAGTATCCTCAATCGTGATGGAACACCTCAGTGGTGGACCGTAAAGTGCCATTTACGGTTCCAATAACTGCTTGTTTTTAATCTCCATAATCTATAATTGAGAATATTGCTTTAGGGCATGCTTTAGGGCTTAGGGCTGTTTAATGTATCATGAGTAAAAACAGCTGGCCACTGAGAAAAAGACAGAAAATGCAAAAGAGTATCCATTTAAAACTATTCACAGTTTCATTACTTTGGTGACTGGTAAGGAGACATACATAATTTGCCATATTGCCATATGTAAAATGAAGGTTTTACCACCATCATCAATAGATAACTTTTCTCCAAATTAGCCCTTTAAGATTTTCATATAGCACAACATCAAGGGTTTGCCAACACACAGTTTGAAAAAATGGCAGTAGGATAGAGAACGATCAGTGACTCTCAAGGTAATTTTCTCGAGAACTGACAGAAGTAAAATATTTTGTATTCACGTTAAAGTCCTGTGAATGTAAACAGAGCAGATGACACTTTATGGAGCAGCAGCCAAAGATGACAGCCCAAAATCACAGCCCCAATATACGTGATGGGGAGCAGTGTTTTCTCACCAAGGAAAGAAGTATACCACCTAAAAACAGACATGAGATCATGAGTCAGCATGTGATTCATGAAAAAGGCAAGCTGCTTCTCTTGCTTAAGATTTCTCATAAAAAATCCAATAAAAACATAATTGACACACAGTGAATTTACAGGATAGTATACATATAACATGTGTGCATAATTATGATTAGTCATTGTGATATATTCTCTGCTTTGTAATATATTCAAGCATGTTGTGAAATTTATATGCATTACTGTACATATCCTAACTGCATGTCAGCATTCCTTCTGTCCACACAGAATCCGTTAACTTTGACCCTTTGTTATATTGTTATATTTGACCCTTTTGTATTGTAAAGATACTAAAGATTTCAGCCTGTTGAACACAGTGAAAAAAACAGGGCATTTATCAAAAGTTTTGATTAAAACCTGCCACATCGCCACACACAGCACTCTCTTATTTGTAGGCAGTAAGTACATTCTAATAGGAAACAGCCAAAAACACTGATTTTGACTTGGACATATACTTGCATAGCATGCGGTTAGGCCAAAGTATAAGTAAGAATATGATGTTTCTCATTAAATGTCTGCTGGTAAAGTTTTATTATATACACAATTTTACAACACGGTGAAAAAGTAATATGCGGTAAAATGAAACAAGAACTAACTAAACAAAAAAAAATAAAAAATACTTAACAGGGAAAGAAACTATGAAAAAAATAGTAGACGAATAGTATTTACTGTCAGCAGAGAATTGAAATATATAAATAGATAAATAAATAAATAAATAAAGATAACAAAAGAAAAAAGAAAGTAATGTAAATGGACTTAGAGGCTTTTGCACTTGAACTCTTCGCAGAGCAGATGTATTTTTAATTGTATCAACAGTGGAGCACGGCCATGTTGGGAAACGGTAAAAAAACAGAATGCTTATGAAATCAGCCATCTGTAACTCTCGGAAAGGCTCATATGTATGACGCCTGCACCATTTCCATTTAATTGATTGTGCTGCAAAGGTTGAAAGCCTGCAAAGGTTACGCTGTGTCGATCACATGATTAGCAGGTGGCATTATATTATGAATGTCAGTGCACCCCTTGTATAATACCACAGCACACCTGCCAATCAGATCACCAGCATGGCTGGCAATGAGCGTCATGCTTCATTCAATTAGCCTCAAGCAACACCCCTACCAGACAGAACCAAAAATAACCAAAAAGAAAAGGAGGGAAATGCAGAACAGCCCATCACAAGGGTTGTCTAAAATGTTCATAAAGTTTATTCAGAGCTGAGGAGAATATGTGGAGAGCAGATGTGTAAATAGTGTGTGACTGTAAGCCAGAGTTAGGCCTATTTCTTTATTTATTCAAATATTCAATCACAGTGTTTGTTGTGTTAATTAGCGGGAAACCGCCCACTGCCCTTCGTTAGACTGTAAATTTATATGCAATAAATATCTTTGGCATTTGAGAAATCTACAATCACCTCCTTCTCCATCCCCTCATCTACGTGGCTACCGTCAATGCTCCTATATATACACGTACATGTATGTAGAATGTTTCCCTAAATGCCACCATATGAAATTAGGTCCATCAGTGCATTGCAGCATATGGCATATCAATTACACCTTCAATAGAATATCCTGTTGCATGCATATATTCCATGTATTTCACATTATAAAGAATAAAGAAAGCAAAAACTAAAGTGATAATTATTACCACCACATGAATGTCAGGGACACACACACACACACACACACACACACACACACACACACACACACACACACACACACACAGGATCATTGCAATACCTGGCCAATCCCTCTGGGGACCAGGTAACAACACAAAGGTGACAGAGTGGTGAGCATACAGTCACTACGGGCACATGGTAGGATCGGATTGGATTGGTATTGGATTGGGTGCTGCTACCCAACGGGTGGTCTGTCCCAAATCCCTGTGCACATGAGAGTTCGTGTAAGCGGATAATGGTCAGAGATCTGGCCGTTTCTGCTACGCTAGATGGCGCTGTATTCCTTTCAACAAGTGGTGTTAGAACTACTTCAGGTTGAAGGCTGCTAAAAAGAAAATAAACAAACTATCTGGCGGCATACAAAACAAAGATAGCGCTCGAGGAGGTTGACAGAGCAGCAGTTGCATGCATGTTGTGCATTCTCCTTTGTTTGGAAGTCCGTATGAAAGAACAAACAGCGTTTTTGGTTTCCTTGATACGACATGAACTGTGCCGTCGGGGTTTGATATTACAAGCAATTTAGAACAACGAGACGTGTTGAGAGCAGGCGCTAGAAAGCCTCGACGTTCAGTATGGATGAAAATCAGGGACAGAAGCTTCTGGGATCGAGTGGTCTTACATGCGCAGTAGGCGAATCCAAACCAATACCGTGCACAAGGCGGCACCAAGCGGATTAACATCGGCTTAAGCCAGGGGTTGCAATCGGATTCGCGAAACCAATCCCTATACGATCTTAAGCCTGTGCACATGAATTCGATACGATCCCAAACCATTTCCAATCAGATTCAACTCGTCCATGTGCACGCAGTGACAAACAAGCTTTCTGTGGAAGGACACATTCACTGGCATGCAATCATGCAAACAGTTGGCTTTAAAACTACTTCGCATTAGCTTCTGTCTAATTTAAGATGAGGTGTAAATTGCGCTAATCGTACTGCATGTCTTTATAGTGACACGTGCACATGTGAAAATGACTCGAAAATCCCTCAAAATGTTTTTGGGAATGTTTGGTTGAACCACGCTCACTGTTAATGTGTTAGATGCCATTTACACCAGGACACAAATGCAGCCTTCACACTAGAGTGTGTCAAACTAACACAGATTTAAAGAGATGTTAAGAGAGACCATTGAGTTAAAGGTAGAGTTGCTGTTGCTGGAGAAAAGCTCTGAAGCACCCCTTCCTTCTCTCTTCTCTAGTTCTTTGCATAAGCACACAAACTCATCATTGCTAACGGGGTGAGATCGTGTTTTGTATGCTGGTGTGTACACTGTGTTTTTTTGTTTTTTTAGTTTATAGAACTGAGGCTGGGTACAAAGGCCAACCACATTCTTTTCTGCACACAGAATGGAGAGTTTATGGATTCTGCAGAGCTATTTTCCATGTGTATTGTACCAACACTGGTTACCTGCACCTTTAAGAAAGTTCAATGTGAATGCTTGTATGTAGTGTCGATATGTAACACAAGGAAGACTTCAAAAAGATCTGGCTGAATTAAAATTGTTTTAAGTCACAATGACAGACATGTAGCATTAAAAACCTTCTAAAAAACAACTTGCTTTGGTAAAAAATAAAAAAAAATCTAAAAACAACTTGCTTTGGTAAAAATTGACTGTTGTCGTGAAATATACAGTACGCACACACAGACACAGTACCCAATCATCTGCTCTTTTGTCCCCTGAATTCCAGGCCAGGCCTGTCTAACTTCGTCTAATTTTACAATACAGTGTTCCCACTTGGGCACACACCAAATATATCTGCCAAACCAGTTTAGCATTTATTTATTTTTCATCAGCCCGTGAGACTGCCACCAGCAAATAACTGAACACTCTCACTCTACCCCTCCTGTACCTCTTGTGTTCTGCTACCGCTTAAAAGGCTCTTCTGACAATAATAGCACTAGTTCCTCAGAGAAAGAGAGAGCTGCTGCCTGGTACATTACAAGCACAAACCAGAAAAATCATCTGCTCTTCTCCTTGTGTACTTGTTTCCTGACTTTGGTTGTAACTTTGAGTTCTTCAAAGGAAAATGGCTACAGTGTTGTGTTGATAGCTACAAGGCCCAAGAATACATTCAGCACAAATGTCCTGTAACTGTAACATACAGTGCCCTGGCTAAATATAAGACAGGTTATCTTATTTTCTTTAATGTGAAACTTGTAACACTCAGACTTAAACATTCACTTAGCGGATATGAGAAGTCCAACATATTTTACCAGAATATGACATGATACTAAGAAAAAGACACAGTACCACAGGTAACTGAGCCAGCATTACCATTTTAGTGTAAAATGACAATAAACAAATTCATAAGCCCCAATAACCGCATCTATAAGTTTAGTTTGACGTAAAATTACAGCTGCAGTCAACAGTGAGACCAAGACAGACAGCAACGGTGAGATATACCAAGACAGATACCAAAGCTAGTTAAAAAAGAGAGAAAAAGTCTCAGTCAGTCTATAACATCTTACAGCGTCTCCTTGTTACCATACGCTGTAGAGATCAATACGTGAAACAGGGCCCTGAGGCCTGATAGAAATCGTGATTTGTGGTGGAGGACAAAGTCTCCCTATTAGCGCTGCTTAAAACGGTCTCATTTTATCAGCGGAGGTTCATCCATGGTGGCAGGTGGGACAGAGCCTTGTCTTCTCATTCCTCCACTTCAGCACACCTTTCCTTGTGATAACACCAACCTTCGGTCTATCGATCACTATGTCGCACGTAGTAAATTTGTCAAAAATTTGTACACATCTACATTTAGTGTTAAAAGAGTGGTAAGAGAGAGTTCAGTAGCACTTTCTGTCTGTCTGTCTGTCTGTCTGTCTGTCTGTCTGTCTGTCGAGGTATTATAACGTGTTTTTAATTTACATGCCCTGATAACTGCAAATGTTGATACCACAGCTGGTTACAATATGTCCACTGATTAGCAGAGTGTCCATTTTTCATTTGCATGATACAGCAGATGGAGATGTGACCAGTCTTGCATTTATTTTACATTACGTGTCGTATATGAAATATTGCAGTAATTCGCATAAATCTGCTTCAGATGTTTGACTGAGCTGGATAGAAACCTGGACGTTATCAATATCAACCACTTTCCCTGCTTGCTCTTACATTCCCATGCACAACCATTAAAAACAGGTAGCCATATTATAAATGTGATGTCTTCCCAAAGGGTAGTGATGTATGTATGTAATGTCTAACAAAGTAACAGAGTAAAGTAGAACACAACCGTATGTAGTAGTGCAGCACACAAATATGAGCAGAAATTAACACCTCGGCACCTTGGTATCCATCTGTGAAGGTGATGAACCGCAGTAGCAATTAAACACACTGCACCCTGCTGCCTTGCTTTTTATGTGAGGCAACCACAGTGCATTTTGAGCACAGGAAACAGAACAGTAACTTCATAACAGAAGGCCCCACAGCCCTTAATATAACTACTTGACAGGAGCAGTGTAATGCAGAGACTTGTTATTGAACCTGTGAGGAAAATGTGCTCTGGTTGTTATCTCAGGCTGTGTTTAAATAGCCATGGAAAGCAGTTTTATCGTCAGTGTATGTAGATGTGTCAAAAAAACAACACCAGAAATACTAATTATTTGTTCCCTAATGTATCCTAAACAGAGGCAAAATAGCATAAGATGCTGGTTTATTCATGGGAAACTAAAAGCAAATACAGGGCACTATCTGTCACCTTTAATTAGGTAATGCCTTGCTTGAAGCCACGCTCAACTGCTTGTCAGTTTTAATTCATGCTGCTGTCTTTTCAAAGATCCCTCTAATCAATGTCAAATGTCAAGTGCCACTCTCCTAATCAAGTGAACTAGTTATTACATATGTTGGGTTAATACGAACAGCAAATTCTTAGGGATTTTTGTATCTTAGCTTTCTGTTTCATCATTATTACAATAAAAAACAGTTTAGTAAAACATAATAGTGAGTCCACAGTTAATAAAATATATGCAACATTTAATCATCAAGGTGATGCTAGACAGATACCAGTCTCAAAATTATAACATCCAACCATAGATTTGATGTCCCATAACATAGTAACTTCCTCCCATTCACCTTTCCAAGGTATTTGGTCTTCAACAGTTTTGAAGGAGACAACTCCTTAAGTCAGAAAACCATCTTTGGATTGTCTCTGTATTTCTCTGTACAAACTGTTGGAAACTAAATTGTAAAACCTTGGCCATGTCTGCCAACCACATCAGGCAAGGCCAGTAAAATAACTTGCATACTGTGACACTACATACCATATTATAACTAAACCTGCTGATAACTATACAATAAGCAATATTTTCAAACCAATCAACCTAAAATACACTTCTGAAATACGCAAACCATAGGTAAAAATGTGGTATAATATTTCTTATGTGCAGAGGATAAATACACAGTGGGCCCTAATTTACACGGTAATACAAAGTGTACAGTATAGTCAAAGGTAAACTTACACTAAAACCTATGTATTAACTAAATAAAATGTAACATATTTTTAATATAAAAACATAAGCAAAATCCTAATTGCAAACATGACAGCTCAGTGCTTCCACCCTCCACACAATAGCTTTAGTTCATAGGCAAGATAGTTTGTACTTTCCTCATTTTTTACTCTGTAATTTGCCTGTCATTTAAATTAGAGCCCTAAATTATTCCCTCCATTATATTATATTCTAGCATATGATGCCAGGAGTCAGAAAGTCTGTTTGAAGCTAGTGATGTATTATTAGATTGTATTAGTCTGGTATTGAGCGGGCGATTATGAGAGAAATGTTTGCTCGGCACAATAGACTGGAAGGAAAATCAAGCAGTTCAAACAGTTAAAGCTCTTACGTGAAATCTCTGAAATAATGAAAATGTCAATGATAAAGTGACTGTCAGAGAAAGCAAAGAGACTGCCAGTCAATAGCAGTAGCCACATTCAGTAAGTGCTTCACCTCAACACAAATTCTGGTAAACATAGTCAAGTCTTAGAAAGTTTTTCTGTTCGACAAACTCATTTTCCTCATTTGACTTACAGAGCTGTGTGTAAACTGGGGAAAAAAATCTAAAATGAGTGTATATGTGCTGTACTTGAGGATTGAGTGTGAATTGATCTTTACTACTTAGCTCTGGTTATAGAGAGCATAATCAAAAATGGACCTGAACAAAATTTTAGAAACTTCTTTAATTACACACCTCTACACATGTACTTGCAGTAGTTGGTAATGTGGGAATACAAATCCAAGTAGTAGTCTTTTTTCTTTTTGCCATTCTTTGTCATGATCGTGACAAGTGATGGTCTGTTGTGTTTGGCCTTCCATAGTTTCATTTACTACTGAACAATGTTGGACTTCTGCGCATACAAGAGCCACAGCAGCAGTTAATTAATTAAGGAATTAAAGTACAATGCTAAGCAAACATTCATGTGGATCCCAACCAATCTCAGTGGCTGGGAAAGCTGTGTCTTTTTGGGATCAAGCAGAACACACAAGGAGATTCTGTGGAATATCAACAAAGATACCTGGGTTGCCTACCCATTGCATTCTCTCTTAACAGACTTTTGCTTATGTAAAGAACAATGTTCATTATTTTAAAGACCAGATAAAAGGTTAAATTAGGGCGGGGTTAGATTTTACTACTGGAAAGTGCTATTTGTTTTTTCTGAGGAGCTTGTCTATGTGTAGTTCTGTGAGCATCATCAGTGCAGTAAGATACTTCAGAGCCAATAGCTTGTCCTTCATCTCTGCTGTGTTGCCATGGAAACAAGGCAGAAGCAGAGTGGAACATGGGAAGTTTATATTTTCAAACTCGGTAACACGATCGGTGTGATTACACTCTTAACATACATATATATTATTTATTTATTTATTTAACCACGTTGCAAGGCACGTCGGTTTATGACAAATAAAGGTCAAGGCAGGTGAAAGCTGTAAAGCACACAGCACTATACTCTCCTATTTATATTTTTTAAGCTGAGGCCTTTTATCATTATTTTTCATTGGAACTTACAGAATAGTATATACAGTATATCATTCAACTATGCACAAAATCAAAATGTTTAAATAATTTCATTCAAAAGAAGCAGGCAGTAAAGCATAACATCAACAGAGAGTTCCTGCATGAAAGTGGGAAATTAGGATATTTTTTGCAGCACATAATATGTACATATGGTGTGCTTGACAATATTGGGTAAATAATTAATTAATGTTGGTGAAAAGCAGTAAAAAGAACCTTTAAACACCTTTAAAACAGCTTTTCCAATGGGACTGTACTGTAGGTTTATTATGCACATGTACAGTATGTCAGCTAGGAAACTTGTTCATTTATACACCTGATGTTTTATTCTTTGAGCTGTTGATTTTTCAGAAAGATCAGAGTACTGCTATTCATGCAAGTGCAGAGCACTCATTGTGCAGGTAATCATAGCAGTGCAAGCTGAACAAGGCACTATCACATCTGGGTCCCACCTCGACCACCACGCTGAGGCTTCACAATACTTCACCAGAACAACAAAGAGGCGCCCTTGTGAGCACTTCACATAGCTTGTCAAGTGGGCCCCTTCCTTTTCCAGTGTTTTGGTGAACTAGGCCCACAACACCTTCTAGAGACTGAGCAGTGGCACCAGGTGTTTCAGAACGCCCCCAGTGCCTATGATAGGCTAATGCATACTGCTGGAATTACCAGTGTGTCTCGCTATAAATGCAAGGAACGTCGTCTCAGACATGCATAACTCCCGAACCATTTGTCCAACCGACCTCAGATTTGGTAGGTGTCTTGCTAATAGCATGCCTGAGTGCAGTGGCAAGTTGGATGTGGTTTGGACAAAAACTTCCATTAATTAATTGCCATTAATTGCCCTCTGTCGCTCTGGCCACTCCCCCTTCACACAGTGCTGCCTCACTGGGTCACAGTTTGAGCTGGACTCCACATTCCACATTCTGATCGGGCTCTGCACTAGTATAAATAATACCTCAAACAGCAAAGTGTTACCAATTTCTGAAAATCCTTATCAAGTTTCTTACCAGCCTATCATCTTAGAATGGACCATATTTGTCATGGTGCCCCATATGAAATGCAGTACAGTAGTCCACCCCTGGCATGTAACACACAGTTCTACTTCATATCGCATATGCAAAGGGCAAAGGTCACGAAATGACCTGAAAACCATGCAAAGGTCACGAAATGACCTGAAAACCATGCAAAGGTCAGCAAGGCCAGATCCTACTATTTTGTTACTATTTTCACAACATGCTTTTTTGAATCAACCAGAAACAGCTGGCAAAATGTATATACATTTTTTAAACAAAGGCAAACTGTAAATGTAGCAGTTGGACTCGCTCTTTATTTCACTAGCCCAGGAATGCTGTCTCATACTGAGACAAGTCTAGGAATCCTGGTCACAAGCTGGGCTAACCAGACTATAACCACAAAAGGTTACAGCCACTCTATTCATTTGTTAAATGACATCTAACATTTATGCTCTTGTTGTTGTGGTATCAAAACATGATTGGGCAGTGAAAGCCTCTCTGCGGTGACTATATTTAAAAGGGTTTTTATGTTCATGTATCTCCATTCTCTTTTCATCCTATCAGAAGATATTTATGAATATAACAAGAAGTTAAGGCTGACACCAGCTTATTGTACATTTTGAATTTTTCAAAACTTGAACTTCTTGATGTGATCATGAAAAATGTTTATGTGCACTCATACTGTTGGACTGCATCTTTGTTGAAAATTAGGTGAGTAGACCTCAGTCTTATGACATCTTCTCATTGTTAAATATAACAGCACTGCTAAGCTTCCCCTGAAATGGCCCTGTGTTAACCCTGACTGTTGTGTTTATACTGAGATACATTGTGTGTTCAGTATTGATGAACAATAAATAATAAATGGAGTGAGCTGACCCAGGGTGCCTTTCAAGACATTCAAGGGCAGTTCACTACAGCAGAAATACAAATACAATTCAAAAAGAAACTTCTGCACTAAAACTGAGAATAGAAAACATGTACAAAATCAAAACTATTAGAGGAAATGAATTAAATGAATTTAAAATGGGTTTTACTACAGAGAGATCCCACATTAAAAAGAGCAAAGGTCAAGTGTATGTATCTTGGCCTTGGAGGGTGAATATGTAATTAGAGACACAGGCGTGGGAGTAGAAGGTGGGCTTTAGTCTCGTCTGCTACTCCATGAGTGGGTGGCAAAGAATATAGAGCCAAGGTGCAAACAGTCCAGCAAAGACGAGTAACACCCTGTACACAAACACAATACATTTTTAACCGAAACAAAATTCCTCTGCACAGCAGGGTATCTCTGGTAACCAGGTGCTGATGGGTTCCAGGGATACAAAGATAAGAAAATAAGAAGTTAATACCGCACACTGTAGGGGGTTTTACTGATATCCTATTGAGCCAATAGCAATTATGTCTCCTAGTAGATAATACCTTTTATTTTATTAATTCATACTTTTTTCCGAATTACTGGAAAAGTTGGGGACATGGGGACCTCCTGATATAAAGGATGTTTTTTTGTTCTTGTTATCCCAAATCCATATCGATTGCATGAGTCTAACGGTCTAAAATGATCTAAGAATATTTTTCTTTTAAGATAGGGGAAGAGAGTGCTGGGAGAGATGGCGATGTCTCTCCAAAACACATTCCATAAATCAAATTGCTGCAATGTAGTTAGAAAAGGAGGGAAGGCAAGATTTTGTTGTAAGTTGGGCTGTCATTGTTGGTGTACCCACAAAGTGTTTACTTACAGAGAATTACACTGTGCATCTACCTGGGTGTTGGAGTATTGAGAGGCATTTTTTTGTAAGTGTTATTCAATCAGGATTGAATTACAGATGCATGCATTACTATAAGATACACCTCCAAGCAGGGCTACAACGTTCGAATTACATATGTGAGCATTAATTTAAATAAAGTGATAAGCAAGACTACAATTAGCTGTTGCTTGCAGAGGTTATGGTTTTGGAGTAACACTGAATGTGACATCAGAAGCTTACATTTGCACTAAAGCTAGCCTTACAAAATTATATCTTAAGAATATAATTTATCTTGTTTACAAGTTTACAATTCTTCTGTAGACAAAAGTATCATTACAAACTAATTGCCGATTTTCAAACTGCAGGGCTTGCCTTTCAAAGAAACAAATCAGTAAGGCATCTGACTTTAAAACCAGCAAGGTTTTACAAACAAGTATGACCAAAGTACTTAAGTGAATAGACAGTCTCCGATTCCAAGAACAGTCTCTGATTAATGCTTTGGGACTTAACATGGTCACGAGTTCCATGGTTTTGTGAATGATTATTGAATATTGAACCATGGGTTCATGAACCAAGACAATCTCACTTGTCCTATTTTGTGAAAGAAACCATGGCTTTCCGTGCATACAAAGAAAGGTTTTCCTTTGAGGAGCACTCTTCAGTGCGGACTGTGCAGATACATTATTAATGACCTGCTCTACCTGTGCTCTTGTTTTCCAACCTCCTGTTTTTAATTAACAGCCAGTAGACTCTCTAATCCTGCGTGTGCACCGGGTGAAAGTGTGCAAAGTCAGACTGGACAAAAAATGTTAGTCCAAATTAAAACAAACTCTTGTTTGCCAAGTTTATCTACTGGCTGTGAAATACTAAGTTGGAACTACTTTTTTGAATGGTTCCATTCAACAGGTACAGAATTGCTGTCATTTTTTGTGATTGTACCTGATTTTGACTCCAAAGTGATTGTGATTATAACTCTGGAATGACAAAGTCCATACGATTTCTTTCTAGCTTTCCTTTACCATCAAAACCAGCATGTCTGCAATCAGCTTGCCAGCCATTTTGCTTTCTTTCACATTGGTGAGAAGTGGGCTTCAGCTGTTAAACACTGTACTTTCCCTAGGTATGATATTGAAGAGAACTGACCTTCAGCAACACAGGAAGAAATTCAGACATACACAGTCTGCTTTTTATTTTCAAAAGATCAAACGGTTGCAGTACTGACAGGGAGAAAGACAAATCTTGTCTTTACTAAAGTAACTTTAATGAAAAATGTGTACCACCATCACCTGGTGTACCGCATACTTGGTACCAAACAGATCACACATTGTCAGCAACACACTCACACTCATAGCCTATATCCAGTCATGTATATAAGGAAATGGAACATGGCCCTGCAAGATATCAGTAATATTATTATACTGATATTATTATACATCTTTATGAATGGTGAAAATCTGTACGTACCGGTCCCTGAGCTAATGATTGCTTTTTATTAAGTTAGCTATCTTCTACCATAGTGAGTTGTTCCAAGAATTTATCGGACGGAGCCTGTCAACACATTAGGAGTTTTTTTTTTAACTCAGGACTGCTTTGTAATACACAAGTCTATTATGGTGTGAACATATCTTGTGATTTTTGACAATAAGATAGCGTGACAAAATGACACTGTGACAAAGTTGGAAAGACAGGTGTTGCAAAGGTGCTAATTCATTTGGTGTCTCTTAGCTGTGACTTTTTACACCTCCCATGGTTATGCAGTTCAACCTGCTCATAGCCTGAGTCGAGGTGAGATGCATAGCTATGTGCATTAGTAAACCTTAGGCGGTGTGCCAGTGCTACTATATTGATTGGGACTCTAGGCTTTTCAGTCAGCTGACTAGCGTGCTCGACGTCCAGGCCAGTGTTGACGTGAGGTCACAGGTTTGAGCCTGGGGCTGGACTGCACAGGATCACCTTGGTAACATTTACAGTACAGCTCTGGAAAAAAATAAGAGACCACTGTAAAATTATCATT
The DNA here is from genome assembly GCA_027475355.1 of Coilia nasus. NCBI lineage: Eukaryota > Metazoa > Chordata > Actinopteri > Clupeiformes > Engraulidae > Coilia > Coilia nasus. The sequence continues at coordinate 8,331,599 of CM050208.1, forward strand.
TTGTATGATTTAGCTATTTATAGGTATATGTATGAGAAAAATGAACACTGTTGTTTTATTTTGTAAACTACCGATTCTGCCAATTCAACTGACACGGTAAAGGAATGGCTGTCACACATGTAGTGATGCGGATTGTAGGAAAAATTGTAGTGGTCTCTTAATTTTTTCCAGAACTGTAGACTGTGCAATTGTCAAGTTACGTGTATATTCAATTTTAATAGGAAACTAAAAACACTAATGTTAGAAAAGCAGTCCCATTTCAAATATTGGCAAACAAAATGGACAGTGTGCCTATCTACAATCAGAAGTACCTACAGTATGTAGCAAAAAACAATTAAGTGTGGCAGACATATGTGAGCGAACCAGGCAACTGAAGGACACACCCTTCGTGGTAGTTATTGCCATTACAGGAGGAAAGCATCCATCCTAATTTGCTGTCAATGTGCTGCAGGAGGAAAAGGGTACCATCATAATTCTGTTTAGCTAATAAAGTGACATGTCATAAACTGAGAAATAACTAGGTCCAGGTGCACTTTTCACAAAAAAGTGTTTGAGGAAAAAAGCCAGAGTCTAATAATGTTATGTTCATATATTATTTATGTTTTACATAAATTAGTGTTACTATTTTGCCCCTAATAATGTTATTTGTTATTACTTGGTGAAAAAAAAGTGTTGACTTGTCAGACCTTGTTAATTCTGGATTCATTATATGTGTGTCCAAGTTCCAGAAGTTTTCCTCTGCTACATCTTGCCTCAGTCCTCACTGTTTCCAGGCAGAATAGTTCATTTTATTTCTGTCTCATAGACATGAAACTTTTAAGTATGTTTTGTCTTTTCACGATGAATGGAGTAATTCATTTCTTTTGGGTTAGGGGAAAATGGAAAGTCCATTGGCGGGGTAACAATAAATCATAAAGACCAAAATGCCACTTACAGAAATAAAAGTCCCTAATGGAACACCTGCCATGAAATGACTGCCATGGCACTTACTGTACAAGGCAACGGTCAGAATTTTTATTATGGAAACTGTGTGTGTGTGTGTGTGTGTGTGCGTGTGCGTGTGCGTGTGCGTGTGCGTGTGTGTGTGTGTCTGTGTGCGTGTGTGTGTGTGTGTGTGTGTGTGTGTGTGTGTGTGCTTGTGTGTGTGCATGGATACATTTGGGATATTATGGAAACCATCCATGTATGAAAGACATCAATATTCTACATTAATATTCTTCTCAGATTTACATGTTAAAATCGCATAATCTATCTTTTGTAATGTGATTTTCATTTATCTAACAGACTGCTGCAGGCTTAATTAAACATGTATGCATAGCATATACACTTACACCTAAGATATCCAGTATGTTTTTAATAAGTGAGAAAATGAATATAGCTGGATAAAGCACATCCATACAAGCACACTAACAGCCCTATACCATGTCAAAACAGATACAGTAGCTCTTCTTATTTCACGGCAATGGCAGGGCATGACTCATTATTTTTAATTCTCAAATCACTCTGACATGTTCTAAACTTTAGAGCTCTTGTATGCTTGAATAAAAATAAATATTTTACCTGAGATCACTATTATTTTAGCACTACTTTCCATGAAAACAGATGAGTCATTTCTGATAGCAGAATAAGGTGTGCAAGTGTGTAATTACGCATAGACACATACTGTGGATTGGGAATGTCCTCTAGGAACTGCTTACTGACCCTTAAACACTCTTTATCCAATCAAATCACTGCATGTTTGCTAACGCTGTAAACAGTTTTATTTTATTAACAATTAAACATGCTTTTGTTAAAGATGCAGAGCACTAAGTCAATAGACTTTGGGTCAAACATGCGAAATTGCTCTTTACAGTCCTATAAATGTCTAGTGTGTGTGCATAAAGACACTCAGACTCAGTGTCTATTCTGTGACCAAGGCATACACTTCTTTTGCCCATCAACACCTTGATCAAGAAACATGGAATGGTGACCAATGATGTTGTTGATTGTTTATAATATTATACAACAGTTAGGTCCGGTCAAACTATTTAGCAATTTCTGATTGGATGAGATGCATTCTACACATCACTAGGAGTGAAGATATCCCACAATATACCATTGGCGAGTTAAAGTATGAGATTTTCAGCAGCATTATGAACTGCACTGGACCCTTAGGAGGCAAAATCAGCACGACTCTGACCATATTTGCTAACAATGATTGAAAGCAATGTGAGAAAGAAAACCACTCCAGAAAACACAAATTGCCATTTATAAAGACCATAGCAATGATTTCAGTAGTCTAAAGGGTCAAAGGAGCTAAGTTGTGAGCAACTGGAGTTCTTTTTTGAGCTTGATGACGTTTCACCTTTCATCCAAAAGGCTTCTTCAGTTCTGGTATGATGATGGTAAAACGTCCCCAAGCTGTAAAAAGAAGTCCTTTTGCTTACAACTTAGCTCCTTTGACTTCCATGACCTGGATGAATGAGAATCTTCACAGACAAGTAGTCTAAAGTTATCTCTAAAGGTAGTCTTTTTAAAAGCAAAGCGTTAGAAAACTTCTTCTACCTTTATACTACCACCATTGATGTCATCACTGTCATCATGAAGACGTAAGTACGTTTTATGGGCCACTACATCCCCATAATGCTTCATTACAGTCATAACTATGTTCAAATGGCAATCATGATTATGTATTCGGCAATTTATTATAATCCTTTATGAATGTATTCATAAATCTAATGTCCAATAAACAAAACATTATAAACACATTTCAAGTGGTTGTAAAACTTGATTGGTGAGTACATTTAATAATAAATTATCATATATTACATATATATGATTATTTAAGCACAGTAATGAATACTCCCTGAAGACTGGCAGTGGAAGCCCTCTTGGGTTTTTAGAAGGCCTACTAAGACATTTTTTACGGCTTTATAAAAGCACAGATCACATCATTGGCTTATGCTGCTTAACCACCAGTTGGTCCATATGAAACAGGCAACCTGGTGTCACCATACAAGCTTTCATATTAGTTGTGCGCTTGATACTATAATATCATATTGCTTTTTAGGAGCATATTTATAAAGGCATATCTATTCAAGGTTATGTATTTATGGCATATATATGATGCGTAATGAATGCTTTATTAAAAATTCTGTTCCTATATTATAATCCTGATAGATAAATAATAATTAAGAAAACTGTTACAACAGATGAGTTTCAGTACAGACAATTACATGAGAGGTTTATTTGAATATAAGCACACTAGTATAATACAGGACACCAAAGGGTTAATATACAGTCCACTGGGCAGTCTTGAAAAATAGATTGTGACAAGACAACGTTACATGGATGCTAACATGTAGGACCTCTGTAACATGGAAGCACGTGTTACATGGATCCTAACATGTAACGTGACGACTCAATTCGATGGTGCACGCTAATATACAGCAAAATAAAGGATATAAAGTCAAAGACACACAAACATATCCTCTGTGTGGTTACAATTTATTTTACTGTCCTTGGTATATCAACTAGGTGTAAGAAAGTGTGTAATATGTGACATTATGTACTTACACTGTACTGCAGGGTTAGGGTTAGGCATGTACAGTCTAAGTACATGTAAGTACATGTAAGCACATGTTGCACATACACTAAAAAACGAACTGTGAAATAAAATGTTACCCTGTATGTCTTATTGAAAATGGTTACTCTGATGTGTGCTACTAGTATCTCTCTTAGAAGACCCTTGGTGTGACATATATGACCAGGGAACAGGTGCCACTTGGTTTTCCCCTTGAGTGCCTATCCAATTTGTTTCAAGTGTGGCTTGTTGTTCTCAGTCTTTGCCTAGACTATTTGTTATTGTTTTTTTTTTATTATTATTTGCAATTATTATCATAATACAGATCTCATGTGCTCTCTGCATCACATATGGCTTTGAAACATAAAACGTTTTAAATAAGATGAACAAAAATACACTTGCAGTGTAAACTAGCAGAACACAGTTATGCCATTCACACAGTGAATGTGGCCTATCCTATGTGTAGATACTGCCTGGACTTACACTCCGAATACACAGGTATGGGAAAAGATATGGATCTCCTAATGTCGTTAGTTGGGGTTCTGTACGCTGCCCAGTAGTCCTACAGTCACATGCCAGTACTCAAACCCAACAACTCAGAATCAGAATCAGAATCAGCTTTATTGGCCAAGTATACTTACATATACAAGGAATTTGAAACTGATCAATATGTGGCAACAGGGACCACTACAACCAACATACAGCAGTGCTTTACAAAAACAACAACAAAAACAACAACAACCACTGCCAAGCGGGTGACAGGTGTGACACCTGTGCAAGTGCATGCTGTGACCAGGATCTGTAAAGATAGTCCTTCATAGCAGTATGCTCTATCTGTAGCGCACAGCTGTTTTATACAGCAACGCTACTGCCCAGACATATATCTTTGGCAGCAGAACACAACAGCAGTAAGTACAAAAGGTCCTTCTTGAGCATTTTGCTGGAATGTTTATTAAGCAGGTTAATTCATCAGTGATTCATTTAACCCTGTATACTAATGTGTACATTGCCAAGAAGACGAAGAAGAAGAAGAAGAAGAAGAAGAAGAAGAAAAAAAAGAAGAAGATCAACATTCTTCCAAGTGAAAGATTTCTACTAGTGGAGAAAAAGGACTGAGTGTCCAGTCATGGAAATATCCCTTTATCACATACCATCCATGCGACCGTAATTGACTGGAGGCTCCAGGGCAAATTTAAAAATAAACATTGAACACTTGGATGGTCTAATGACCTACGTGTGACCCAACAGCTATATGTGAAGCCTGATGCTCCATGGCTCTATATGGAGATTAAAACAAATGTTGTCAAGCTTTTAAAGCGTAATATTATTAAACATTCAGGATTAGGGTTACACTTCAGGCCTTGAGCATTTGGATAGTGTGCATACTGCCATGTAAACTGTATAAGGCACAAGGCTTTCCCTGACTACGCTCCGCCTGACATGCGTTATTTGTATCCTGGGGGGCTGTAATGACTAAAGCCCTTAAATATAATGAAGGCCATATAAACATATCACAATCGGGGTGTTTTTTATTTTTCAACTTTTTTTCCCCAGAATGGCTAACCAGTCAACAGACTACTGTCCACACTGTAAGAGGTCACTCTAATTGGTTTGGCAACTGCACAAGGAAAGCAACAATTGGCAAAACAACAGTATACTGTACATCATTCTTGTGCCGATTGTCACAAAACACATAGAATAACAGTGAGCTAAAGGATGAACTATCGGTGCATCTGAGCACATACATTTTCATTAGAGCACATGACAATATTGTAATAGTGTCCCGTGCCAGGGGTCCAGACCCAGATAAATCAGTTTGTGTTAATAAGTGTTGGGCCACTGAAGGACCAGGGGGAAAGTTTCTTTGTTAGTTCTAATGAAAACAAAACCACCGAGAGCTGTTTTTCACAATTAATAGGAAACACAAATGCAAACACATACATAATATTCTGGCTCATTAGACATCAGAAGCATGAATGCATGACTTATTGCCCCCAGATGGAGTGAATCGTGTCAGGAAAGACAGATTTGGTTATCCAAAACAGAGCCATAAAACCTAGCCTGGGTGTGCCCATACTGCCTGTGACGCTGCATTTACATTTCGCAAGCAAGTCAGTCTGGCCAAGCTGCCCATCTAAACCATTTCTGCTCAGCCCTCAGATAGGGGGCCAATGAAAATCGAGAATTTCAAAAGGCAATGACGCGGTAGTTTAGCGACCGGAAATCTATCTCAGTCACTGTCTACATGGCCAACATGGAGCAATCGTAAGATTTCAATGCATCTGTAGCTGCTGTTTAGGACGAATTCAAAGGGAAGTTCTCTCTGAAAATAGAGTAAAGGGCAGCCCTTGAAGCATTTGTTGCGGGAAAGGACGTTTTCGCAATGCTACCGACCGGCTTCGGTAAAAGTTTAATTTATCAGTTAACCCCGCTGGTAGCCAAGTCGATGGGGCTTTGCGAGGACACTGTTGTTGTGGTCATTTCGCCTTTGGTCGCACTGATTCGTTTTTCGAATATCAATATTGAATGACCAACACCAGCCACTCTCATGTTCACCTCACAAGTCCGACAAAAATCATTTAACGCCATTTCTATATGACTACAGGCTACTACTACTTTTTGTTTGGATCAAGCAGTTTCTTTCGCTACGTATACATCAGAGGACAGAGGGGTGTGATTAGTTGAAGCTTCGTCCAGTAGCAAACAGAGGCATTTGAAAGAGGCGGGTTAAGCCCGCCTTCTGAGAAATGGGTTTACAACACAGCTTGGCCAGACCAATGCTCGCAGAGCATTGACAAGTCGCAATAGCCAGGCTAATAAAACCCAGTTTAGCTTTAGACTATTAGCACATAGGCCTACTAATTTATACACACACATTGGTGCCCCTCTGGACCGTGTATCGTGTATATCCGGCTAACTTTTTGAAGTACGCAATTAGGGAGTTTTGTTGATATCTGTGTACTAACCCCTGGAAACAAAACATTTCACAAAAATTGTCTACAGCTAATACAATCATGAAAAGTATCTGTTGAAATGCTTTTAATTAAAAATAATGTTTAAGGTTATGGTTAGAAGTTAGGTTTGAATAAGGAGATATTCCGTGGCCAGTTACAAAGATTGAAGTTAAATTCAACATATAAGGTCTTTCCAGGTAAACTAATAACTCTTGCTTCACCACCTAAACACTCTTTTGGATATCTTTTGGATGGTGATGCTTGGTACGTCATTGTCTGGGCTATTCCTCTCCAGAGTTAAACAAAAAAAAAAAAAAAACTGTTGATGGATGTGCCCCCGAGGTAAAATATGCTGCTTTTTCCTTTTTCTTTTTTCTTTTTTTAAATCATATATACTAAATGAGTCTCCTCCCCCAGATATCGAGTTAGCATTTCAGTACTATTCAATCATAATATTACTTACAATCTAAATGGCAGTTGAGAAGGCTGAAGATGTTGGTTGATTGAACCTCTTTATTGTTTCTCCTTAAAGTTCCCCTCTAAATGTGAGTGGATAATCACAGCATCCTTGCTCCAGACAGGCCCTCACCCTCTACTTGCAAATTACAAACACTGGTGCTTAAGTCCCAAAAAAACCCCAAGAGAAGCATTACAGACAAACACTGGCAACGTCTGGCTTTGTATGTCTTACATTTTGTTTTTTAGCTTCCTACAACCAGACTTCATTTTGCTCACTTTGTAAGAACAAAGTGGCCAAGCTTTATTCTGATACTTCCCAACCATATGTTTTTCAAAGATTTATAATACATTGCACTTAATGGCACTGAGTCTCACATACAGATCATGTTATACTCCTCAAATCAGCATTATACTACCATGTGAGAACCGCTAGTCAAGAAGCTAAATAGATGAGCATGACCAAGACAACTGTATTCCCGTCTACTAATCTGTCATCATCAGGCACAGAGGACAGATATACTCATCACACTGTCATTAACAACTATTAAGGACCATTGATTCTAGTAAGGCCATGCACTTGGACACAGGGCGACTTCATCCTCTCTTACTTTTTGCCCATTTCAACATGGAGCGATTTTTTAAAAATAGTTCTGTCTTTAGACGAAACATTCTTATTTTGGATAACTTCACTCAAGGTCCACAAGTTCCCCTCCCCACTGGTCGTGAATAGGTGTGCCCAGGCAAACTCAAGTCAATGTGAGCTTGAGTAATCCACGTGTACGCAACTCTGTGTTAGAATGTCATATTCATTTCACTTGCTGGTCTCCGAATATAACAACCCTATACGTAGTTCCTTCAAGGTAGTTATCTGGTGGGTCATTAACTAGGCCAAGAGTCCAGCTCTTCCCTCATTTAACCTTTAGTCCACACGGATGTGATACCTCTTGAATTACTAGGTCAAGAGTCCTGTTCCTCTCTCATGTACACTTAACTTCAAATGGCTGTGGAGTCAGCCAGTCTCTGACATCAGGTATTAGCTGTATATAACTCACACAATGGGATTTAATATAGTTAAGGCTTCACTATGCATACAAGGCAAACAGGAAATCTGCAGCAGTAAGAACACTAAGTGAAAATCGTTGTAAGATTATGTCACACATAATTTTTTTCCCAACATTGCAGAAATTATTTTACCCACTGCTCAACCAAAAAAGCAGAAAAGTACGGATATCTAAAATGTTCTTCTACTTTACAAATTACCGACAGACACTTTGATCAGTATGTCTTATTTTCTAATTAATACAGAGTGTGAAATGAAGATGTATTTTCAAATGCAACATTTTAATGTGCGATTGCTGTTTGCAGAAAAAGAATCATAAATGAAATAGGGGTGGTGTCCCTGCCCACAGTTACGTAATTTTATTTATCTTTTATTACTTTTCCGGCCTACACTGTGTTACTGTGGCCCTACCTCTGACATGGGAAATGTAATAAATATTGATGTTTTTGAGAGCAGAGGCAGTAGAGATTGCACTCTATGTCTTGTTTTCCATTTTCCTGGCTCCTCTCTCCCCCTCTCTCTCTCTCTCCCTTCTTCCTCCTACTCTCAGTGTTTTTCATGTTATCCTGCATGTGTGTGTGTCTGTGTGTGTGCCTATTTGCGCCTAAGTTGTGTCTGTATGTATATATCTGCAGAAATCATTCCTCACAAAATGTTGGCACAGTGTGTGTTACGTCTCTGAAAAGCCTCCAGTGACTAAAAGCAAAAATTCTATTTTCCTGTTCTGTCTTGCAGTCTTTCTATTTATCCTTTAGGAATGTATATATATAATCTCATAATCTAGTTATCACCTTGTACAGAATAGTGTTCTTATGTAAAACATCGAACGCAGCCAATTAAATAAAAGACTGATTGTTTGCCATGATTTTTTTTGTGGTCTTTTTTGGACATCTGCAATTACAATGACTGGTTCACTGCCAATAGCCCCACCTGGGAAGCAGTGAATGTTTGTGTTTGTGTATTTCTGTGTGTGTGTCTGTGTGTGCGTGTTGTGTGGGTGGGTGTGTCAAGTACAATAAATGCTGATCTTAGGCTTCTTTGCAGTCCCAGTGAAAAATTGGACATTGACAGTCATTGCTGTGTCAAACCTTGCACTTCTAGTTGGTGTCTGGTCCTAAGTAGCCTGACTCTTACTTCCAAAAGTCCTCTGTGTCACCCGTTGTGCAGCCCACAGCGGGTCCCTCTAGCTGGAGACAGAAACACTCCCACTCTTTACATTGCCCTGGACGTATACAATGCATGAAGTTTCCTCTGAGGGGATGAACTAAAAATAACTACAGATCAAAGTGAGATAGCACCACAAAAGGTTGCATTACAAAAGCCTTATCAGGACTGACTCATAATCTGATAAACTGAGCAACAGTCCTCTCATTCTCCATCCCTATCTTTAGAATAATCCCAGTGCTCAGGCGACCCGTCACCAAAAAAAAGTACAAAAAAAAGAGCTCTTACCGGCGGTGGGCGCAGAATTCTGATTATGAAGATGTCTCTTTCGATCCACACAGCTAGTCATTAAATCCAAATTGCAGAGCGAAGATTAAAGATGCCATCAATATCTCAACGATAATGATATGCAGGCACAGATATATGGTTCTTTCTATATCATAAAAAGCAGTCCCATTCAGTCGGAGAAGACAGCGTGGGTGGCAAGGTGCAGAAAATCCATGTCCCAGATACTTTAAAAGCCTACCTCCAGACTTCGGCTCGGATAAACGCAAATTTAGATCATCCAGCCAAAGGAAACCGTGGGGAGGACCAGCGGCAGCAGACAGCATCGGCAGGAAAAGGAAGAGGGAGATGGAGAGGAGAGGAGAGGAGAGGCAGGCGGAGAGAACGGGGGAGAGGGAGATGGAGGGGAGGGCAGGGGAGGGGGCTAGGACAGCACAAGGTGGAGAGAGGGAGGAGCTGCAGTATGGAGAGAGAGAGACAGAGAAGGCGAGAGAGAGGGAGAGAGGGAAAGAGGGAGAGAGCGATAGAAGACAGCGACAGCCAGGGAGAAAAGAAAGGGGGGGGGGGGGTTTCTTTATGATCTATACAAACATCTAGCAAATTCAATTTCCACGTTTTGGTGTGCGCTATAGCAGCAGGACAGCAGAGAGACACTTGGCGGCTGAGTTCAGAAAAAAATGAAAATAAAACAGTCTGGGGACGCAGCCAGAGCTCTGAAGACTGCTCACATCCCCTCACCACCCTCCAGCTCGCTCTCCACTCCTCAGCTGTGAATGCATCTGTGTGTCGTCCTCTCAGGCAGTCGTGATTAATACACCGCATCCTGGCAGAGCAGGCTGAATATTCACAAAAAGTTGCAACATGACAGTAGTTTAATGTGGTGCTGTAGGGATGGGCTAAACATCACCTGTCCAAATAGGTTACCCAAATGTACCAGAAACAAACAGCTGAGGGACAGTGAAGGCAGTGAGGGAAAGTACTCTTAAGATAAATTTAAAATGCCTTTATGGTCCCATCCTTACAGTAGCCATCCTGTAATAATTAAGAAATTATCAAGAATTTAAGAAAGTAGTTAGGGTTACTCTTTATTATAATCTTCATCATGAAGTACAGTGTAACAAAGAGTGTAAGAATATGTGACACTATGTATCTACATTGGACCATAGGGTTAGGGTCACAGTGTTCAGTGCAAGTACTTCATGATGCATGTTATTACATGTGAATACACTGTAAAAGAGATACGTGAGTAAATACAAGAGTAAGAATTGTATTTGTAATGTAATGTACATGTAATTGTAGGCCACTACTTCAGTATGTCACAGCTACTGTAATATAGTTTTACAGTTTTAGTGTATCTATACGTAACAACGTGTAATATTATGTACTTACAGTGTACATACAGTACCTACTGTAACACTAACCCTACTCCTAAGCTACACTGTAAATACATACTGTTACATATTGTTATAGACTTTGTTACACTGTACCTAATTGATGTAACAGAAACAGTTAAGTAAAGTGCAACTCAGTAAAGCGAGCAACCAGAGACGGATGTAGGTGTCTGTCGGGTAGCATGCCTCAGGGAGATGCACTGCGCGCTTCGACTCGGAAACCTGATTCCCCGACTATGTCACAACCCCACATCCTGTCTGAAGAAGCGTGTTCACATCACCGTTCTGACATTACATGGCGGAGAGCCTTAAAAGCATTATTATTTAGACAGTCAGGGCATTTCACATCATTATTAGCCTGTAGTGTTTTGTGTGTGTGTGTGTGTGTGTGTGTGTGTGTGTGTGTGTGTGTGTGTGTGTGTGTGTGTGTGTGTGTCTGTGAGTGTGTGTGTGTTACAATATTTGAAGGGCTGGTATTAAAACTTACATGACCTTGGCTGCTGCGGGATAAAAGCGGAGCTGCATGGATTGAAGGCATGGTGCACATGCAGCTGTTCTCTGCTATGAAAACAGATGCTTTTTGTAGCACCATGGAGAGCGGGTTGCCTAGAGCAAATCACGCCATGAATTATTTAACATCACCTCTAGCGATGCCTGATCATCTTGTCCACTGACCCAGGGAATTCGAGCTTTATTGGAATCCATGCTCTCTTCTTCCCATTTCAGTACTTTCTCCTCTTTAAAAGCATATACTGTACAGTATATAATAGGGCTGGGCGATATATCGATATTATCGTAATATCGATATATTTTTAAAGAAGATACGTATTTGACACTATATCGCCATATCGATATATTTTCAATGATACAATACCACTTTATCAAAACCACTTATCCTAATGTGTTCACACTGTTCAGACAGCCGGAGCTTTCTCGGATCACTCAGCTGTACCCCTGCGTATGTTACTGTTTACTTTTTCATTTGCACAGCTCTTTTAGAGCAATCTTAACTTAACATGAAACACTTTGCTCATCCTGTTTTTGAAATATCGATATGTATCGTATATCGCCAGTCAGCCCAGAAATATCGTGATATTAGTTTAGGTCCATATCGCCCAGCCCTAGTATATAATTATAGCATCCGTCAGGCAAAACTCCCCATGCTCTTTTATAGTCTTACTCCTGGAGGTGGTAAATGTATATAGTGTGATGTAAATATGTTAAGAGAAAAAAAATGTTTCTTAATCAGCTTTTCGTATTTGTCAGTTCATAATTCTGCACATAAACCTAAGTGCCAAAATAAATCAACAAGAACACAAACCCAAAACCTGTGCAGTGTCTACACGTGGTCTGTAGTTAAAAGTGATGCAATGCCAGGAAATGCTAGCTAATTAATTAAAAAAAATGTCATCTCACTTTTGACTTGTTTGTAATATGTTCTTTGTTTATAATTTAAAAAAAGAGTGCCATGAAATCTTATACTTCACACGTATCCTTAATGAGGCTTTAGAAAAGTTTGCTCTGAAATAAGTATGTACCAATCAATCAATGGAGCTGTTTTGTAAACCTAACAAACAAAACTTCAAGCACTTACAGCACATACACTATCTGTTTTGCCATCTGCTCTGTTTAAGTGGAATGCTTCAAGGCTCATCATCATCTACCTGCTACATGCCATTCTGTTTATGAGTGACTCATGTCACCCATGTCACATGACCTATGTCACATGATGAAGGGGGTGGTCTGCAGCTCACAGCTCCACCTCCAGTGGTCCAGAGATATACATGTAGCTCCTGGTTCCCCATCATCAGGTCAAAACTGAAGAACCCTTTTGGATGAAAGGTGAGATGTCTTCAAGCTCCAAAAGAAGTCCAGTTGCTTACAACGTAGCTCCTTTGACTACCATGACCTGGCTGAATGACAATCTTCACAGACATACTTCACGGCCTTTTTCTCCTAAAACCGCTCAAACTTTTTCATGGAATTTCTTGCCTGAATCACAAATCATGAATTCCATACAGCACTGGCATGTCATATGTGGCTGTATAAGGACTGTAGGCAGACCAAAATCCCACAATGTCTGTCTGGGTTAACCAAGTACAAGATAGATAGTTGTGACGGCCAAACCTCAGTTTGTAAGTGCACTTCATCGTCAAACTACTGTATCCCAAAATTCTGTTCACATTGCTCACTCAATGATTATGTTTAGCCGCAATAATCCAGGCACTAGCCTATTCAGTGCTTTAATTCTGACAAATAATTATACATGTGTAACATGTAAGACTACCTACAAGCGGAGGTTTGCTAACACTGGATTTGACACTCATGCTGTGAAAACACAGATGATAATACAGCATGCAGATTTCCTTTTTTCACTGTTTACTTTTTTGCTTTCAAATTCACTTAAAACAGTGTGATAGCGCGGGTAAATGTTCATAACCGTTGTGTTGCTCTACACCAAAAGCAACTGTGCTTCTTTTGCTATTAATAGATATGGTATATCTAAGTTTTTGCATTATTAGCTACATTTACATGTACACTTTTCATCCAATTAGAAACGGAATAACTACTTAACTGGAATAGAAATGCACATATAAACACTTCGATCGGAATAAAACTGTCTGAAATTAGAATTGGTTTGGAAGGGGTGGTGTGGTCCGCTACAGCTGTCATATCTACACTTATTCCGATTGTTTCGGTCGGAGTTCTATGACAACAATAAGACCCCCATCCCTAACCTGCTACCTGTGCGCAACATATGTGTATCATTTTTGTAACTGTCATGTAAATGCTACATTCGGATCAGATGATTACATCTATTCCAATCAGGAAAAAAAAAACTATCCATGTAAACGCAGCTACTGTTTGACACAATTTATGTCACAACAGCCATGCTAGACTGTAACTGCTGACTTGTGTATTCTAGATGTCTACCGTCTGATTCACAGACTTGACCTCTCACTAGGTAGTTTTATTAATGCTTTGGTAAGGCTGCCCTGGGTGACCCATGCATATTTATAAAGTGCTCATTATCCCATCACTTAAAGCAATCATTATCTAGGGGTCCATTGCAGCAGTGACTTGCTTCTCTGCTCCCACTCTTTTGGGTTGGACACAGCGTCAATGAAAACAAGCTACCTTATGTGTTTGTTGTTTACTCTGGTAAATACCACTGCACAACAGCATGCTTGTAACCTGCTGTACACTGAAAAATACATGTCTCTTGTAATGGTGTGTATTATTTATGTTTTACAGGATATCACAAATCATGCATTATGTATGTAAGTTCTGAAAGTGAATTTGTGTAGGATGATATGTGCATGCAGTGAAAGTGGTTACTTTTTTCTACTTCGTTTTTTAAATCAAGGTCAGGTGCCAAATATGGTTTTAAAAACACACTTGGAGTCAGAAGATAAAACAGCCCCAAATAGCAGATAGATACTGTGTGTTAATGCAACAACATGGCGGCCTTCCTGGACTACACGTTAGCAGTAAGACCCTCTCAAACTTTCCCATAAAACAACACTGCACATTGTGCTTCAGGTGATGTTTTACAGTGACAAGGACAACCTTTCCCCACACTCCTTAGTAAAATAACAGATTGATTATACACATAAAAAACTAAAAAATATGGTTCAGTACCCTTATGATCATTGCCACCTGTCCCCTGTGCTAAACTTTACCAGACCTGGGGCAAGAGAAGTGATGAAGCAGGAGCTATTCAGTAAGTGATGCTACATGCAAAATTCAAGGCCAGAATAAGAAGGCAATTCTGCTGTCACGATCGCTGTTTCAAGTATTGGTGTAAAAGAACTTTTTAATCCAATTTCCTATTTTTGGTAGTTTCTTGTGTGTGGTAGACTAGCGCTGTGCTTTGTTGTCGTCCTTTTGCTAATGGAAGGGTGCAGACGCAGACATGCAAAGGTTCGTGACTTCCAGAAAGTATTTCTGCCTTGACACGGTTCTGATAGCAGGCATACTTACGTTCTTTTTTCATATTGTCACATCAAATTTCACTCAGAGTAATGACATACATAAGTAAGGGATAATGGACAGTGAGGTTTTCAGGTAGGACATGCTCATATGTGAGGTGGTAACGCCCTGAATGCATACACTTAACGCCCTGAATGCATACACTTCTAGGACTAAGTACATTTATATACTAGAACTAAGTGCATATATATATATATATAAATAAATGCATAAACAGATACTACTCTTTAGGTGTGCTACTTATCTTAAAGGGAGTGGATTTCATTGATTGGTTGATTTGAACACATACTTAATCTAACTTAACTTAACTTAAACTTAAATATTATACAGCAGTGAAAGCTTGCTGACAGAGCCTATGGCAGAATCAGCCAGGGTGATAATCTTTCCTATCTCCACTCTCACTCAAGTCATATTGCTTAGGTATGTTGCAAAGCCTGCATAGCCACCTACTAAGGTCCATGAGTCATGAAAATGCAAAGATTATTTCTACTGTGACACAGTTCTGTCACAGCATCACCTGATCCAGCTGCAGATAATGTGCTGATGTTCTTTTGCAGTATGCATTCTGAAATTCAGTACCTCTTTTTCATTGTAGAATATGACTATGGCTCAAGTTCAGGCTGCCATAATACACAGTAACAGCAGCCTTAACAATAGTCTTCTTTAAACTTTTATTGTTTGTTTTTTGTTTGCATGATTTTTTAGTTTATTGTCATTGGTTGGTGGATGGTATGTTTCTTTGAAAGAACCCAAACTAATAATGATGAACTATTGACTTTTGACTTGATTTGCTTATATTACTTTGGGTTTGCTCATGTTGAATCCTCAAGCCAACTCTTGTACAACGACTTGAAAAGGCCACTGGCTTCCCTCTGGATTTAGATGCCACAAATATCTCACTATCTTTATTTATCTCAGTTGATCGACAGATCCTATCTTCCCATGTATTCCCTTTGACAGGCTTACGGAGATGAGCAACTTTGATCATGTAAAGACGGTTGCAACTGATGTTGTAAACAAGTAGTTTCACAAACATGTTTGAACTTTATCCCTTTTGAAATTCAGCATGCAAAACACTTGTCTCAGTTCTTCCGTGCACAACTCTTTTCAGTTAAATAACTCTGAAATCACACCCCCACTGGCCCTTTGTTCTTATTATATTTACAAATATGTGTGGACAGTTGCATCTCAATCTTTTTTGTATTTATTCAGATTTGTGCACATGTGAAAGCATACTGAGATTTGCAAATCTGAATCTGCAAATGTCAAATCTCTGTGTGCATGTACAGTATCATCAACAGAAAAGAAAACACACAAAACTTCCATGTTCTCCTACCACATCTGTTCAGTTTTGTAATGTTTATTTTGGATGTCTGCCTTACTTTTCCACCATAGTTGTTTGGTCAGACAGACTCCTATTTGGAAACTGTGAGGCATGCTTTGCCCTTAGAAAGCCCATTTGCTGAATACAGCTTGTCTGTGCCAAACTTTTTGCTGTCGTGAGAACTGTCACAAAAGGTGATAAAGTCAGTTTATTTTTAAAGGCCCTGGCATATTATAGCTTTCAGAGACGAATGGAGGTTACCAGATGGATTGAGCTGTAAGGATAATTGGCATTTACCTAAATGGCTCGTACTTCGAATGAAACACTAGGATTTAATTGTCGTCTGCTTTAGTGTCAACACTGTCATCTTCCCGTAAATGTCACTCTGACATTGAGAACATTGGGCCTTATTCTTCAACCATTTGAACATTTTCTAAACCCCACTTACTGTATGCTGTTTTCAAGAAGATTTTGTATTCATCAATGTTTGCTGTGCATTTTGAAAATACATTATGGTAACAATTTATTTTACAGTTCCTTTTTTAGTGTATCCACATGTAACAACATGTGATGTCATGTACTTACATTATACATACCTACAGTAACACTAACCCTAATCCTATAATACAGTGTAAGTACAAAATGCTACATATTGTTGTATGTTAGACACTTTGTGAAAGTGAGTCTCCGGTGTGTGGGGATGGTACCATGCTCAGGGTACCTCAGCGGCACTACTGGCGAACCTGGATTCAAACCTGCGGTCACAGGTGTGTTTTTACTCTAACACAAGCATACAATGACACCGGAATCAAATTCATGAACCTTTACTGGCAGTTGCAGCTTAGTTTTCACTTCACAGTATCTATATTAAAAACAGTATCAATGTGCGGCGTCTTAGGGAACAAAACTAATGCCGCATTACCACACATAAAATAGTTCCTTTGAACATAACAACAGGTCCGATATCTCAACCGCTAGGCCACCACTGATCACTGTTACACTGTACCTAATTGATGTAACAGGGACAGTAAAACAAAAGTGTAACCTAAATTTTGATGTAAAACTCTTCTTGAAATGCATCACTCAGTGCAGTAGGCATCTGACCAGTGTGAGTGTGAATTGATTCCATAGGGTTTTGAAGTGCTTGTGTGCATAGTGACATTCATTGGCTCTGCAGTAAAAGCGTCCTCACTTAAACCATGACTTTAGCACATCCATATCAAGGTCAGACAGTTACAGTCGTGTACACGTTTTCTCTGTGAAGGTGGGGATGTACTTGTGTTCAACACACTTTGATGCATGACTGACTATTGAGGCCATTGAACATGCAGCATCACGATGCTGTATAAACAATAGATATAGATGGAAGACATTAGTGAAGCTGGATGATGCAGTAAAACTTTGTTAACCTGATAATAACAGACACCTGAGCTATGGATTGCATTTGAAGTGCACACAATTTTTTTGATTAAATTTAAATTAATTACACAAATAAGTATTGCATGAAATAAAAGTAATAAAAGAAATGTTTTTGGTGCTCTTTTTGGTGGCTCTTTGCAAAATGTTTCATTTTTTAGCAGTGCCCCAATGGGTCAAGGACAAAACATCTATCCACTGGACCATATAATTGGCCTTTTTGCTCATTTGAGGCTTAAAATGTGTTTTTGAATGTTGGTTCTTCCTCATCTTATCTTAGTGTTTTGAACTCTGGCAGCAGTTTTTTATGGCCATGGTGCTGCAAAGTTGCCTATTGCTTGCCGTGGTATGCATTATTCATGCCGCAATACCCCAAACAGATCAGTCAGTATGGCTGCCAAGGGATTCAGGAAGGGACACAAACAATATTTAAAGGATTTTGTATGATTATTCAAATATCTGTGGGAGAATGGACTATGGATACATCTGCACTTGATACTGTAGATTATCATCACCATTTTGCTTTGTTCTTTGCAGACTGTTGTGATTAATGACGTGTCAGAGCAGTGAGAGTTTTCATTCATTAAGACAAACAGCTGCGGTTATGGCCAATCGCCTTTCTTTGCTACCTGACTGCTCTACCTACTGCTAATTTTGGTTGGGTGTAAATGTGAACGGCAGGAGTGTTTCCCAGTGGATCAGGGCCACCAGTCAATACTGCCTGGGACATGCACAGGCAGGCCAAAATAGTCACTGTACTCCAGCAATAAAAAAAAATCTTCTCAGCAAAATCCTTCTCATTAAGAAGCAAGCAAGCAAACAAACAAACAACTAAAAAAATAAAGGGGAGGATGCTAAGGGACTACCAGCAGGTCACAATTAACATTCCAAGGAAGGATTCTAATGGCGTACCAGCAGACTATAGAGAACACACTGAAATATAACAACTGTGGTCCCTCTGCACTACAGTAGGTGTTAGCCTCACCTTAACTGTTTCGCCATCGCAAAACAAAAATCCTGGCCGGAGGTTGCATTCCTTTCAGTGACTGAATTGAACGTATTATTGTTGCTTAAGCATTGTCTTGCATACGGTAACTCAGTTGGGTAAATTGAATGTTGTTTCAAAATGAGGTGGTTCAACATCATACCATGACATTTTTAAGGGGAAAGACTAATAAATATGATTCCCATATGATAACGGTAATTTGACTATCCAACCGTTTGCCTAAATTACCTACATTTGTAAGCTTAGAAACAGGCATCTGTGTATATGGCCCTCACAGAGCATGGTGTTCATATTGTGATACCAGGACAACTGTCTCATAATGCCTAGGCACTCACAGAGGGACAATGATGCACCAATTCTGCTTTTTAAAACATTTCCATC
This sequence comes from Coilia nasus, assembly GCA_027475355.1. NCBI lineage: Eukaryota > Metazoa > Chordata > Actinopteri > Clupeiformes > Engraulidae > Coilia > Coilia nasus. The sequence goes on from CM050208.1 coordinate 8,350,594, forward strand.
TTTTTGCATTATTGTGCAATTATTCTTATTTGAGCAGTTCAGTTGCCTCGATTGAATTTGATCAGTGACTCCATTGTGTTAACCCTACAATATATCAGCAGCCAGCAGTATGTCAATAATGTACCAAATGAGGCCTGTCAAGTGTTAGTGAGTGTATTTAATCACTCACTTGAGCAGTCTACTTCAGTAATAAGGGGATACATACCAATTAACACTAACTTAGAGTGAAACGCCCAGCCGAATAGTCTTATCTAATTCTGCGTTGCGAGATGGTTAAATTAGATCATTGGTGTTAATTTAGACCGCAAGACATTGTTTAGTGGGAAATTTGTTCATTAATTTTAGCAGGCCATTGCTAATATAGGCTGAGTTGAGCACTTGAACGTCATCAATTATAGCCTTTTTTGTTAGAGAGCTAAATCCATAAACTGAAATCATTTTCAGGAAATAAGCCTACCAGAGTCAACTCTTTGTAAGGTCAATGCTAGGTCCAGGTTGTTTTCACCCAAGCAAATGCCATGGGCCACCATGATGTGCAAAACTTATTACCACTGCAGCAAAAGGGTCATTGCCAGTTCAACCTGTTTGACATAGTTTAAGGGTAATGAGAATGGCGGCATATTTTGTGAACAAAAATACAAAATTACTTTATACAGTATGTCAGGGTTCATGGCTGTGGATGTAGCACAGGCCAACCTTGTCCTTCAGCTGTCTTTATGGTCATCATCAGCAGTCTGTTCAGCTGCTATATGCTCTGATACAGCTAAACAAAATGATACTGTAAAACATGCTTATCCACTGCAGTGGATCATATAAAAACCTTTATGTAACGAATGCACTTGCTTGTCTTTTTGCATATATATGTGTTCAGGGGCTACAGTGGATGCAGTATCAGATTATCACACACATCTGAGCAATGGAGTTGGCACCTTATGGACATGACATGGCTTTTATGTTTTTGATGTATTAATGCATTTATGGTATGTTCTTGTGGCCTTCATGTTGTTATTGTATGTATGTTCTTATGGCTTTATTATGTTCTTATGATATGGTCGTATGGTTTTTATGTTTTATCTAATATATTTATGCTGTATATGCATCCTGTCATGGTGCTATTCTTTATGTCGTACTCATGTCCACTGTCGATTATAGCTCTCCTTATGCTGGCTGCAAACAAAATGTCCCTTGGGAATAATAAAGATGGCTTAACATTGACCTTAAAGCCATCCGACTATTTTATATTTAGGGTAAATTGAGGATTCAAAAGGAATCAAATATGTAATCTTAAATTAAATCCTTCAGTTTTCCACACAATGGCCATTGTCCTATGTTGGAATAAATGTAATGACTTAATATTGCAATCATATTTTAAATATTTTTGTCTTGTCACCACCAATGTGACCATGTTGGTCATCTGATTTCAAAGACAAAAAAAGTAACTTTATTTTTATTTTGCTGGTTTTCACAGATCAACAAGGAAAATTAAGGAACAAATACTTATAAGGAAGCATGATTAAGGAGGAGATCCCAGATAAGCTAGTATCTAAAATGTCTTGCTGAAAGTTACCAATCATCTGCGAACCCTGAAGCTGAGAAAATCTGCCTTATACGTTCTACTTTGTACTAACAGGTTGTCATTATGATAGACATTTATAGAGGCAGAAAGACAGATTGATGGCACATGGATGGGCTTCTGACAGAGAGCACGTATCCTACACAGAATGAGGGGGGAAGTTTGACAGTTTACCTTGGATGAAATATTGCAAACACCTATGGCTGTCCCAGGCTGGATCGTGTACGGTACAGTATAGTCAGAACTGAGAAAAGGGGAAGGAAAGCAAGAGTCAGAAGAAATGCTTTAAAGGAGAAATTCGGTGTAAAATGAAAATTGGCATGTTAAAACATCACACCGAGTTGGTATGTTTACTGAGGAGCAAAACTGAGTTAGCTTGTTGCATTCAGAACTTAATTATTTTTTACAGTACCGTTTGTCCCTTTCTTCTTTAAAACATTTCTCCTTTAAATTTCTCTTTTAAAATCCCTACCCATTAAAACTATCATCATGCTTAGGAAAATATAGCAAAAGAGACCACTGTAACAGTTTTTGGCTTAAGCCATACCATGGAAAAGTGCATAAAGTGATTTTATTTAAAAATGTGTGAGCAGTAAAAATGCAGATTTTTACATCACTAACCCAAGATGGAAGTGTCTGTGCATGTTGGATGACCTGCATTACTGACACCTTCTTGCATTTGGACGTTCCCGAAGTATACAAGCATGGGCAGGTTTTCAGATGCATGGAAGAGATCGAGCCAAGCCTCACCACTGAGGTGTTTGTGTTTGAATTCATATAGTGCTAGCTGGAAACCCAAACATTGTGCTTATAAGCATCCCCTCCTATGTTTTTAGTATAAATTGTATTTATTGGCGGAAATTTAGAAAAAATGACCACCACAAGAGCCAAAGATGTCATGGGATACCTCCTGTGTTGTACTTCCATTGGACAATCAATTCGACTTTGACTGATTAATTTGCATAAAGTTGAACAGAGCCCAACTTCTTGGATGTGACAGAGCTGGTCAAAGTGATGCGCTGCCTTCCTGAGGTGCTTTGTGAACCCTACCCCTACCCCTATGGTACAGTGTAAGTACATAACAATACATAAGTGTTACCCACTTTGTACCTAATTGGTGTAACAGGGACAATAAAATAAAGTGTAACCCATTTTAGCTTAGCGATAGTGACAGACACAGACACAAACAATGGCAGTCACCTCTCAGATGTACATGCTAGTGATGTTTGGCAGACGTCTCCGGTTTTTAGGTAGAAGTCCCGTGTGGAACTGTGGCACTGCAATAATGGTGACAGCAGGATTAGTCACAACCTCAGTAAATTGACAAGGATATGGCACTGTTAGTTTTAAGCAGGCATGTCTAACCTCCATGGGGACTTGGGAAAGCCAGTTGCTATGAAATCCTGTGCAGCATTAATGGACTGAGAGTCTTGTCAGACAGTCAGACACTAACACACAAAACAGAGTAGACATCTTGTATGCAGATATTCTGACGTGTGTGTGTTGTAGGACATCTTAGAATACTATGTTTATGTGCTGCATTCAAATAGCTAAAAAAGGTGATGTGCAAATCGGATATGCAAAACTCATTGGCAATGACACTGGTGAATGTTGATTTTAAAAAATCATTAAAAGATATCAGACCTCTCAAAACTAGGATGGCCAATTCCCTTCAATCAAACTTTCTGCAAGAAATTGCAACAACTATTATTTCATTACTGCAGGGTCGGTGCCAGAGTGGATCTACTGGGCTGGCATTTGACTGACTCCAGAGGGGCACTATCGATTGTGATGCGCGTGAACACCCACACTTTTTGAAGATGCACTGTGTCAGACCGGTGTTTTATCACTTTCATAAGATAACATGCACTGCTCAAACAAAAACAGGTTCAGGGATGCCAGCAGTATTGGGTCCCAGAGTATGCACAAGCATGTGCGTGTGTGTAGCGCGCAGACAAGTTTAATTATAACAGTTTCCTTTTATTGATAACCTATGTTAATTTGACTTTGAAATCAACTAACACAGTTGATTATGCTATAGCTTTGCCGAGCACGATTAGCCAAATCTATCCATACATAAAAGAAATCCAATCTTTAATACACGACCAGAGTCATGTCCAGATAACTTAGCCTGTATGATTCATATCTTTACACCATTGCAAAAAACAAGTTGCTGTCATATAATTTGTTTTATGTAGTATAAGTTCTTTGGCTTTTCAACTGATGATAACTACAGTTTAGATACAATGCCTTTCTATCCTGCTTCCAAAACTAGTTTATGCTTCCAAAACTATTTTAACTGCCTCAAGGATATGCATTGATTTTTGTCATGCACAACCCCCTGAATGAGAGTCGAGTTGTTTCATTCCATGACAGCTATAATGACACACAACTCAAAATTGGGAGTGTCCAGACAAACCGGGGTGTTTGGTTAGCCTACCCTAGGTATACATTAAAGACAACAAAGTTTGGCCACTGGCTCAGAGGGACGCACTGCAAATCCAAACACCACAAAAGTAGGCCAGCAATGTTAGCTGCCATTAAAAGACCTAGGCAATCCATCTGTTATCATAACAGGCCCCTCCAAGTGTGCAAGCCATAAAAAAGCCTATGCATCCCTATTAGTGCATAGAACACAAACATAACTCAGTGTGTTGTTGTAGACTATTGAACAAAAGTAGTCTACATCTTACTGTTGATTCGGCTTCTGATGACAGTGACAAGACTTAAACTCCATCAGCTACTCGGCATCGATAAAATTTCTTTTGCTGATTCCCAAAACTGCAATTTATCAGCATTTTCATACACTGTACTGATAGACTGCAAATCAGTTCAATAACAGCAACACCAACCAATCAACAATCAGCACTAAGCCTACTGTACGTTCTTCTAAACGTATGTCAGAATAATTATCTTTAACCAACTTTTATTAAGTTGTTTGAAGGTTTTCACATATATAATATGAAAATTCATATTTTGTAGCCTGTGGTGGGTAAGTAATGGGGGGAGGGGTGGAGGGGGGTTCATGGCAACTCGCCAGGGGGTGGCCATTGCCCCCCGCCCCCCATGATGCAGAGCCTGCATTCCTGTACTAGCCTACAGTAAATCCACATTATATTTCAGAAAGCGCTCAGGTATAGTAAGGCATGTGTCATGTAACCTTTATAACCTTTTATAACCTTTCTGTTGCATAAATAAAAGGCCAATACATTCACTACTGCCCCCTGTTCAATTAAGTGCTAGGTCACGACCAGGGAGCTAGTGCATAGAACAAAGGATTAATTATTTACCACGTCAAATGATCTCATCAACCCGTGCTGTGAATTAAAAGGGAGGAGGAAATCTTTGTAAATTAGAACAAACGCCACCCTGCTATGATCTAAAAGTATCAAGTGTATCAAGGGCAGAAAAATTAAATTAGTAAAATCCTCATTAAAATCTCCTTATTTCTGCCTGTCCTTGTGTTTTAGGGTGTCCACAGACTTATAAGCATTGGTTGCCATTCATCAGACAAACTGGCTGTATTATTTTGACTAAAAGACTTTGGATTAGGAGGGGCAAGAAAACTTGGTGGTTACACACAGTCAGACAGTTAGACAGCAGGCAGTTAAAAGTCAGAAATAAATCCAGACAAAGAAGCTGGAAACAGATAATTCACCTCCAGACCAGCTGGAAACAAAATAGACTCGGTACCCAGATGTAGTCTTCAGGTCTCAGATCTTCTGGACATGGGATAGAATAGCATAAATGAAATGCTGAACTGGCATTGGACAAAATGACCTCAGACAGTGTAGCATCAGCGAAGAGACTCAAAGTCATGTCGTCATCCATTAAGGTCTAAAGCATAACTACAATATGATAGCCTGGCCACCAACGAAATGCTTTTGCTTTGCTATTAAGGTATCGGTCTAAACTCTAGTAGACAAAGTATGTAAACAAATAAAAAATACCATAAAAAAGTTTTTTTGAAGTCTAGACCCTCTTGCATTTCTACTTATCAGAACTGAGTGAACTTATCAGTTTACAACTGACTTTAATGCTTCTATTCATAAAACAATAACAAAGAAGTAGATCATATGAGGCTCACATGAAAAGCTGACTGCATTATGAGTGCTGTAAATGAGAAGGACAGATTTGCAACATTTAACTCTTCCTAGAACAAACTCACACACATGTATATGCATATCCTCTCTCAGCATTGCTATTTTGAGTGTGCTTGCTATCAGTATTGGATTGTTCCATATGCATAGCTAATTGAATCACAGAACAAAAGAGATCAGCTATTGAATGCCTTTGAGTGCATGGAACTAATGTTATTTTGCCACAATACTGTCTTTTCCCCATTGTTTTGAAGTGAACTATAAACTGCTGTTTCCAGTCTTCCTCAGATGAACAGCTTACTAATTAACTCAGCATTCAGCACTCTCTCCTTCACTTTAGATGACAAAAGGCAAAGAAGGGGTTCTCTCCTAGGAAATAAGGCATTTGAGGACATGCATTCTCAAAGAGCATGGGATAATTTTGAGAAAAGACAAACGGTACATAATCTCAAAATCATATGCGTGTTACTGAATATGAAAAGCTTTGTGTTGTATAATATTTTTTTCCCAGATTGCACTCAAATAAGCACATTATATATGGACTTGAATAGGGAAACAGAAGGTTTTCTGGTTGATCCAACAGTCAGTTCTCCAGGTTTATAAACTGTCTGCTGTAGCTGCTATGCTGAATAACAAAACATAGACAAACAGAAAAAACATATGCTGGGCTGGCCTGTCCTTTAAAACCACCTCCACCTGTCAATCATTCAGTAACCATAATGTTATTATTTTTTTTAAAGTAGGTATTAAATGTCATCCACAGCCATTGTAATATTCCTTGAGGTGGCAAACGCCACTCAACTCTGCCATCAGAGGTCTACCACTTACCTGTTTACTCCTTTCCATTTTAGTTGTGGGAATTGTGCCAAATTGCTCAGTCAAACACATATATTACCACTTGAACCAGAGCTGGGATGGAAAAGGTTAGAGGAGTACAGAGGGCAGCGTTTTCATTTGTGAAAAGAATTGTGTTTTTGTACTTCAGGCAATAGCATTTCTTGGAAGTTGTGCGTTTCCGGCCCCCTTTTCTGGGAGCCATGCAACCTCTTCATATTAAAGTCTACCCAAAACAGATGTCACATGCAATAAAGAAACCGTCATGCATTGTCTGTTGACAACACACAGAGAAACCCAAGGCAACACGTTTGTTTGTATGACACAGGGCAAGGGCTATGCTGGCAGCAAAAACTGATTGACAAGTTAACTTCTGGTGGCTTTAGAGGTACATTTTATTGACAGGTTTTCCTATCTCTGATGTTAGTTTGACATTTGGAGGGATGTACATATATATATATATACATACGTAATATCTAACATAGATAATATGATAATATCTAACATAGTACAGTACATGGCCCATGTACATTGCCCATGCTCCGGTCCATGGTGAAGTATTATGAGTTATCAGGCAGAAATAAAGTCAATGATTTATTTTTTTACAGTACATACATAAAATTCATATTAATTAATTATTATTGTGTTGTGTTATTTTCCGATGTATTCTTATAGCATACACTTGTGAACACAAGGCAGTCATTTTTTTGGGTATCTATACAGGCAGACTTTGACAGACCATTATGTGCTGACTTTTAGAAACTGCAGTTTCATATGGTTTATAGCTAATGCTGTGCTCAGAAGATCCTAGGGCACATAACCGGAACAGTTTTATAAAGGACGAAAAGGTATTACTTGAACTGCGTCCGCCTTTTTAGGTCTGGCATCAATTCAAGAGGACTCAAGGACTCTCTGGCTAAACAAACTGCCATAATGTATTGTGTCTTTCTGTTCACAGAGATTTGCTTACACTCAGCAGCAGTCAGACTTCCTGTACTTTATTCTGCATTGTACTAATGATCAACATATTTATATGTGCTATATCAGTTTGTATTTTTTTTTTTTTTTTTTTTTTTTTTTTACTTTGGGGAACTTTGTTTGCAGATATTATTGATTTATGCTGCTTTTGTAACCGGTAGCACAATTTATAGAGAGGAAATGTATGGAACTTTCAGGCAATCTAGAATGGCTATTGTGCCTTAGAAAAAAAGGGATGGCTGAAGAGTGATACCAAAGGTCTTAGATTCTCCCTGAACACTCTCTAGTGATACTGCATACTGATACTGAACCACCTTGTGGAAAGGCATGAGCCAGACTTCAACAAATAATTTGATGCAGGGAAATTAGTAGAAATGTAAATTAAAAAATATTTAAATCAAATTATTAACTCCCAGGGTTTTTGTTATCAAATAACAATACATTCGTATGTAGCACTCTCATGTTACATCTATTACACTGGGAACAAGGAGTGAATGTTAAGTGACTTTGCTGTCTTCCTTTAGAGTTTTGTTTTGGTGAATGGGATTAGCAGAGATACCTGTCTACTCCGCATGGCTTTCCCCCTGCAGACAGCCCCAATAGAAAGTGAAGTCCTGTCTCATCCCACTTCTGTTGGTCTGCTAAGTTCACTTTGTAATTGTAACAGTCAGTGCCAGAGAGCATGCCTCAGTTTCTGTTACATATGCAAGTTTCATTTTAAATGATAGGGGTAGAGTGTGGGATTGTCACCCAGCTGTATCTACAAGCATCATCGTAATGCATTTCGCATTTGAATTACGCATTATAATATGGCACAACTAGGTTTTGGGGTGTGCATTAAAAACTTGCTATTAGCTATGCAGCTGTGTTGTGCAAAGAATGGCATCATCCTGCATTAATGCTAAGCTAGCAGAAGACCATAAAGGTAAAGGTAAAGAATGAGACACAGGGCTAAGCATTGCCAGAACTGGTAAAGAAAATGAGAACATTTCAAAAACCCTGATTCAATAGGATTTCTCATTCGCATAGAATCCACTTGTATGATAATAATGGTGAAGCCTGATATGAATAAGATAGGCATGTTTGGCCAAACTAGGTCTAGGACTTTTGGTTAGTTTTCTTACAAGGCTCCCCCTATGGACTAGGATTAAATGTTCACTGCCAAATGTTCACTGGCTACTCAGCTATCAAGCAACAGACCAAAAGTCAAACAGTCCCCTTTACAAGCAGTGACTACCATAGTGAAAGCACAAACATGCACAGAAAGAGAGAAATCATTCCAGTGTTACCTACAATCGCTGTTTCCTCACTGGCTCTGTGGTGATGAAACTGCAAAGACTTGTCAGAATATGGGTGCCAATCCAGCACAAGCCAGTTTACAAGCATGGTTTCCCATACAGACCACTGGGGCAGCCCAGAGAACGTTCATTTGCCCTGTAATGAGTTATTTAACTATCTACTGAAATAAAAACCAGGTTATACCTTAAGCTATAATGTAAATTGAAGTGAATATCCCTGCATCTTGCAAAATCAGACATTTATTATTTGTTTAATCAGACCTTTCTGTTGTGTTAAGCTTATGGAATCAGGAGAAAGCTTCTTGTTGAATCCATCATGTGACTGTTGGTCAATGTTGTGTCTTTCTTGCATACTTCTTCTTTCTGCTTGAGCAACACATCATGACAGAAGTAACAACATTAGTGAAGTCATCATTAACTGGTGCTAATTTTCCAAATAATATTTACAATGGCAGTATACGTATTTACATGGTAGGATTACGTAACCCTTTGTTCATTTTTTTATCTGAACAATGCTTGAATTGGAGCCCAAGTCCTTGAGGGTGGTGAATGTGCATCTGCAGAGGAGATCTATATATATTCTGCTATTGTGCATCCTTTTTGTTCCCCACTGGAGGCTCTTGAGATCCATTCAGCTCCTCATACCCGTCTCACTTCATGGTACCTGCATCTGTTCTGAATCACCACTAGTTACGGCGTGTGGTAGCGTACTGGACAGTCATCTAAGCTGTGTCATCATGTCATCCAGGGGATGTATCAAAAACATATGTTTGGTAACAAGCCTGGTAAAGATAAAACAATTTAATTGGTAATTCTGTTCTTACAGCCGTAGACCTCTACTATTAGATTTACCACTTACTCTGAGTTAACACATCTAGGCTTTCTATTTATTCACCATTCCACTGGGAATACCTCACTGTGCTGGTCTATACATTCCAGACAAGTATTTCTGTTGCGCAAGGCTTGACATGTAGCCGTCCATATTATTTTAAATGTCTAGTATTAGTGTCATGTAGTGGATTGTTGCCGATGGGCTGTGAAGTAACGTTATAAAAACGTAATGGTACGCACATTGACATTAGTTTTTGATCATTTTCCAAACACACCAAAATGCTCTTGTATTGATACTGTGATGTTTCCTTCACCATCGTCACAGTGTGTCCTCTTAAATTACATAAAAGTAGCCCTAAAGTCTGTTTTACTCATTGTTTTTATTAAAGATAGATGGTTGACTTTTCAATTTTGACACTTTTTGTATATGGTTATACAGGGGAAATACCCATGCTGAGTAATGGAGGGTCTGAATGAGAGTCTGATGTTGCCAGGCTGTTCTTGTTATTGCGAATTATTACAATGATTTGTACCCCTAGGCTACTGTGGGGAAGCTGATCAATAGTACACAAGAGCCGGACACATTATGAAAAACTAGGCAACTGCTACTGGAATTGCTAGCTCACTACAATGCAAAGAACTGAATGTGTGACTGTAGGAGGAGTATTAAGGCCTTGAATCAACCCTGGATGAAGCAGGGCATGGCTGTGTGTCTGTCCCAAGAGGAAACCACACTGGGTAGGCGTGTTGTCTTGCTACTGGCAAACAGGTCTATTTCTGTTCCAAATCATCATCGGTAGCTACCCTCCTTGGGTTTCGCTGCTGTTGCTCCCAGGAGCCAGGCAACGAGAGACAGTGTGTTTGTGTTCCACAAAAAAATCTCTTGACATTTCCCTATGTCTTGGGAAGGCAAAAAGGCCTAACTGTTGGCCTTGTAGCGACGTGTTCTTGAGAGAGTCATAACAAAACAATCAGCATTGGGGCCCAGACCCGCAAGGTTGCCGCTATGTTGTTTCTTAGTCAGCGTGCTGCCGGGCAGCCCTTATGTGGGCAGGCCTGCGGCCTCAGTCCTCAGCTCGGACAGCAGTCATATGCTCTGGGGTTTGTCACAATGTGCTCCAGGAAGCCTTAGCCAAAACTGGGCCATTGTAAATCTGTGTTGCTTTTTTTCTGTGTATACAAGGTTACTTGTATGTGTGTGTGAGGAAAATGGATACCAAGGTGGATGCTATGAGATAGAGAGCTAATTCAGTAGACCTGAACAGCCTATGATTACCACAGAGCCATGGCATCCTTTTAGGGGTATTCTTTTCATCTGTTTACCTCAAAGTGTACTTGTTTTGGTGATGTTTTCTTCTGTATATTTGGAATTTATATGCAGTGTCAGTCATACACATTGCATGTCGCATACCTTTTGCATAGTTGCTATAATCACTCCGATGAGAAGCAAAATAAAGAAATACTGAAATAGGTTTCAGTTTTCAGTTCTTTATTTGTTCCTTGTCATTGCTCATCATTTTTTTTACATTTTAAATGTCACTGTAATATTTGATTTGTTAAAAACAGCCTATTAATATACTATCCTTTATGCATAGTGTATGCTATGCATGATGTTAGATGTTTTTGATACATAAAGATATATCATGAGGCATTAAGTTAAATGGAAATGTGCTATGTCCAACATATATTATGTGTTATGTGGTTATACTGCTAAGTAAAATCAAAAAACTAACTTCATTTTCTCTCATTCTGCAAGATGTGTCTTGAAACTGTAAGTCTTTTTTTTAAAGGTGACATGACTTACCACAGTGTCTCGATATCTCAGCCAGCCTTAATTAGTACGACGATAAATCAGAGCAGTCACGAAGACGTAACTCCAGAGGCAGTCAGATAAGGGCATATCATTTCTGAGTGTGAAGAGAATACTGTCTATAATGTTTTTTTTAATGGAAACATTTGACCTTGCTGCCATTTTCCTTAGAACTCTCCAACTGCAGTGTGCTTTACTTTCAGCCTGTGCTTTTAACACATCCTCGCTGGCTCTGTGATGTCTAGCCTTTAGTGTGGCAGAAATACTGTAGCATGACGCAGGGCCTCGAGACCGTCTCGTGTTCAGACAGGACTATCTGTAGAGGGGCCCGCACTCACTACAACTCACAAAACTCGGAGCACTTTAATCTAGAAACAATGATTAATCAGCCTCATCACAGTCTGATTATTGTTCATTACACATTTCCTGTGAAGAGGGTGTTTATCACATAGGCGATATGAGGGTGGCTAGGAAATAGGGGAATGAATGTGATAAATCTAGTGGCGAGAGATTTTTTATCCGCTCCTGTTAATCTGGTAGAATTTAATTGTATTCATTGAGAGACAATTCCCTGAATGAATTGGAATTAGATTGGCATTCATGGCCCCATTTGTGTAAGACTGTGGCCAAAGATCAATCTTGCACCAGCTGCCGACTAATAGGTCTATGCTCTCAACCCGGGCTGCATTCGTATCACTAGTGACAAGGGGACTTACAATACTACCTTTTGTCTTCACTGCTCATACAGTTAACATGTTCAGCTTGACATTAAATCACACCAGTTTTCTGGCGTGACATAAAATAAAACCTCACCAAACCATGTTTAATTGAGTTAAATCGAGCCACATTTTATAAGCTCAATATTTCCCCCATGTGAACATCACCCATGCTACACTTGTTAAATAGGCTTCCGGATAGGAAATTAGTCATTCAATCTGGGGGCTCTGCAAAGCCCACTCCAAACTACACCTCCCACCCATAGAGGAAGCCTGGCGGAACAAGGTCATTAGGAGGCGGAGGCGGAAGGGAGAGGCTAGCGGAGGAGGTGATGTCGTCCGGGGGGAGTCTGGGCGGTTGCTGAACACGATCCAGCACCGAGCCGGGGCTGCGGAGGGCTGTTATTGAACGAGACTGGCAGGGCGCAGGCTGCTCTCCACAAGGTTGCCATGCAGCCCTAATGACCGGACTTCCTCAGGAGTCGGGCGAACATAATCACACTCGGAGGATTCTGGCCTTGGAGGACTGCGGCCGATAACAAAAGGCAGCAGAGCCAATTGCAAACAAAACAAAGTACGGAACAACTGTTGTTGTGTCTCCTGCTGCTCTGTTTTCTGCCTTCCAGACAATGGTGCCACAGACATTGTTCAGCACACAGGAAGATGGCCGAAAAGCCATGTATTACAACTGAGAAAACAAGAAAGCAAGAAAAAAAGAAGAATCTGAGGGGTCTATGTCCTTCAACCATCTAAACTAAAGGGAGTGATTACTGCACACTTGAGCAAGATACCATTGGTTACATTTTGTTGTTTATTTTACAACATAATCCAACTGTAATGTCCATAACATAAGACAAAGCAGGGCCATCGTTAAAACTGCTGAGGTTGAGAGCTGACAGCAGAGCTGCCATTTCAGGTGAAATCACTCAGCCGGTGTGTGAGCTATTTTTAAATGTCTGAACAGAAACATGGCGCATGTGACTAGCCCTGGCACTTTGGGCACAACTAGAACACCACGGAAGTGTAGGAGCCTGTATGTTTAATTCTCTCGTCAGACGGTTGAATCACCCGCTATTCCGAACTGACAGGCTCTTTGGGGAGCACAGTTAAATCTATATTTAGAAATATCCACATTATGTATTCTAGAATTATTCACCAGGCAGTCTCTCTCAGCAGGGCTGGATAGAGCATTCTATCTCTGTATGCAGAAGGAAGAAAGAAAAAAGGAAAGATGTACTGCACGAGTAATAATAATGACATGAAATTTTAATAGTACTCCTCAGTATGGCTAATCAAAACGCAGCAACCATCCTTTGTTGTGCCTTGTGGATGGTACTGTAGTCACTTATATAAACTGGAGCTATCCACTCAGACTTTCACATCTGGGTGTCTTTGCTGTATGGGAGATGTTTGAATCACGGACACAAACACAGACCGATGTGTTTCGGCCTAAGCCTTCCAGCGTCTCAACAAGGCAGCTCCTAGGCACTAGGGAAGATTTAGGATGCAACACATCCGCCTGTGACTGCTTTGACATCGATAAACATGCAAGAAATGGCTGAGAATGTGTTTATTTACTTTAATTTTACACTCCCAACACCTTGGGTAGTTAAGAATGAAGCTCTATTACCTCTTTCATAAATGTGGGATAAAGCACGTTTTGGTTTTTTAGGGATCAGTTAGGTAACAAAATATCTGTTGAATCTTCTGCTATTGCTGTCATCAACAGCACACCTCCAAATTCCCAATTGTTTGCAGTGCTCTCAAGTAGACTGGGACGCATTAATTATCGTGAGCAAGTCAGTGGCAGGAACAACAGGTGGATCGTGCTTTTGTAGGAATCGATCTTAATAAATTAGCATACATGCATGGGCAATGAGTAGTGTGAGAAGCATGTAAGAGAGAAAATATACTGGTGTGGGTGGACAAATTGTCCTGGGCCAGGCTCCGTTATTAGCTCTGATTGACTAAACTGCTCAGTATAAATTGCTAATGTGAAACACATCAAATAACAACAGTAGACAAGAGAGCAGGTTTCCTGTGGCAAAATGTGGAGTGCTTTAGCAATGCCTGCGAGCCACTCATATCATCAGTAGGTAATACAAGGAGGAAAATATGCTCAACCCATTCACAATCAACACAAACACAAAAGTGTTACGTCCACCCTATTAAGAATAACAGTAATAAAAGCGTTTTGTTATATACTGTATGCCAGTATTCAGGACACTAAACATCAAAAAATATACCTTCCAGAACTTCAAAATGAAGCCGATTCCATTAAATGAACAAGTCAATATAACTATGCAATGAAAAATACATAAGGTTTTAGTCCTCAGTGTAAAGCAATGCCATCAAGTCTACTGGTCCTATGATGGCCCACAACATGTGTAAATGAGTCATTTGCAGAGATGTGTACATTTGCATTAATGCAGAAAGGTGTGGGTGGACAAATGTACGCTTCCATCGCCATTAACGACAAGACACACTGTAATTAACAGTTTCACCGTTATTACAACCAACAGAATTCAAACAGGAAAGACAACATGACAGCAAATGTTTTTTTTCCTAAATTGGTACAGAATATAAATAGTAAAACTGACATTTGTAAATAGACCACCACAGCACATTGCCATGACAATTGATGTAATTATAATATGACCCTATAACCCTGTAAGAAATGTGTTTTTCCATGGCATTTCATGTTCCATTTAAGCAAGATTTTCAAGCTATCATTTCATTACAGATTCAAGAGATGGAGATTCTTGTGTGTATTTTATTACATAGATTTGAAACATAGGGACCTCTTGCGTACCCTCAAAAAAATTTGTCAAATTTTCTTTTCCATTGCTGTGAAATACAGCTTTAGGGGTTTGGTGAAACTGTAGCCTGCTCAAAAAGATGGACGTGTCTACCTGCACGTCAAAAGACTAAATATAGTTCAACTTTATCATCGCTACAGGGAGTGCTCTGATAACATTATGTGCCTAAAGGAGTCCTCAGATGCAATCTGCTTGCCCTTATAAGAAAATTGACTATGATGCCCATCACTGATTCTAATCGATTTGGTCATTTTCTAAAATCTCCTTCTTTCAAAAAAGGGTCTGCCTTGGCTCATGCTGGCTGTTTGCCATGGCCAGAATCTTCAGCCTGTCTGAAAAGATTATTTCAAGAGTGCGACTTCAGAAACATCTGTTCTCTTTTGAAGACACTTGAGTGTGCTGTCATCTTCTGATGCCTACACCTCAGAGGGACCACTTTGTCACAAAATTGCAACACTTGATTTCACCCCATGTTTCAATATAATAAGGAGAATTAGGCAAAGTATTTTACTACCTTGTCATTTAACAGAAAAGAGCCATCTCTCCTGTAGGAAAGCACGACTGCTCATACAAGCAATTTTACAGATTGGCGTCATTCAAGCATAATGCACATTATACCTGCACATAGTCAGTTAATCACAAACATGGTCAGGTTAACTGACTCTAGAGTAGCACTTGCAATGAGTTTGTCTAAAACCAAGAACTTCTTATGCTAGTACAATGCTTCTCAATTATTTTCTGTTCCCTTGTTCTGTTCTGTTCCTTAGTCTGTACTGTGGTCAATTATATTTTATTCTAGCAATTATACTTTATTTTAGTACAGCAAAAAAAACATGTTCCCCGGGGTCACGCACGCCCCCCTGGCATGGCACCGCAGCCCCCCAGAGGGGCCCACCCCACTATTTGAGAAGCACTGTGCTAGTGGCTGGGAGAAAGGATTACTGTGACCAACAAGACCAGCTAAAACTTTGTTACCATCTTTAAAAACAGCATCACAGAGCTACTAATCCTTCATATCAACATAACAAAAAAAGCAATGATGACCATGCAGCTGGCTCTTTGTCAACATACGACATTATACAACAATTTCCAAACAAGCATGCTACTTATGTATCAAAATAAAATTAACAATGACGTTAGAAGTTAGTAGCTGCACTAGCTCACTGTTTTACCACTGCTGTTGTGCTTGGTGCTAGCGCTGTTGGGAAAGCAAAGATGTTTACAAATACTGTCATGTGAATAGATGCATCTGCAGGTGGTTAAATAAGTCAGTTAGATGCTGGGGTTACCACCAGTTCTTGTTCTTGTTGCGGTTCCTGTGAGATCTACACAATTGATATTGTGTACATGTATAAGTGCTGAGATTCAAGGTCTAAGGTTGAAGCTTTGCCCACATAACACAGAGGTAAGTCCAATTTTGTGAGAGAAACTGTTGAGGAGATGGTGCGCAGTGATATACTACTCAACCAGAGAGAGGAGTTTAACTAACACACCATAGCCACAACATGAATGTTCAGAAATGTAGCTCACATAAATATGAATGAGAGAAATGCTTCATTTCATTACCTAATTAGCATTTACACAGTCACAACAAAGGTCCAGCAGCTCTCCAGAGCTAACGAGAGAGTATTACTGGTCAGGTTCTGCAAAAGCTATAATCTAAGAGACTAACACTTCTTCAGTCTCCGCCATGGTTGGCTCCACAGCACAGCACTCTACCACGCACATCATGCAGCGCATAGAGAGTGTGAAATTGTTGGTTGCTAGCTCTCACTCTCAGAACTACAGCAGAAGAAAGCACGGGGAGGCTTGACAACACGCTCTGACTGCTCGCACTTTCTCTCGCTCCCCTCGGCTCAGAATAGATAGAGGGTGAGAGCAGAAGTGAGACAGATAGACCATTCAGCTCCAGAGACTATTGTCTCTGGATATATGCCTTATACTGTAGGGACCCCTCACACCCCATTCCCGGTAGACAGCTACTCTAACCTCCTTTTACAATATGTCACCGTAATGCGTTGTCCCCCTCGTGTCATTGGACGCTCTATTGGATGCTACATGTGCAGCACGTTTTATTCCATTCTATTAGATGCATTTCATTACAATTTTATGCCCATCTACATTAAAAGATATTCACATTTCCACCGTTTTTTTGTATCTTGCTGGAGGACATTTAAATGTGAACCCGTCTTTTCTGTAGGCTATAACTGTAGTTACTAATGCGTTTCACATGTGCACACGTAATACCCGAATTACCTTTTTATCTGGTGGTTGTTATTGGCAAATCATTTCCATGTGTGTATTTGCACATAGTGGAGTGCTGGTTTTGAATTGAAAGTGGATGAAGCGGGAGCAAGAGGTTCCAAAGCCTGGAGCTTAGTGCATGTCCGTGCAGCTGTTTGTAATCTTCGTGCCTGATGGTGCTTGGCCAGTGAGAAGACTGTGGCTGTACCCTTAATATTAAAGACTTACCTCCCAATCTATCACCTCCTCTCACGCTATCCTTACAGTATACCGTACCTGCAATAATTAAACAATAACATGCTGTGATTTTTCATGGATTTACTGTAACTAAGAGCCAAGTAAGGGATGTAGGGGTTACCCATGTGTACAGTGTATGTATGTCCATCAGGTGCACTCATTGTGTGTGATGTGTGACCATGTTTTAGGCTATGTACTGTACAAGCATACAGGCAGGCATCAGGGAAAAGCTTACGCAAATGTACTCTCTGCAATAAATCATTAAAAAACAACAACTCCTACTACAACTACCATTCCAGGTCTGCTGTGAATAAATGATGAGGTATACTATATTTACACACTTATTTCAGGTCTGTGCCATATTTTAATATTTCAGTGGTGTGAGCACGAGGACATTTTAGGACATTTAGAGAATATGTGGGTTTTTCAGAAGCAGGTAGTTTGGTTGGGTGGACAGCTGAAACCCCCTGTCAGGAAGTGGAAAGCAAGCAGATGGAGAGGTTACCACTCCTCTGGCAGCGGCCCGTGCTGGCACATGGACGAGGGTACAAAGCAGGCAGATTTTTCATTTTATTTATTTACCACTTCCGCAATTCAGCAGTACTTGAACATTACTGAACTTCAGCAACCACCAGCAATGACCTAATATGTTTACACTTCAGTTTTTAAAGCTCACCACCATAGCAAAGAGGGGAAGGGGGGGTGGGGGTGGAGAAAAAACATCAAAGCTTCTCTGAATAATACCCAGAAGGGAACAGGCATCGCCAGCTACTGAGAGAGAGGAGACACCGAAGAGAGATTACAATGCACGCAGAGGCACACACTGCGCTCGTGGTGCTCAAGGCGCTGCGCGAAGGAAAAGCACACAACAGTGTCCACTGCGCCACACGTTTAGAGGTGGGAAGAGCATGGGAGTGCTGGGCTATGCCAAGAATGGAGGCTCTGCAGCCGGCAGGCACCCGGGCGCGGCGCACGCTGCTGCAGAGGGGCAGCCGGGGTCACGGGATACTCTGAGGACGGCGCTGCGCTGAGGATCCCACTGCCCACCATGGCCTCTGGCGCCGCGCTACCACTACTGAGCAAGTGGAGGATGCAGGAATGAGAACCACTGAGAAAATAACAGATAGGCAGAGAGAGGGGGACAGGGAGAGAGAGAAAGAGAGAGGAAGGGCGAGTGATGGAGAGAGAGAGAAATAGAGGTGGGAGAGAAAGAGAGAGAGAGAGATGGAGGGAGAGAGACGAAGAGAGACACAGAGATGGGAGAGGGGGAGGGAGGGAGAGAGGGAAAGAGAGAGAGAGAGAGAGATGGAAGGATACAGAGGGAGTGAGAGAGGGTGACTGATGGAGGCAGAGAGAAGTGGAGGGGGGAGGGGGAGGGAGGGCAACAGGGAGGGAGAGAGAGAGAGGGAGGGTGAGTGATGGAGGGAGAGAGAAATAGAGATGGGAGAGAGAGGGGGAGAGAGAGAAACAGAGATTGGGGGAGAGGGAGGACTCCTCGCACAGTTTTATATATTAGTGTATAAAAGCACAAAGAGACTGAATATTGCATACATTTTATTCATATGAAATGCAGTAAAAGCATGCAATTGGTACAGTGGTCATAAAAATAATGCTAAGTAGCGCTGTGTCAGTGAAATCTATCTATAAAGCAAGTTGTATCTGTGTGTGTGTCTGTGTGCCTTCTCCATGAAATCCCACAACAATAATCTCTGCACTAGTATACTGTAATATTTAATGAACAAAATACAAAGTAAATGACACGTCTGTACAAAGCATGCTGTTATGTGTTGTACATTATTTAATACCCTCATGCTGTGTTACAGGAAGCACACACACACACACACACACACACACACACACACACACACACACACACACACACACAAGAAAGAGTCAAACATGAATTGTGAAAAGACACCTTTAAAGTTGCAAAATCCTGCAGGAGTGAAATAAAACTCTTGCCTGTACACTTCCCCACATCATGCAGGTTTTATGACCACTGTCAAAAAAAGTTCCGAGTTGAAGTTTATACTCTGACACCTCTAACCCCGTCTTTCACGTCCCCAGCTCATCCCCAGGGGCTTACGCATATTTCATGGCTATTGTGCTGAACAACGTCTCCAAAGCAAATGGTATTGTCCTGTGGAAATCAGGCATGAGGCCGCCGAAAGCTTGCTCTCCTCCAGTCCAGTAAATGGCAAACGGTACTCTAAGCCTAATTGGCAGGACGTGTGCACTCAAGCCTGGGCTCACCTCTTTATTCCATTTCAAATACAGCGTATGAAATACAGAGGAAAAAAAAAACGGCATGAAGAAAATAATGAAATAAAAACCTGTAAAGTATTCATTTTGTGATAAATAATAAATGTTGCTATTTTTTTCCAAAGGCTGTATGACGCACCACTTAAAAAAAATGACAAAAGGGGTACAAAGATGACATACTTAGGTTTAATTCAGGAATTACTTCGAAAAACATGTTTACCCATATTTCAGACGTTTACAGATGGAAGGATGGACAGCACATGATTAGCTATGGTCAAAGATGTCATGTGTGTCTAATTAAAGACACCTGACATGTGAAATCAGTATAATGCCTTATATAAGCCTCATGGAAGATGTGATCACATGGTTAGGAGGGATAGTGACTATTCCTAGCCACGTTTAGCAAGCAGGCATTTAGTGAGAGGAGAGGACATTAGTGTGGCACTGGCCACAGGCTGTGACAAGCTCACACCCGGACAGAGGGGTGTCTTATAATCACATCTGCAACCATGTGAATAATTATTTCACCTGGAAAACACACCCACACACACAAAGAGAGAGAGAGAGAGAGAGAGAGAGAGAGAGAGAGAGAGAGAGAGAGAGAGAGAGAGAGAGAGAGAGAGAGAGAGAGAGAGAGAGAGAGAGAGAGAGATAGAGAGAGAGAGAGGATGAGTTTTTGGTGCGGTGGTCTCAATGGAAGGTCAAAGCTTAAGGGCAAGCTAATTAAAAGCATTATTCACTATTATTCAATGGAGTGGATTTGCGGCTGTTAACGAGCCTGGATCACCAGAAGCTCCCTTAATGTATGTGGATTAGGACACATTATTGAGGACACACAAACACACACAAACTCCCTCTGTTGCTTCCAGCTGCTTGTGTGAGAGGCGAGAAAGAACAAAATCAACAAACGATGCAATCTCTCTCTCTCTCTCTCTCTCTCTCTCTCTCTCTTCTCTCTCTCTCTCTCTCTCTCTCTCTCTCTCTCTCTCTCTCTCTCTCTCTCTCTCTCTCTCTCTCTCTCTTTCTCTCTCTCTCTCTCTCTCTCACTCTCTCAACGCCTGGGTCTCCAGAACCTCAGCCCCTACCACAAACACAGCCCAAGAATTCCCTGAAGCCTGTCACTGTTGCTCAGTCCTCTGCCCAAGGACACAGAGGACACAATCAAGGCTTGAAGCGGCTCTATAATTCCCAGCCTGCGCTCTTCCAACCCACAAGGGCGGCCCTCTCCAGGGTCTGTGTGAGTGTCTCGCGTAGATTGGGCTGTGAAGGCCGCCATCTTGGTTGCTTAGCATTTAAAATCAAATTCATACACAGCCTCTTTACTCCCCTCATTCACACAACATACACACACTCAGACAACACACACACACACACACACACACATACCCACACACACACTCACACTGTTCTGTCTCTCTCGGAGTAACCTGTCTTGCATAGTGAAACACCACCAGGCTCCATAGCCAAAATTCATCCAGTCAGCAAAAGAGCATGCAAATCCCTCCTACTGTCAGCTGCACACTGAGCAACATCTGTAGCAGACAGCCGGGTAATGGCATCTCCTCCCATTTCAGTCGAGGCAGCATTATTGCAGTTAGCAACACAAGACAACGTGTCTTAATTTAGCCACTTATCACAAGATATGTATGGACAAGGTATCATAAGGTCAGCAGAAACACAGAGACGGAGGGGGACCATATGTTTTGGTAAGTTTAAGACCCGTATAAGGCAATTAGGTGAGGAGGAGGACATGGGTTTCATAAGGCATTATGCAGGCTGTCAGACATCCAGCCCAGGTCACAGTCTTAGGCGGAGAGCAGCTTTGCATTGGACGTAAATAGGGACACTGATGACCTCTCATGAATAACATCCTGCCTGCAAAAATATGTGCGCATATTGGCACAAACATGGCCAGGTCAGTGCACATAAATAATGGAGTCAGTGATGTAAAAAAGACCAGGAAATTAGATAGGACGGGAAATGAGAGTGCAGTGACTCACCAGTAGACACGCATCATTTTTTTCTACATTTCTTAATGTTCTCTCACAGTCATTGAATGTTCTAGAACATTTATAAAAATATATTTTTTTTAATTTTCTTTTGCCTGAACATCCTTTTGCTGCATTGCTTCAGTCTGGTCTTTTTGCCCTTGTTTTTCATTCTGCAAGGCACTTTCAACTCCTCTCCCATGAGGTGGTGTACTAACGAGTCTGCCACGGCTGCAGTTCTGCTCAGCTTCATGAACTAAGAAGAGACAGCTGCTGTTGTCGTTTATTTTGTAAACATATATTTAATTATTCATCATCTCATGGAGGATTTGGTTTTGAAAAGCAATGACATGTCACATCATTCTGCTGCAGCTGCACGATAATGAAGAGCTGCACGTGGCTAAACAAAGACATCTAATTGGGTACACTGATCATTTTACGTTTCCTCTTAAGTGGTTGTCGTCCTTCCGCTCCCCGCCCCCCACTTAATGTCAGTGTTGCCTTTTTTTGAACTGCGTCATTAGAGACCGAATGTCTATTATTACCACCATTGGCTGTGCAAACCCAATTGTGATTTTATCTTGATACATTACAATTTCATCCCCAAATGGCCAAATCAATAATTATCCCCTCCTGCTGTTCTTTTATGTTCCTAATTGCTTACAAATGAAACATTTTGTGTAATTATAATATTACGTGTGGAGCTGTATCTATGTACTGAAGCTGATCGTGGTTTTTGAACAAGGTGCGATAACACGGTGTTGCATCCTAACTCATCATAATAACATTCATTATGTTATGGGTTATCAGTTTTTCTAAATCTCATGTAGTAAAGGTTGTTGGTGTTAAATTAAAACAAACATGTTAAATCAGGCCTCTTGTAAGAACAAAGAAAATGATTAATTGTGATTCACGGAAAGCAATAAATTCGTTTGATGTAAGAAACTGCTAAATACACCCTAAGCAGTACCATAACCCTTATTCAACACTCACAGAGACAACTACACATTCCACTTGTAAATGTAGTCAATTGCACATATTTTTAAAGGCTTTTTAACTGTATTTACATGTAAAAACATATTGCTACACACGTTGTGACACTGTACCTAATTGATGTAAAAGGGACAGTAAAATAAAGTGTAACCAAATACGTAGTATATATTCTTACTGTCTAGTTTTTCAAAACTATATTCAACTTCAGTCAATGTGTTTTCATACTGGGCAAACCAGAGTCAGTATTTTTTCTGACACTTTACAACACTGCAGTACAGGCAAATTTGTTTTTGAATACATACATAGTTTTATATTTTGCATATGCTCACCAACTGATCTATTCCAGTGCTTTTGGTTGTCTTTTGGTGTTTCAATTTGATCAGAATCAGGGCTAAATGCCAGAGGCTGCACACCATTAAAAATGATTGGCACTATTTCTCTGGTAGATGTTGCTGTGATGATGTGCAACATGACATTTTGCGGTTCGGACGTTTAATGAGAGCTCCATCATATCTCCACTCTCTGAGACACCATGTCCAGCTAATATCCACAGAGCTGAACACTTAGGTGAACACTTGCACTGCCTTTTTGAGAATCATAGATGTAGTGAACCCCTCTGCCCACCCAGCAACTGTAATGAAGCAGGTTATTTTCCCAGAGCTCCATAGGTATACTGCAGTCACAGGCCCTAAGTCAGATGGCCTGGTAACTTCTCCTCCTCTCACTATGAAAACAAATGACTTGTGTGCTGGTTTGTGATAACTGGTTGTGATGAATACAACATTACTGCCGTCAGCCACAGCAGGGGATCCACCATGGGGTTCTCCGCGCAACAGAGGAAGTAATTTTGGAAACTTGAATGTCAAGATGACAAAGGACAAACAGAGGAATGAAGAGAGAGGTGTGGAAGGGAAGCAGCTGTATAAAGACAAATAAAAGACATTGGCCATAACCGGCCTACTTGATTATAGTTAACGGTGGTGCAGGATGAGGCCATTAACATCTGTAAAAAGGGTGACTGGTAACGAGGTCGGAGGGAATTAAATCAATGTAATGTAATCAATACAAGCTAGGTATGGAATGAACATTTGAATAGCTTTTTAAGTCCTTTGTCTAAACCCCTTTTGTAAATCCATCACCGTCCTTTAAATCTTTCAGAGAATCTTTCTCTGGCCATTGACTATTACACCGATATTTGCAGAAGGAGCCCATTCTGTGTTAAGAGCCATTTTGTTGGCCCTCCGTAATTAATTAAATACACCTGTTCCTGTCAGTAATGGATGACGGCAGTAGTGCGGTGTTTTGGTTTGTGTGTGTGTGTGTGTTTGTGTGTGTGTGTGTGTGTGTGTGTGTGTGTGTGTGTGTATGTGTATGTGTGTGTGTATGTGTGTGTGTGTGTGTGTGTGACACAGAGAGAGAGAGAGAGAGAGAGACAGAGAGACAGAGATTTGAGAAGGTGTTATCATGCTGTCTGTTCCACTAACGAGAGCCCATCCTGGAAAGTCATGCTGGGGTGAACCAGGTAATTAATCTGCCTGCTCTGCACACAGCATAACCACTTCCTGTTACTTTGTTATCCTCACAAACAGTGCTGATGACTCAACAGTTTTGTTAAGTAAAAGCTGTTTATCACTTCAAAACTTTTTGACACCTGTGATCATGACATGATTTCCTGAAAATGCACCCATAATGAATTGAATAAAGTGCATCAGAAAGGCTCATTACTATTTGTTGACCTGAGTGAAATATATGGTGTAAATTTCACTTAGGCTGTCTGAAACGCTACACAACACATTATCAAGCAATGTCTGAGCCTTATTTACCAAATGGCAATTAATGCAGGCTGTAAGCATGAGAATTATACTTCATGCTTTTGTTGAAACCTTGTGTCAGTGAGGTAACTTTAGGGAGCATACTGTCTCTGTCAGTTGATTAAAAGGATGGCATGCAGGTCTTTCATTCATCAACACATCAGGAAGCCAGAATATCATACTTTGAAAAATTGACAAATTAATCTGTGACATTCACAGTCAGTTGCAATGACTGCAGCGAAGGAGAGGAGTAGTCTCCCCACCTACCAAACAGGGGCTCTGACCGCAACGCCAAAGAGCCAGGCTCGTTGGGATGGCAGTCAGAGCACACCCACAACTCCAGTGATGGTCACTCCATCACAATGATGCAATATACTTAAACCATCATCTTAATAAAAAGAGTATTTGTTTTCACAAGCTTTAAAATTGGTTTTCTAGTATCTCTGTCACATGACCGTTTTCATGTCATCAGTAGCTTCTAAAGTCCTAAGTGATAAGAACAAGGAAATCACGGACATACATTTTCTGTGACATAAAGTATGTCATGTTACAATGGAAAAACAATGAAATGAAAAAAATGAAACTCTTATTTTGCTTTCAAACACCTACAAACTTGTTCTGTATTGGTAAACATGATGTCACATTTATTTATTGGTCCAGACATGATCCATTAAAGCCCATGTGCTATGTATACCTGTTAAACATATTTGCTACATCTCAGTGAGCAACGGTTTGGTTTATAGGTTGTTCTATTGTGCTTGAATCATTTGGATCATAGACATTAAAGGCACTGCTCGTTGTGTGCTCTCAACATGCAGGATTGAAGTCATATTTCAACGGAAAGCAAATGTCAGTGCTCACACATATCAGCGTAACAGCTCCTCACCTTTGCTCTCTTTTTTTCCAATCCAGGATGCTTTTATGAGGCTTCATCTCACAATTTACCGTTTTGGGATGCGGCTGGCCAGTCTTTGGATATTGCTCGCGGCCCACAGAGAGTTAAACTGGAATGATTTGGAGGCTCGACTACCCCAGGAACGCCCCCAGGGATGCAAACTATAACAGAGTTGCCAGCTATAATAATGGTTTATAGGTAAATTCAGCTCTAACACTGCATTCAAGTTAAACGTGTTGTTACCTGCCTTGATGTTGCTTTCACAGTCGAGTTAATAATTCCCCAAACCCCTTAAGACTGTTCCGCTCAAAATATCCCCAGGCCTGTTACTTAGACAAACTTTATGTCTCATTACGCTCCATACCACTGAGGATTGAAGACTGAGGGGGAGGGGAATTAAACACTTATTAAGTGTTATAGCACCTAAACCCACTATACTCTCAAGCTTGTATACTGTGTGCCTGTTCTGTACTGAGTGCTTACCATATTTCATAACAAAATAACAAGAAGTCAACTAGGAAAGAATGGGCTTAAAAGTAAAAATAGATACCACATTAAAAATTGCATGTTGGGTTTATTTTCAGTTCAGTGTACTTTATCAGTCACAGCTGAACCAACCAGTAGAACAGAATTTGTAGAGCATTAGCAATTTATGAAACTGGCCTGCAGAGTTCAAAAAGCATTACTATCTTCATTTTCTACCTTTTCAAAAAGAAATCCTTTCAGGTGTCTTGAGTCACTTTTATGTAAGAGGAAAAAAAACAACATGAGGTTCACGTCTTCGTTTTTTTTATTTCAAACTCTTTGAACAGACATTCAAAAAAAATGTAAAGGAATACCTCCTGGCACACAACCCAGCCACAGCACTGCACTGACCTCCTCCCCTATGGCTACGCTGTATACATACAAATGGCTGCCCGTACACTTTCAGTGTCATAAGGTCTTGCTGCCATCAGTGCCTTTCTTAGTACTTCTGCTCAACTGTCCAACATGCTGTGATTCAAGGAAAGAATATTCTGTAGCCCTATTTTCAAACCCATGTTCCAGAACTTTCTGGCAGTTGCTGTAGGCAAAGAGGTTACTAGAGAACTTTTTCCTCTCACGTCAGTGTGGACGTCATGGAGATGCAGACTCACACATATTTGATTTAAGAAAGTGTGTCGCTAAGTGTTGTTGTGCCACTAAGGTAATGGCAGGGGCATCGGCAGAGGCTTTTTACCCGGACACGTGTCCAGGTAAACATGCCCTGTGCCTGGATAAAAATAAACAAATTTCATCAACTGTATTTGTTATTATTAATACTGAATATGACTGCGTCATATATCACTGCAAAGAATAACGTGGACAACACAATTTGTCCCCCCTTTTCAATGCATGTCACACTCAGAGAGTGAAGAGGTCACACTGGAAGGCATTTGTTGCATCTGTGTATTAATCATTGAAAAAACGCCCAACGTGCGAAACTGAAGGCAAGCAAGCCCGGATGCCCTTGTGCTAGTGTGGTGTGTTTCACTTTTAGCTAGTACCAGTGGACATTAAAAGTTATGGACATGTGAAAATTCCTTTTGAGAGGAGCAGGAAGGAGGAGAGATGAGGTGGAGGAAGGTAAGATATACTGTAGATAATTTGGTTATAATATATCTATACAAGCCGTTCCACACAAGCCGTTCCCCCACCGTCCTCCATGCCACCACCATTTTACCACACTGCCCATGTGCAAATGTTCTGTCCGGCGCGCCGACGGTAAAAAACATGACTTCCTTTCATTTACTCTAAGGGCCGCTGTACAGATATATGCCTGGTAACGCCCCTGGCTGATGGAAATGGCAGCTGTGTTAAATAATTGCAAGAGAGTCTAGGTAAACTTTCACAACCCACACAGGGTGTCCAATGGTTGTTGACAATACGTGTCGTAAAAACAACCCTTTCTGGGCAGTGTGGTGAAATGGTGGTGGCATGGAGGACGGTGGGGGAATGGCTTGTGTGTGGAAGACACGCAAGGTGTGGTTTACACAGAAAGCTTTAGGGTTTTGATAAATGAGACTCCACGGCTAGGGCTGCTCTAAACCACTTCCCTGCTCAGCCGTGGTGACAAAATGATTAATATTTGCAAGGCATTTAGCCAATTTATCATGGTTGTGTCTGGGTCTTTGGCAGAACTGACTGTCACATGGACCCAGGGACCAAGAAGAGCTTGCAGGACTTGCCAGTTTTCTCTATTAGCAATGCATACCTATTATAACTAATAATATTTCTTTCAATTATTAATCTGTAAATAAATTGTATTCACTAACTAAAACAAAAAAATGCTGTAATGAAAACACTTTACACTTTTACAAAGATCATATGATATACCAGTTCCATCCAATACAGTACCCGGCCTTTTTGTTACAAATTTTAGATTTTGTCTTTCCCCCATTCCATGTGCTTGGCACATTATAAAGGATGTACAACTCTCTAGAGTCAGGAGGCAAAAAGTCTGTTAACATCAGTTGTACTCTTCATATAGAGTGTGACACAAATAAAAAGAATAAAACTACTTCTAAGGCTACTGTCAGTGCCTTTAGCGGAAATCCAGTTGCACTATAGCTTAAAGTGACCATGTCCATTTTCAAAGAAGCCATTTTCAAAGAAACAGCCACTGTACTTGCCTGCGCGGTGAACACAGAATATCTCAATGACATCCAGAGACACACTGAGTCTGCCCGAAACTGGGATATGGAGACTTGCCGCTTGCTCTCTGTCTTCGCTGTGTAACAAGTCACTTGTCTTAGCAGGCATAAAGGCACCAGCTACAGTAACAACTTTGTTTTGGACAACATAGCTAGAGCTAGACACATGATCTGCCTACACTAAGGGCTCTGTGTGTCCATGCTGTTATAAAAAAAAACAACAAGGGTTCTGTCAAGGCAATCCGTCAAGATTCCTTCTTACATCAAAGACAGATAAAAGCGAATCTTTCACACAAATATATATAGGCTTACATACTTAAATCCCTGTTAAATACTGCGTAGTAAAGTGTTTTAGTGTGGTGTTATATGCTTATAGTGGAAAATCTCTATCACAAGTGGTTCTCCACTGAAACGTGTGTGCACATTCATGTTGTTTTTTTTTTATTGTAGTGCATTGGGTAGATATCACAAATGTCACCACAGTGCTTGTGGTGGTGTGTTTCAAGGAGAGGTGCTGTCACTTCCAGCATGGGCCCTTGAGGCCCAGCTCGCCAACTGTACAAATGACTGCGTGCAAAACCAAGTCAACCCACCTACTCAATTACATATAGTTAAAAGAGTTGCAGAAATGTTGAGAACTGTTTTTGATAAAATGGCATAATGTCTGATCCCCATTATTTGAATGACACTACATTTTTTTATATTTGAAATTAAATCTTAGTGCTGCTTTTCAAATGCCCCATATTATTATATAACAAAACATGGTTTTGATACATTTATTTTAAGAAGCCACATTCCCAACCATCATGTGGGAATCCATTCTGACATATTGCTATCACATTCTCTGTGAGCTGAGACTAAAGAGAAACTTGGATGGGTTTCCAGGAAGGTGCTGGCAAGACAACAAGAGGACATTGTCCTTCACAGAATCTCACTACCAGGCCCTGCAATGGCTAGACAGACAGCAGGCCTTTGAAACGAGCTCCCCTCGTCCAGCAAGACTCCTTCCAACTGACAGGAATGCTAACTACACCGCAAATATTGACCAAAAAAGGCACCTCAGACACCCTGCCATACATTTTGAAACACAAATCTATACCGAGTTCAGCACATCACATGAGATTTGAGGCAGACATGAAAAGGAAAGTGCACCAAATTACTATCCGCAGTATCACTGAGCATTCTATATCTCGGAGATTTCTAAGCGGCCATGTTTTTGCAGCACTGAGGCGAAGGCAGCTGCTTGAGGGGGATTATGTTGCTGGTGTTGAGATGCCACTACACGACTGCCGAGGGACCAGGGCCTGGAAGTAATAGCTGAAGCCATACAGTAGCTCATCTTCTTTGGTTGCTCCTCTGGAGAGACTGATTTCGCCATAGACTGCCGCCATAGTCTGCACCTATCACATCATTGACATACATGAGCACCAGGCAGTGATCCAGCACTTCTTACAGCATTAATGATGAGGCATTTTAAAATTGCTATTTTTTTCTGCACTGCAGAGTTGTCAGTATTTTAAGCCCTCTGAAGTCTAATTTAATCTGTGATCTGTGAATATTTGGGATCTGTGATTTTGACTCTGCGAGTGTGTCATGAATTTTAAAGGGATCAAAGAAAAAGACAAAAAGAGAAACAAATAAATGCCCCAACTTGTTAAATCAAATTAGTACTGTCAAGTATGTCAGTGAATAGAGAAAGGGTAACGTTTTTCTGAGAACGAGCTTGACTGAAAATGACTCCTTTATCTAACCCGAACACTAGACCAGTGACAGGAGAATAAGTGAATTTCAAAAATTAAATACATATTTCTACTCTACTGCAGACTACTGCACAGGAGACACGATCGAGAAATACTGTATAGTCATAACTTGGAAGGGTCCATCCTTTGTTAAGGGTGCAAAAAACAATGTGATGGCTATTTTCCTAACAGCTCTCAGTTACAGGAACAGTAACAGTACTGCAGTTTTAACAAAGGTATAAGTGTGACCTTATATCACACAATTCTTTGACACTTCTTGGAAGACTTTATTCTTTTCTAGAGGAAATACCAAGGGTATTATTAGGAAAAGTCTTTGTATTTTTACATGGGGATAAAAACCCTTGTTTGCCCTCCCATGGAGGGCAGTGGGTAACACAAGGAGCAGCATAGGGGTGATCCTTTAATGCCTGTGCAGCCTGTGAGTGATATGGACTGGGAACTAACTTCAGATGTCCCTAAGCCTAAGCTTCGCTCCAGCAGCAATCCCTCCAGCTAGCCTCAGGCTTGTTCACAGGGTGTCTTCCCATAGTGTTCAGCCCACAATGCAATAGTGATTACGCAGGGGTTATCATAGTTTTCACGCCTATCAAAATCATCCTGGCCACAAAAAAAAAAAAAAAAGCAGTGGGGTCAATCCTCTGTACTTTTCACACTCTAAAGCTTAACTCATCTGTCAGCCGAGAAGGGGTGATGGCCAGAGTTTCCATGGAAACAGATCCGTCCCAGTGGGATGTTGTGTTCTGACTTCCCCCAAACACTCAAGTTTAGTGTGCTGAGGTCGCTGGAAGAACACGGCTTAGCTGATCATCTGGACTCATTGGTGGCGCCTGTGGAGTCTAATTCTGGGCCCTGGTGTCTTCTGATGCATGCCATCTGTGTCTCATCAGATACTGTATCTGTAACCAAGATCATAAAAATAAACTGGATTGTTTGTAAATAACTGAAACTCTGACCTCTAATGGGTTTAAAGTGCTTAGAGTGTAATGCATATCATTGTCTACATTTTTTAAACACCCCTCAGACAGCTGCCTGACATCCTTTTGTGATCAGTCGTAAAATTACTGCCATCGCTGCAGGCCCTCTAAACCAATACTAACAATTTTCTTGTGGTCCTGATCTGGTGATGAAAATATAACTTTTGCAGGTAACATTTCATTTCACGGTCCCCTTTAAAGTGCACACTGTACACACTTAACACTGGTCCTAATCATAACCCTAACCCTAACTCTAAGGTACAGTGTTAACACATAAATTACATATTGTAACACATATGGTTACACTGTACTTTATGATGTAGATGCACTGTTACGGGGACTGTAGATTTCTTTGTAATCCTATGCACAATGAGGGCATTCATTTGGCAAATTTGAACAAGAATGCATTAAGTCACCACTTGAGGTTGGTGCTGCTGATTACAATTACTTGATAACAAAGTATAATTCATTCATTTTCCTCCATTCAAATGGAAAAGCTACTTACAGAATTTACAACACAGTAGTGTCAGGCTAAAACCACCTTAGACCAAAAAACATGTATACAATTTAACAAAAACATTAACCAAGGTTTGTAACTCAGTCCAGGCTTTCAAGTGTAAAAACGATGCTAACTGTGGTGTAAAAGCATATACTGTATAAGACTTGTGTGCATAGAGTTGCTAAAGGATATCCCTACAGTCGTACTTGCCTGCACACACAGGCTGAACACTCCCTCTATTTTTCAAATTAGTAGAGATGTTTGAGGATTTCAACATGTACACATACTGTATATGCATGGCCGATAAACTTTAGTCTGTTGTCAGTGTAAGACAGAATTGCAGTGTACATCCTATTTTTAAATCTTGTTTGTCAGTAAGAGTGTAAAGTAGAAAGTCTTATTTCACCAGGCATTGAACACCATCGACATCTGAAACCTCAGTAGTATCCCACAGAATTTAATAGTAAGATACGGCATACACAGAAAAAAAGAAGGAAAAACAAAAACAAGGTCAAATTAATTAGGGATTAAAAAGGTAAATAGTAGAGTGCAATGTTGCAGAAATGTTGGCCATTAGAGTATCACATAATGAGCAAGAGAACCTAATGAGGAATGTGAACTCATGTAGGGACGTCGTTAAGGTGAGAGGCATGTACTGCAGCTACTGTATGACATTGAAACATACTTTGCTAACTCTGTGTGAACATGACAAAAAAGTGTCCCTTTCTGCAGAGAGCATGAGAAACAGGAAGGGGTTCACACAGTGACAGTGACCTGGCCCAGTGCATCCACATTCACGTGTCTCATGGGTCACATGTGACAGAGTGACAGAATGGTATAATGGGCTAAACAACTAAAACTTGCTAATAAGATTCAAGTAACTTCAAGGACAAAGAAAACCCGACTAGGGCACCAGTAAGCAAAATTACAGTCTTTATTAAAGCACTACAGTCAATAGTAACAAACATGTGGGCCTATACAATTTGGTACCATTTTGGCCTTTTTAGGGGCACCAATAGCATTAGACTGTTTTAGTGCTCTTAGCATCTACATTTCTCTAAATGTAACTTAGTTAGGCCTCTCTGAGCACTGTGCAATGGCAGTATGATACATGAGGAAATGAAAAAGTGGCTCCAACCATATGGCCTTGCGCTTGCACTGGCAGAGAAGTCAAATTTTGATAAATAACTGCTTGTAAACAAAGTTTGTAAGCTAGGCTGCCTAAGCATTCCCTTCAGGTTGTTTGTTTAAACAGCACCCTGAGTTTTTAAGCACTGCATTTTTTTGTAAGTGCCTTCCCATCAGTTTGATACTTTTAGTAGCCTGCTAGTTCACTTTTAAATCATTGTTTTAACAATATCTGCATTTGCTTAATACACCACAGAATAGCCCAGGTGTGCTCTACATGATATTAAAATGTTAAAACAATGAGAATGAGAAAACAATGTGTGAGCTCCTGGACACGAGAAACAAGGTTTCTTGATCTGATAATTGGTCACAGAACCACTGTTACAGGAGTAACTATGATTACTGACTTGTCCCTGTAGATTGCCCCAGTGCTATTCCGTTCCCACACAGCAACCACCATCTTTGCTTAAACAAGGAACCGTGTATGTCTTTGCATTTTCTGTGCTTGTGCTATCTCCCAGGGAGGCACTTAAAGATGTACAGCACGAGGAGCATACGCTTTCCAACTTCGCCTCGACTACTAGTCGTCTTACCGTCCTTTTTAGCGTTGCTGTGCTGTGCAGTGCTGAATCGAATTCATTTTTCTAGATTCTTTCATATTTGTACTTTGTATTGACTGAAATGCGATCACAACCTCTTATCCTCTGCCTTTGTTTGGTTGAAACAAGGGCTTCTTGCTTTATACGTACCCAGGGGGCTCCTCTCTGAGGGGGCAAGAGAGGGAATGGCGGCTGTCTCCTGGCAGAGTATTTCTTGCTCTAATTGGACGGTTTCCTCGCTGGCATTTCTGTGGTGCCTGAGCGAGTCTGGGGAGAGCAGGAACATCCAAAGGGCATAATTACCGGCAAATCTCTGTGATCCTGTCGTGGCAGTATTGATGATTTTACCGGGTGATATTTGTTTTCTGGTGGCATCATGACAGAGCCCTCATTAACACCTTTCACCTCCTTAGGAAACGTGCAGTGGAAAAACACACATACAGCAAAACATGCCTTTTGTTTTTTTTAGTTGTTTTTTTTTTTTGCATACCCTCTGTACTATGCTATAGAAAAAAGCTGGAAATATAACCAGGAAGTGCGCTTTTAAAGCTTGTTCTGTATTCTTTGACATTATCACAAGCAAGCAGGTAATGCTTCTGGCAAGTGACCGTGTAATGAATGGGCAGACTCCTGTTTTCTGTGTATCTGCTTTTTGCAGTGTATGCTGTAGCAGACTTATGGTGTCAAATGCTCGTGGCTGCAAACAATACAATTATTGTAATGCAGCTGTGTGTGTTTGTGTGTGTGTGTGTGTGTGTGTGGGGGGGGGGTTGTGTGTGTGTGTGTGTGTGTGTGTGTGTGTATGCGTGTGTTTGTGTGTGTGTGTGTGTGAGAGAGAGAGAGAGAGAGAGAGAGAGAGAGAGAGAGAGAGAGAGAGAGATTTATGTAGTTCCCAGAATTCAGCATGTTCTCCCCGTTCCACAAAAAAATTCTAATCACCTGCACAAGTGTTTAACTTTGACATAGCAGTGTTTCTTGTGTATCTTTTGTGTCTGGTGCTAACATGGATTGCTAATGCATTGCTGATATCAGTTAAGACCATGTGTTATGTTGTAATGCCAGCAGGAGCCTTATTGTGTTTGTGCTATTAAGCTTACGAGCTCACCAGCATTGTATCTGTGTCATGCCACTACTGGAGCTGCCACCTGTCCCTTCTTCTGTGTTCAGAAGCCAATAAATGCATTATCGGTACAGAGTCTATGGAGGCACGGGCCTTGCATTTGGGCTGAAGGCTTAGGCTGAATCCCATTTCTAATTTATACCCCTTCCCCTACCCATATCCCTTGCCCCTTGCCCCCTGAAACTGAGCAACAATGGGTAGGGGTTGGAAGTCAACCCCTATGAATTGGGACACCACTTCAACAATGACATACATCATCAGTAGTCTCTGCCAGTTTTTACTTAAGCAGACGCGACAAGCTTTTGCCAGAAATCCAACATGCCGACTGCAGCTGTGGTGGTCTCTGTTGCGTGGGCTATTGTCATCTTTTTACGGTTGCATTCTGAACTAAACAATTTTTACCGTTTCTGCAGAATGGG
This sequence comes from Coilia nasus, assembly GCA_027475355.1. NCBI lineage: Eukaryota > Metazoa > Chordata > Actinopteri > Clupeiformes > Engraulidae > Coilia > Coilia nasus. The sequence continues at coordinate 8,385,154 of CM050208.1, forward strand.
CTTACAATGCTAGTCTTCGGGGCAGCAAGTAAGAGTGAACCCGTCAGTTGCTTGTAAACTGTTACAAACGCAATGAGCTAGCCAGCATTCGCGGTTCCCAAAACAAAAAAGTAACACCGTCACAGCAGAATAACACGCATACCATTTGAACGAACACAACCCCAGATTTTCCAAGGCTAAACCAATGATATTGCTTGCATATACTTGGGTTACAATATCGAAATAACTGTGTTGCACCGACGCTCACAATTCGTTCACAACTTCTATGCAATTCCATGCATCAACTGATCACTCAAGGTTACAAATAACGTTACACTACTTAATACAGTACTAGCGATTTTTTTGTCTGTATTTTATAAAGAAAATGACCATTACGCATTTGAACAATGTTAAACTTAAGACAATACAGCGGTTAACACAATTTTTCAACAGTAAATAATGGAGAAAATACTTTTGTGAACTAGTTTGGTCTCTGTACTTGTCGTTACAGCCATCTTGCTGGTGATTCGCAAGGCATTCTGAGAAAATGCTCATACCCCTCTGTCTGTAGTGTGGCTCTGAAAAATCTTGGTTTGGAGGGGTATATAGCCCTACCACTTCCCCCTACCCCTCTGCCCTCAGGAGAAATGCACGGGTGCACACGTGCACGCGCAAACTGGAGGGGTAGGGGAAAGGGGTAGGGCCAAGGGGTGTAATGGGATTCAGCCTTTGTCTCCTGCGATAATCTTCCAACTAGGATAGCTGCAGTTTAGAAAAAAAAACTGTAGGTGAGCATTTTTTTAAAGCTGATTCCTCAGAACAGTGGGACACTAGCTCTGAGTCATTATTTCATGTGCAGTTTCGATATGTATGAGAAATCACATTTATGATGAAAGAAGCAGCACTTATTGGGTAAGCCACACTAATCTCTCATGGGCTGTATTTTGTTGAGGCCACAGGACTAGACACCTGGCTGCCGGGTCTGGGGCTGGGAGTAACGCCTTTTCAATGTAAACCATACTGACTTCCCCTGCTGCTATGTATCAATGTACAGACGAGTTATGCCGTACTCTTTTGCAGAATTGTATATTATTTGCTTGTTTTGCAACACCTGATTTACGTAGTTGTGCTAAAGTGGTCTTGTTTTTGAGTATATTTTTCACTTTGTTTATATTTGTAGACGCTGGTTTTGCAGCTGTCTTGAGGTGGTCAGGGACGTCTGGGCTTTTTCTGCTGAAGGGCTGAATTTTTAGGGACGTTTTCAAAATTAAAGTTCAGGCACTCTTTTTTAATGTTTCAAGAGACATTACAAATTACACCATGACTTGGTCTACTATTGTGATCCGTTTTTTTAGAATGGCAATTCATTTTCTATATACACACACCTATGAAGTAGTCCCTGCTTTCTGACCGTATTATTCTTGTGTATTAGTGCACCAAGCTCATGGTGAACTGTACATAAACAGTTAAGATGTAACAAATTTAACAAATAACGAGCAGATAGAAGTACACAGAGTAGCAACATGTTGTATGTTTCTGAGATGGATTTCTAGCACTGTCACTATACATTTGGATTCCCAGCCAAATGTGATTTTGCTAACCAAGGCCTAACAGAACTTTGGAATAGCTAGCTTGACAACCAAAGGCATAGAACTAATGACTGGGTCTTGGCCATAACAACCACCAGTTTCAAATTAGTAATGGCAGTTTGTCCAGTAAGTTATGAAAAGACACATCTTGTGGCAGAGAGAAGTAGCCTGGTAAACCAGCCCCTCGTTCTTCATTTCATTTTGTACAGAGGGTCTGGACCAGACACCGTCAGAAACGATTTCTTACTGGAGGTGTGGACTCCGAAGTTTACAACAAGAGATCAAGAGATTCCGGTCCAGACCCTCTGTACAACATGAAATGAAGTACATGGGGCGGGTTTACCAGGCTAAAACGAAAAATATATTACCTGATATTAACATAAGGCAAGTGTGGTAACCATGGTATAAGTGGGATGATGGACTTTACTGTGGTTGTATATCGAAAAGATAATGCACTCCGCTCCGCTTTGCATCATGGCTGCATTACCATCTTGAACTTGCATAACTTTCTGATATACAACCACCATTAGTGCCGTCCATTATCCCTTACATAAAAATTTCCCAACCTGATATAGCCTGAATATGTGACATATGCTCTTTCTTCCGGACATCTCTGTTGTTTTACTCAAGTAATTCACATTGCTTGCTTAACCCTCAAGGGAGAGAGTTTTTGAGCAGTTCATAGAAGGATTCATTCTACAACAAAGTAAGATTCCAAAATCAACCAAAATCTAACACTATATTGTAGTTCCTGATATTACTTAGGGCATTCATCCTCTTAACGTTCCTTCTCACATTGTTTGTAACAGGGTACCTGCTTATGAGTACATGGTTCCCAGCCATACCTTTTTAGCCAAGTGAGTGGTGGTATCAGCAAAAATGACTCACCTGTGAATATAAAATCAACCCTGATGTACAGCACCTTAATGTGTTATGCCTCTAGCCTGACTGTGCATGCCCTGGACAGAGTTTGACACTGAACATTCACACCATGACCTAAAGGCCATAACCATGCTATGCAGCATACATGTATGTGAGTCACAATGGCTAACAGTGTTGGGGTCGTTACTCAAAAAAAGTAATCCATTACAGTATGGATCCTTAACCCAGCCCTCAAAGCAAGCAGAGGCCAAATAATAGCAAGTCTGCTCTCTTAACTTATTCTCTGTTAGTGAGCCTGGGGTGGCTTGTTCATTTAAAGATGCATTATGAATGACTTAGGGTGAGCAAAAATGGAACATAGTACCGTAATTTTCATTATGTATTCATTAGTGTATAATCATCAGTAATTCACATTCTCATCAATAATCTTCTGGAATTACAAGATCTTTTCTTATAATAATAAAATCAGGATCTCAAAATTGTGGCAAAAAACCCAAGGTGGAGCTTACAGCATAGTTATTTACTCAAGGACAACATACTGGCTAATAATGGAGTTATCACTCTGCTTTGAGCTCTGTCTCCACATGAAACACTGGGAGATTTTAATGTTTCTCAGTGTGGACAGCATTAATATTCATTTGTAAGCACTGCACAGGCAACTCAGGTTGTTAGGGGTGTTCAAGCAGAAAGCCTGGTTTGATCTGCAGAGACACCTGCTCTCTTCCTTCAAGGACAGTTAAACCAGAGGCTTAGGTAATGTAGTCTTTAGGCCACTGAACTCCATTTTTCCTTTTTGGTGAGGGGCACTGGAAATTATTAATGTATTTGAGCAAACCTCAGTCTTATTAAACTAACTGAAGACATGTTCAAAATAAAAATGTGTTGCTTTGTAACTTCCTAGTGTTTATGGTCAGAGGACATCTGACTGTATCACTGTGCATTTACTACATCTAAGAGCTAGGAAACCTTCAGCTAGAAAGTGTAGTAAAGTGGTGCAGCCAAGACCCATAGCATTTGCATCATCCATGACATTCAGTCTTACATCTACTATCATTTCTCAGTTGTTGGAAAAGCTTTGCAAAAGGTTGGAGAGTTGTCTGGCACACCCTCTATTCCCCTCTGCTTTTCATGGGGCCTTCATAGAGTTCAGACAGCTCAATAGGCAACCTATCTGGAAGATGCTACGTACATATTGAAGGAAGGCATTTTGATTCGGCAGATTAGTGCAACAGAGCTTACATTATATCACGTTACAGTTTTTGCTTTTATCCAAAGCGACTTACAGTACAGTAGAGGACACAAAATAGGCTACAGACATACAGAGAAGAGCAAAATAAGCAAGAGCGTAACAAATTACAGAGTGCAGAGGAAGCAAGACGATAACAAGGTAATAAAGTAACAACAACAGAGAACAGTTTTGACTAAAATCGCCTTCATTATTGCCTTAATTATTGCCTTCAGGTAGGCAGGGGCAGACCCTTTTTTGTGAACAATTTCAGTTGTATCTCATTGAGTGTCCTGTTATGTTAGACCTCTCATACATGGCACCTTGCCTACAGTAGTTCTTCCCCGAAAAGTCTGTGTATCTCTGACATCAATGACTGAAGGATGTTGGTTTCTTTAAATGTATGACTGTGACTAGATGGTACACATCCCAAGTGTCTTAAGCAAACATATTGCCTGTGGCATGCAAGGATGAAGCTTTATTATAACTATTGCAACCAGGGAAGCACAAGGTTGGCTGTTTTACCTGGCTCAAGTACAGAGCAGACCTCATAAATGAGGATCAGTTTTAGAATTCGTCCTTGACCAAAAGCACATCACTGGCGAAACACTTTCCGGCATTGAAAACACAACATTTGTTGTTATTGGGGTTGGCGCTACAATAATGTGCATCACGCACTGCACATAGGGCATCAAGTGCAAAGGGAGGCATAATAATACAGCCTAATAAAAAACACCATAACAGTCAGCATGGTGGCATATTAGAAATTAAAACATGTGCTGTGTAAATAGATATCAACAATGCAAAACTAACATATTTGTTTAAAAAAAAAAAAAAAAAGATTTGTAGTCTGTGCTGCCCCCTCTCCAAAATCCATGTGGTGCTGCCCTCCCCATCTTGAAATGGTATGTTCTTCTCTAACAAGCTCAAGTTTGACAGGCAACCGTGTTTGGGCTTGGAGTGGGCATCATGAATCAGGGACTGAATAGAGAAGAAAGAGTAAACTGTGAGATGAATCTCGCATACCACTTGCACGTAAACCTATGATTAAGATGTCAGTTGTTACATACTGTACAGGTACATTTGTAACAGTCGGCCCTTTATGCATGCCTATACACACATAACCAGGTAACCCAAGCTCCCATTACCACAACTAAAGATAAGCAATCATTCAGTGCATAACACTAGCAAATCGTACTACTTCAGACTAATAGCTACTACTTACAAATAAATAAACTTGACAGCGGATTTTGGTATCGTTAAGTCATAAGTTCCAAGTTCCAAGTTCCATTTAATGTCCTCACCTTTAAATGCCTTTGGCTTTTCCATGAACAGTCCTTTTCAAAAGTCATAACATCTTGGGATTACTTTTGAAATGCTTCTTTCTTTGCCAGAGTTGCTTCTGGTGAGTGCAATTTGTGAAGACTCAAGTTAGTTTGAAGATCTTTTGTTGTTGCATTCATTGATGGGGTAGGGATGTTTAATTGGCCTGACTGTCATTAGCATCAATTGTCATGTGGTTCAGAAAGTGTCAAATGACCTTTTTGCAGATAGGCAGATACGCACCCCTTTAGAGCTTATAATGTAGGATCTCTAACAAGCAGTGCTTGCTAAATATCTGTTACATAGGCTGGTTAAGTATCATGCTCAGTTTGTAAAGTTTCCTCTATTGGGTAAATTGTACTGCACTGTTTTTGCATAAAAAATCAGCTTATATAGTTATTGCATCTATTAAAGGTGTTTTTGCATTTCATTTAATGTCTACGATGAATAGTAGGAATTGGTTTCGAAAGTAAACACAATTTCATTGACAAATATTGTTTTTTTGCTCCTTTTTTTGGGGAGGGCGGGGGGGTGGGAGGAGGTCCACCACAAAGCTGTTCTGCGCAGGGCACCAAAATGACTAGAAAAATCACATTTTTATTATTTGCTTTTATCATAAATACCCTGTTAGAACTGAATCTTGTGCGTGCACACACTGTATGTATCTGCCTCTTTGCGGGCCCAGGCAGATGTTACTTAGACACATTGCTCGATTAAACTAAGAATTGTTGCCTGTGGTTACAAATATTGCATTTGTTGTTTAGTCTCTGTATCTAAATGTAACAGTATGTAATATAATGTACTTACACTCTACACACCTACTGTAACCTAACCCTAGTTCTATCTTACCCCTATGTTACAGTGTACATAATTTTACATATTGTGACAAACATTTTTATACTGTACTTCCTGATGTACAACAGGGACCTCATGGCATCTCACATTATATGGCATACTGACCAACATGTTTCGATGCTCAGGGTGATAAAGCTAGTGCTAAGCCACTGATGTCAATAGCATCAGCTGCTGGTTTACAAGTTATGTCGACTTGCTCCAGTGATGCTCTCTGCCGTCACTGAGAATGGATTGTTTTCATGCTCAAGAAGTTCTATTAAGTGATATGCCCTCCTTTGACAAGCGCTGAAAAGTTGAGAGAAAGATAGAAGTCGCTAGAAGCCTCAATGCCTTTTCAGTTGTGCCACTTGAATGTACTTCTCTTTTGCACACAACTTTGTTCTCCTTAATTGGCTGGTAAAGTGTGCATTGAACCTTGGATTAAAATGCTTTCATGAATGTATGAAACCGAGGCACAACCTTTTTATTGCGTTTACCTACAGTACTGTACCAGTGTCCTTTGTGTCAAGAGGGTCATTTAGCTCTTCCTGAGAAGGATTACTGAACTCTTGTACAAATGTCACTAGCTTTCCTGGTCCTGACAAATACCTTTTGAGCCTTTTTGTGTTGGACCACCACAGCGTTCATTATGTTGAGCTTTTTTCTTGATATCTGAGGACTTACTCATACTCCCAAACAAGCCAGCTCACTTCAAGTAGAGCAGACAGTACTTTGAAACACTCTCAAACCTGCGAAATAGTCCTCCAGACTTCCTGGGTCTAGCAGGGATACAGTACTAATTATTAGTTTATTGGTGGGGTTCTCTCTGACCTCACACCAAAAGGCACTGATTGTCCACTCTAACCCCCCACACCATTAATGGTCTCAGGAATACAATGACTTGGCCACAACTAAACTGATTACCATATCTGACATGTCTAACCCCCTGAAAACTGGCAAACCACCTCCACTATCACTGATGCTGAGCTCTATTTTGTTGTGGCACAAATGACATCAGACATGTTAACTGCATTTCCGTTTCCACATAACACCAGAGGACAATCAGTCATTGCTGCTATAACATCCACTAAGTAAGCCATAATAATTGGCTTTAGCTAATAAACTGCCCATAAACACTATAGCAAAATGACCACAGACTTGTGCCACACACACAACACATCATAACAACTACTTTACTGCATACTGGTAGAGTGGAAAAATGAGCCACCGAATGCATCTTTCACAGCCTCTCATATCTTAAGAAGCTTTGCAAACTGACAACAGATGTTTGGTTATTTATTTATTTATTTACTTATTTATTTACATACTTACTTACTTATTTATAAGACAACTTTACCATACACCTTATATTTTGATTAGGTCTACGCATTTTCAATTTGGGTGGTTTTGGTTTCAGTTTTTGATAAATATATAATCATGATATGATTTTAGAAACACATAATCAACTTAAGATTCAGGTTTTTTAAATATGTATTTTATTGGTTGCTGTCAGCAGCTACAAATCGGGAGTGACATAGTAGGCCATGCTATCTCATTTCATATCAGTTGATTAGGTCTTTACGCCATGTGTGGGCTACACATTTGCATGCATTGAAGAATGCAGTCACTCAAATGAGACACAAGTAAAAAGATTAAAGGGCTTCATAAATGCAGTGAGAGAAGCAGATTTCCCTACCCTTGATGCTGGAAGCAGCCATTTTTGGCTATGTGAAGTTCATACGAGCTGACAAGTTGCAATCCTAACATCCATGGGCGTCGGTAGACCTGGGCATTCGAGGCTATAGCCCCGGATCTCCTGGGAATAGCCCCGGATCTCTGTGCCGTCAAAAAAAGTAAATAAGTAATGATGGTAATGATGGAAATAGGCCCGTAGAAGAGACTTTTGTGTGGTTGCATTACCAGTAGTCCCAAATGAAACATTGTAGCCAGTGAAAACCAAAGATTCTAGAGCGCTCCTGGAAAATCTTGCGGGACCATATATGGGCAGCTTTAGAATCATTTGTTACAATATGTTACAAATTCAAGACGTCGGTATTCTTTCTATGCATAGGGCTATTTCCTGTTTCTAGCTAGAGTGAGATCCGGTCCACTTGACATTCTGTAGGTACGTGTCGCGATAGTGTTTATTCTATATAAGCTACTTTAATGTAACATTTTGTCTGCTGGTGTATGTGATGCACTTTGCCAGAAGAGACTCCTTACAGGTTATCCTGTAATACCTATTCGACGTAAGTCATGACTCATGACGATTGTCCTTTCTTTTCATTCTTAAACAACGCTAAAATTGCATTTTCATCAGTTCGATTTTTCAAATTTTCTCGGGGGAGAAACCCCCGAACCCCCACTCAAAGAACACTCTAACTTCTGGGCTAAAGCCCCGAATGTTTCCACAACCTAGCGACGCCCCTGCTAACATCAAAAGATTATATAGTTGTATAATTGTCATAGTTGACAATTCCGACTCATAACTCATAAAATTCTGTACTCGAAGTATATATGGGGAGAATGTGACGCATACCCAAGTGTTTTTGTAATGTTTAAACTGTCTATAAGCCTTTAAGAATGTAACATATTTCTGCATAGCCTTTCATTGATTCCTGCGTCATAGACCATTATACATTACATTACACTACACTTGGCTGACGCTCTTATCCAGAGCAACTTACAGATATTTACAGGGTTTCAGTTACAGTCCCTGGAGCAGTGTGGGGTTAGATGCCTTACTGAAGGACATCTCAACAATGGGTAGAGCAGGATTTGAACAGGCAACTTTCCGATTGGAAGACCAACTCCCTAACCACTAGGCCACAGCCGCCATCTCTCTGTCTCACACACTACTTTCTTCACTATTTTACAGTAGAAAAAGTCTGTGCATAACTGTATGACTGGACTCTCTCTACTCTAGTTCAGCACACATACAGCCTTCCTTTCACCCCTGCATTGAGTTGATGCATCACTAAACTACTCGAGCTGGAGATGTGTTTTGGGTGTACACCTTAGTGCAGACATGTCCAAAGTCCGGCCCGCGGGCCGGCTCCTTTCCACTGGCCCGTGGCACCTCTCAGAAAGCAGATGTTGGTAGCCTTTCTTGCTACAGAGCCAAAACTACCCACGCGGTGATTCTTTTTTTATGCTAAATCGCGCGCATAACTGCGTGGCCACGCGGAGAACAGGTCTGGGGGAGGTGTTAATAGTCTTCACCGCCTTGCCATTTCTTCAGTTATTCAGCAGCTTATGGCAGTACCAACACAGAGTATATCGACATTTTAACAGTATTCTTGTTTTTTGACCACAACACACTTATTAGTTTGCCCTTTGGTAGGCATTATTCGCGGTTTTATTTCGCAAAGAAAAATCATACATCTTGCTATTATGCCGTGTGATGTTGCTATTATTAGCTCTCTTAACAACACAGCAGGGTTAGGTGCTTTAATACAGACGTTTAATTGACCAATGAACACTGTAAAAATGGGGAAAATAATATGTAATCACAACATTCACAAGAACACTTCAAAACGACATTTGTTCTTCTTTTATCTCTCTCTCTCTCTCACACACACACACAAATTCTCTCTCTGTCTCTTTCCTTCTCTCTGACACACATGAACACACATACACACAGACACGCACGCATGCAGGAACACACACACGTTTGTTTTTTAAACTGAATTTACATTTGATGCCTTTCTAGTTTCTCACACACTTTCTCTCTCTCTCTCTTTCCTTCTCTCTCACTCACATGCACACACATACACACACACGCACGCATGCAGGCACACACACACATTTGTTTTTTAAACTGAATTTACATTTGATGCCTTTCTAGTTTATTTAGTCATTCAAGTGAAATTGGTTTATTCAGCATTCAACCTGTATATTAAACTTTTTTTTATGAACATGAACTATGACCGCTAATAGTAACACTTAAACTTTATGTTTAAAAACTATTATTACCATTAACCATTGTCATTATGAGCCTTGCAATTACTGGGCCACTAGCTCTTAGTTAGCTGTTTGCTAATATTGGAAGTAGTTTAATATCACGTAGTCAGAGGAGTCATGTCTTTGCAACTTTACAAAGTTTCCTTTGCAACACATTCTTCTGCCACTTAAGTTCAGACAGTGCTTTTCACAGGCCCAAAAAACATCCATCAGAAAGCACTGATGGAACATCAGTGAAGCCAGCAGCCAGCTGCTCAATCACTCTTTATAGCATTTGCCTGTTCATGGTGCTTGGTGTATTGCCACGGCTTAGAACAATTTGTTTGATTTGTCTACAGCAAAGTTTCTTGCAGAAAACTCTCTTGCCACATCTGGCCGTTGCTGTTCACGCTGTAACATATTTCTTAAGTGTATAAAGTGAAGAAGCACAATTCACATTGTTGTTGGCAACTAAATAATGTATTGACTCTGTGCGAGTTTCACAGCGGAGACCAGAATTCTCTCTTCTGAAAGACCAAATAAGTTTTCAAAATTGTCAATTCCATCATCAACACCATGCAGGCACAGAACCATCCAGTTCTTCAGTGGAACCTGCCCTCTCAAACCATTTATATTCTTGTCTTGAGATGGGTGTGAATACAGTGAGTGTTGAAGGGTCATCTGCAGACTCAGTTTCAGACCCCCCAGGATGGTTTTCAGAGAGGTAAGGTAGAGGAATAGAAATGAATAACTCAGAACGCTCTGGGCATCTTTTCATTTTACCACCTTGAATTTCCAGAACGCTCTGGGCATCTTTTCATCTTACCACCTTGAATTTCCAGATGAGCATAGCAAACCTTTATTTGACTTGGGATACTATTTCATGATGTGTTTTCATAGAAGTTGAGTTTTGGTCATGTGATCATGAACAGGCATACCACAAAATCTTCATCCCCATTACACCATACCCTTCGCACTGATATATCTACCACCCTGTCACAATCCCATTTATACATCTTAACTCTATTACTGATAAATCCTTTAATAATTTATAGACAATATATAGATATCAACATGCTATTACATTAAAAAAACATGTTTAAAATGTATTTTAATAGAAAAATAAAAAACAAATGCAAATACAAATACAACTGAATGACACTTTATGTCGACAGTTAACACTTTCATTAATGTGCATGACGTGTCATGGCATGTGATACACTCATGTCACCCTTGTGTTGCCACCTTCAAATAAAGTGTTACCCAAAAATATATGGAATTCGGTCTCACTGCAACTCGAATAATGGATGAACACAAAATTACATATATTTCTTAGGCTTGACAGAAATACAGAAATGCAAAGCAATTTTCATCCAGACTTTACAGTTACACACAAGACATCAAGAGATGTTGTTGATGTGTGGGAGTATTGCCTGAATTTGTTTATGGAAATCTTTGACATGACCCAGAAAGTGTTGACACGGATGTCCAGAACTAAGCCTTTAGTGCATTGGTTCATCAACTTGAAAGGTATTCAACATGAATGTCAGTGTGTTTCAAATGCTGAACTAACATCACAGTGTCAGCATGGGTTAATCTTCAACCCAGTGTCCATTAAACAAAGGAGCAGACTGGCAGTCTAACCTAACAACCTGGATTTTAATAAATAATGCCATAATTAAATAGTCGCTGACATACTGTTACTTACTGAGTGAAAAACACAAGATGGGCATGAAGTAAGTTCAAGTAAGTTGGGAATATACAATAACAGACACATAAGCTCGACATGCAATTTCATATAACAGAACATGTGTATATATGTATATGTTTATGGACCTGGAATGAAACCAAATGTTCCTGTAAATGTTGTAAATGTTGTCTATGGCCCTGTGCTAACCAGGGAACATATGTCATCAAAAGTTGTGCTATGAATCACTTGCACTTGGTCATCATTATTGTCCCTTTACCAAATGTTATAATATGTGTGTTGAGACCTTTTAGCTTCCAGTAAAACATGTTGGCCTAATATTTGGTGAATGGAGAGATGTAGTAAATAAGGGTGAGATGTATGGAAATGATTCCCAGGGACCCAGGGAGTTTGCAAGACCAACTGCGTAATCAGTGAGGATGTCAAGGCAGAGCGCATTGTTCCCGTGACACGGCAGTGAAAAAAAAAGGAAAAAAGTCGCGGCAACACCAATATGACCACTTTCACTAGCTTCACTAGCTTCGCTAGCAGCGGTCATAATGAGTCAGATACATAACAAGGTGGAGTTGGGAAGGATGTGGGTAGCAAAGTGGCTTGCAAAGAGAGTGGCGAGAACAGCCATATTCTCAAGCAGTTTAAATAGAAGTGCACTGTGTCAACTCAGCCAACAAGGCCACAGGAAGTAGTCAGCTGATCAACCAGGTAATTTGGTCAGCTGAGGTCCCAGCAGATGTGGCTGGAGCTGCTGGCACTGCTTTCATCATCAATGATGATGCCACTCTTCTGCCCAGAGCAGTTGTCGCCAAGGCTCGTGTCTATCTTTCTGGAGCTGCTGCCGATGTCCTTGAGGTGGGGTTACATCTCTTACAAACTGAATGATTAAACAGACTTAGAGTCACCAAGATGCAGCGTGTCAGTAAGTAAAAATATATCAATGATGAATTAATCAAAAATAACAAACATGAATTAATGTGCAAAAACATCTCTGATGTATTACAGATTGCTGATTGGAAGGCCTTGCCAATGACCCAGCCACTGGCATCCGTCTATATTAAATTCTTTGGACAGGAAATTGCCTTTGCACACATTGACAAAGCTCTTGTTGATAGAGCAGTTGAGGTGAAGATTTTTCTCTATATTTCAACTTCACAGACCAAACTAATGAGCTGCAGTAATGATAAGCATTCCTGACTATTGATGTTTAACTCTTGTGTGTTTAACCTCTTCTAGTTCTTCTAGTTGGATGTGTGTGGAAGTTTTTTTTTTTTTTTTTTTTTGCTATTTAGTGCTACCAGGGCAGTCACAGCCGCACCCTGTTATCCTTGTCCTATCTTTACATTTGTGTTCCCTGTATTATTTTGAGTGCATGTTTTTTGAGTGCATGTGTTTTTGTCTGGTGTTAACTGTGTAAATTATGAATTAAACTTACTGGACATGTTGTTCATTCCCCAGCTTGCCACCAGTGCTGATGCCAGGGCCATGGTGAGGGATGCCCTGATGGCACTGCAGACTGGCGTTGCTGCCCAGGTCGCTAAGCCTGTGCTGATTGCTGAGGTGCGCCGCATCTTCCCCACTACTGTTGCTGTGCCCGTGGAGCTCAGTCTCTACTCTAAACGGGGTGTTGCGTCACTATGACATTACGTTATTGCGTCACGCAAGAGCCTGCATTAACGGGGCATTGTGTCACTACGTCATTTTGTTTCGTGACTGTATTCATCCGCTCTGACGCCACTGGACTGCAAGAAATGTGTGGTGTGGTGGTGGTGACCTTGCCAAACTGTAGAGCACTTTGAGCTGCATCTTGTATGTATGCTATGATTTAATTCCTACAAAACGGTTTAATTCATACAGCGGATGGCCCAGCCGTTGAAAGATTTGAGGTTGAAGTCCAAGTTGGACCCAAGGCTGCAGAGAAGATCCTGAGGGAAATCAACATCATTCATGAGCAGATGAGTCATCATTGAGAAACTGAAGAAGATCATGGAGCCTGCTGTGAGAAGCAGCTCATCCAGCTCCAGCTGTAGCCGGAGGTCCTCCATCTCCTCCAGCTCTTCATCCCGTGCCAGAAGCAAGATGGTGGTTGACAAGGTTACCTCCAGCAGCTCCAGCAGCCTGATCAGCCCCTCCAGCTCCAGCTCAAGCTCTAGTTCAAGCAGTTCCTCCAGCTCCAGCATGACCAAGGTGAGATTGGACTGCTGTAGATCATATCGTGATTTATTAAGAATTCACAGCAGTAATGTATCGAAACAAAACTAGAAATATGAGCAAACCATCATCTCTGCTCTGGTTGAGTTTGACAACTGGAAGTTGTGTGTTGATAGTGTTGTCCTTAGCAAGCACCAAGTCATAGTGAGAATCATTCGAATTTCTTTACCTTTTTATTCATGTTCTTTATGTATGGCTTGCCAGTGGTTAGGTGTAGGTATGTAAGTGTTTTTGAAACATTTCTGTAATTAGGCTAAGGTTGCCTGGGTTGCAGAGTGCCAGGAGTGCTGCCATCTTGAAGGCTGAGGCTGGTCTTTTTGGTGCACATCCTGCAGCTCGTGTGGAGTTGGAATGGGTGAAGATCCCTGCTGTTGTCACTGCCTATGCAGAAAGGTGCTCTCACTCAGAAAAGACTTATATTTAAAAGTAAATCTGAGTTACATATGAGCATTCATCACAGTGTATTCAGTGTGTCCACCAAGGCTGGCTACATACATCCCTGGTGCTGCTATGATGGCTGGAATCACAGTTGCCAAAGCCAAAAACAGCAAAAAGGAGACTGAACTGACTGCAGCTATCCCAACTGATAGGACAGTCGACATCATTGTGAAACTGCCAATGGTAAGAGGTTTTATATATGACTTCTATAAAATGTTTTAGTTGTAGTGAGGTTTGTTGAGAAAGCATGTTTTTTTTTGTAGATGACTCCTTCCAAAATAGCCCTGCCTCTGCCCATTGCACTTCTTATTGGTCCTGATGCCGTTATCCACAGCATTCTTGACCAACTGCACTTCCTGTACCCTGAGGCTACTTCAGGTTATGCATAAACATCTTAAAACACTTAAAACACAGTCATTCTGCACACATCCAAAAAAACTGTGGACCTCTTTTCTTCTTTTATACAGGCAGACAGCCAACAGACAATCAGACAGAATATTAATATGTGTATAAATCATGTATTAATGAAAAATAATGTGAAAATAAAGGGTAACAAATTATGAACAAAGCATTAAGTAAGATTTAACACATTTGTTTATATATGGTTTATATTGAATAATTAAAGTGTTACTGAAAAAAATTGCCACAATATGACACTTCTAAACTTAAGCCTATATGATTCAGGAATAGCCTAGTTCTATCGACTGGTGATGTGTCTGCATTTACTGTTAGAGAATACCTTCATTTGCTAAGCTTTATTTGTTAGCTTTTTGTATGCCATCAAAAGCACAATTCCTGTGGGATAATAAATGGCATTCTTACATTAAGTCTCAAGGGCATTTTCTCAAGGGCCTGGAGTCTGGGGCTCCTTCAGCTGTTGTTGCTTTTGCCAGCATTGTTATGTCTAAGTTCCTGTTTTTCTGTGGTTGATCTGTTCGTTTCCCAGCTGTGCAATCTGTTACATTAGACAGTTTTCTATCCCACAATGTGACTTTTAAGTCGGGAAATCTGGGCCATTTTGTTTGTGGGCTTGTTGGCTGACATTCATTTGTCTGAGGTCACTTCATCTGGGCCGTCTGAGACCTGAAGACTTTCTGTGCACGGAACAAAGCCATTTTGTCTGACGTCTCAGATGCAGGGCTATCTGGGGGTGCTGTAAAATGAAGAGTGTCAGGTAGTACATGGGCAAAGGAGCCTTTGGATGGCTGCCCGGTCTCTCTCTTGTCCAAACAGCACAGCAGCAAATTGAGAGACTCCAAAGAGCACAAAATGTGGTCAAGTCCCTTGAGTTTGCACTTAGTGTAGCATGTAGCAGCCGTGATACCAAAGGTTGCAAGTGACTTCCCTCTAGGAAGAATCCAGTACTTTAAGTCATACATTTTAGCTTTGATGTAAAGGTAAGGAATGCTAGTGTTTTTCTATCATCTCATTTGAAAGTCTCGTGATATTTTACCATACAAACTTCATTACCCATGGATAGTTTAAAGGATATTTTAGTCAATGCATCTGTTTGCACGTTATGTAGGCTATTGTGCAGGTAAAGGTCATTGAGTGTCTGAAAGTGGTGAGTTTGCCTCTTTTGGCCTCTTTTGATTAGCCCAGTTCACGACCTTAAGACCTTACCTATTTTGCTGTTTAATCTGGCACAATACTTCGCAAAAGAAGGCGAGCATAATTTGAGCTTAATTTGAGGATTTTGAAAAAAACATTTAATCATTTTATGAATTAATAAGTACATATAAGCCTTACCTGACATGGTTTTGGCAAACTAATTCATCTTGACTGGATACCTGATAACAGTATCAGCCAAGAATTCGTTATAAAACAAACACATGCCCCTGGATCCATCTCTGGTGTAGATCACTGTGTTGTCTGGTGTGTGGGGGTTCGGGGGTTTCTCCCCTGAGAAATGTTAAAAAATCAGGCTGATGAATATGCAGTTTTAACATTGTTTGAGAATGAAAGTAAATCGTAAGGCAAATCGTCATGACCCACGTCTGACATGCCAGGTAGCTTGCGGTTTATATTAAAGATAGGATAGGATAGCCTGTGAGGAAGTGAATGTGTCACAAATGATTCTAAACCTGCCCATATATGGTCACGGTATATTTTCTTGGGTCTTCACTGGCTACAGTGTTGCAGTTGTGGCTTTCAATAATGCAAGTACACAAAAATCTCCTCTACGAGGTCATTTTCATCATTATCATTATTTTATTTTCTTCGTGGCACAGAGATCCAGGGCTATTTCCAGAAGATCTGAGCCTATAGCCTTGAATGCCCAGGTCTAACAATGCCCCTACATAGACTACAGCAACATACTGATGCGGTGCCACCAAAGAAACCATCGCCAGCTGCATGGCCGCCAGGAGCGCGCCTGAGCTTTGCAGGCTCTCACATACCCTCATACAGGACTTCACAACTGCTCTTGGCAACGAGTGCTGTTAGGATTTTGTGTGACAGGACCGGTAGGCCACCGGGAGTGTTACGTAAGGGTGCAATTACCATCTCACTGATCTGGTTGTCACTCAGTGCAGAAAAATATATATATTTCCTTTTCATTACTTTTTCTTCATGGCACCCTGACATTTCCCTGGGTAAGATTTTTCTAGGGTAAGAAAGGGCACTCAGTTTCAGGTAAGATATGAAAACCTTCTTTTGCATACTCACTGCACAAAGACCATTACTCCCCTGTTTGTACAGTACAGTATGTGAACAAGGGTGACACTAATGGGTCATTTAGTTGTAGTAGTTGCATATGAATGACTGAAGTCTAAGATAAGATTGTCCAAGGTAAGTTGTAATAACACTGTTTTAGCTAGGTAATTAACCATAGTTAAGTAATTAGCAGCCCGTAATGAATAGCTAATTGCAGTTCTGTGGGTAAGCTCCTTTCTAGGCTGGATTCACAGCCTATAACATAAACATTCTCAAAGCCACTGCATTAATTGTAGTTTGTGCACGGTTAACTATGTAATATGTCTTATACTATGCTAATAATATGCCTTGCAGGCTGCATTCCATAGATGACAATAAAGAACTGAAAGAGACCAACTTTGCACATGACCATAACAACACATTACATTCGGCACTACACTCTGAGCCTGTAGAAAACTTTCTACCACTGTGGTCTTTACTGTTAAGTTTAGTCCTTCTGAAACCTGACATCCACATTTACATCCGTTTTACTATTGACAACCTAGTTTAAAATGAAACACTCAACAATATGTAAAACTGAAAGTGTCATAACATGATACAATCTGCACATTTTTTAAATATATCCAATCAGGTAGTTGGAAGACCAAGGCTTTAAAAAGTATATGTTTTACCACATATGGGTGCTGTGGAACAGTCATGAGCTAGCAGTTAAGGGCTTGGGTTTGCAGCCTAAAGGTCACAGGTTCAATTTCTGACACCGACAGGTGGGAGGAGTGACTGACTAGCACTCTCCTCCATCCTGCCCCATGACTGAGGTGTCCTGAGCATGGCACCGTCCCCGCGCTCACGTGTGTGATGGGTTAAATGCAGAGGTTGAATTTCGTTGTGTGCTGTGCGATCACAATGACCAATGGGACTGACTTTCACTTTTTCACCACCGGAGCCCTTGAAATGGATTCCAAGTCACCCTGCTGAATAATAGGCTCATCTGTCTTGATCCTGTGCTTACCTATAGTAAAAGGCTGTATGAAATACGTGGAAGGAGTTTCACTACCTGAATCCTGGTTATGCACCGTCTCTAAAAACTGTTATCTTTCAGGGGTATCAGTGCCACCTGGAGAAATGACTTGCTTGCTGCTATTCATTCTCGGTTTATGTACTGCAGCTCTTGTCGTTGTTTCCTGCTTAGCCAAACACTTGTTTCTTCTGGTTGACAAAAGAGACCATTTTCTAAGGGTTTGGTTAACTCCTTTCTTCTTGGCAATGACAGGGGAAACAAATACATTGTAGCAAAACAGTAACTTAAAGGGGAACAAACTTTATTTTGAGATCTGAGGGGCTTTGCATTGCCCACAGTCATGACAGGGCCACTGATAACAGTCAGCCCAAGTCTCAGGATCTGGTGGTAAACAAACCTTTATTATCGCAAAAGCTTGGTTCTGTATCTTTTGAAAAGCACAGTCATGTTTTGTTACATACAACACACTGTAGACCCAAAGCAATTCATTTTAATCGATTCACAACAAATTAGAAATGGAAAACTGAATGAACAGAGCAGTCCACTGGGCTGCTTCAGGAGAAGCCTGGCTGCACTGTGCCCTGAACCCCCTCTTTTAGCAGCACGAGAAAGATGGCTGTGCATCAGCACACCCACACACACACAAACACACACAGAGAGAGAGAGAGAGAGAGAGAGAGAGAGAGAGAGAGAGAGAGGAATGTATGAACAGGCCAATACTGCAAAATAAAAACAGGACATAAAATGTTAACTGAACTTTAACCTAAACATATCAGAGCAGCAGTTGGGTGGTCAAAGTATGATTGGTATGACAAGCCAATAGCAAATCGCTATTCACAAAGGATACTTTTATTGTTAAACAAAATCATATCACATCCGAGAATATAAAAACTGTGTCTGAGTGAATTGCACTATCTTGCTGCTCACTGGAATGTGATTAATTTGTGCCCAATTGTAAAACTATTATAAAGATCATATTACAAAGTAATAAACTGCGCTGTTGAGCGATAAAATGGGATCGAAACATTTTTGCAGTCAATGCATACAAAATGCCTTTTTACCAGGTGCTGAGAACCCCTTAAAAGAGCTACATTGTAAGCAACTGGACTTCTTTTTGAAGCTTGAAGACATCTAACCTGTCATCCAAAATCATCTTCAGTTCTGGCCTGATGGTGGGGAACCAAGAGCTGTATCTCTGGACGACTGGAGGTGAAGGTTGAGACCACACCCCTCATCATGTGCCAAAGGGGTCACATGAGTCACCCACTAAGGTGTGAATGGGAGTGAGAGTCATTATGGTCACAGGATCCAGAGAATGAGAACTGCTCTGATGGCTAAGAATGACAATCTTCACAGAGCCCCCTAATGATCTGATCCTAGATTCAACCCTGCTTTACAGCACAGATAAATTAATTATTTTAAAGAGATAAAGGCATTTTATATCTCAGTTGCCTAGTATATTATTTATGATTAAATGTTCAAGTTAGATAGGTGTCTAGAGGCGTCACCGGGAGCGTATTGCACCTTTGAGCTGCATCACATAAACATGCTGCTACAAAGTGCAGGGCAGCACATTTCACATTTTAAGGGAGGGCGTCTAGAGTAAAATAAGTGAACGTGTAGGCTACATTGCTTTCTTGCAAACCAGTGCAGTTATGTCTTGTAGATCCCTACAGCAGAACTGTACTTTTCATAAAATTATGATTAAGTTTTAATAATCCCTAATGTACAGCATGGTATGTATGCATACATCATGGTATGAGTATAACTAATACATAACCTTTTCATTTTGAATTTCTATTAAAATTGCTAACATTTTTCATATCAGCTAAACCTTAATGAATCCCTTAGTGAAATTCAGCTAATGATTCAGCTAAAATTTCTAGTGAGTTTTTCCACTGCAAGATTATTTTAAAGGTCTGTGGCTCAGGCTTACAGACACACAGCCTTAAGCAGTCACTAAGGACGGGCTAGACTTTCCCTGACCCACAGTATGTCTCTGGTACTGTACGTTTGTCATATGCTGCCTGCATTGCTGGAATATGTACAAGCAGAACGTACATGACTTGGGGAAGTGTACAGTTTTGCTGGCCCATCCCTTTGAGTTGGAGAAGTTGAGCTAATCGATATGTCTGAAATAACAGCATAGCCCATGCATGTGCAAATATGGGGTGAAGGCTCAGCGCTACATTTTATATCAGGCACAGGTGTATTATGCTGTTTACACTGTGGGAATATACCAATTTGTTCCAAATCAATGAAGAAAAAAATTACCCTACATTGCCATTAAGTCGGAGTAATTAAGCTCTGCATGACATCGTGTGGAATGCCAAAAAGACCTTTGACCAATGGCCAGAATTTCATTACACTTTTTAATGAGATGTGCTTTGCTGTTTGTTTATAGGAAATTATTTCTTGGCCCTTTTTACCCTGTAGACATAGCTGAGTGTGTGGCCTAGAATGGATCTCTTTCTACTGCAGACCCTTCTGGAGGCAGACACCCTTACAGGCGTCTCCATACTCCGAACGAAGCCTGTTCCTCTGCTACAGCTGCGCTTACGGAGGTAAGGGTCCATCCGCACCCCACTTCACACTCATCTACATCTCATTTAAGTAACGATAATTAAGGCTTTGCCCATAGTATAGCTTACAACGCTAGATGGTTATAAAGTTTGTGTGTGCGGAAGGCATAAAATGTGGAACATCTTGAAAAGCACTGTACAGATACAGTATTAATGTACACCTGAGGTTATCTTCATGTTACATATAGGGCACAGCTACAGATATGCGTGACATGAAATTCTACATAATGAGGCGAGGCTTGTTATTAATGAAAGACTCTAAGCATCTGTGTACCGTCCTGTAGAGTATGAACATATGAAAGAATATGGGATTCATTACTTTATGTTCTGCAAACACTGCACTCGCTCACTGGATAGTCTGGCAGACTCTGATTGCCACTGCAAGACTGTAATTATACAATGATCCTGCCAAAGCCTGTCCCTGTTGTCTCCTGTGCTGAGCAGTGCAATTTGGCCTACATAATAGCTAAGCCTCATTAGACACAGGCTCTTACCGAAACCTGGAGGTGGCCAGGGAACCCAGATTTCTGCCTGTGACAATGAGACAATAAATTCCCACACGAAAACAGCGAGCTGTATAATTAGACGTTTTTTTTTCTATTTGCAACAAAATACAAATAAATAAACAAATAAATAAACAAATAAATAAAAGTAGACAAACAGCTGTCAGTCTTTAGAAAAAATGCCATTTGTGCTGTGGAAAAAAGGTAGACAAACGAAACAGATGCAGGATGAGAAAGAGAAATCACACAAGCACACTTGCTCTCAGTGGAGAAACAGCAACATAATCTAAATATGCAAATATAGCCTACGTGGAAGAGCAAAACAAAGGAATAAATTATCCTGAATAATATAACCCAGATAAATTGAATTCAAACCGGTGATGTGATATGTGCCTATAAGCATCTTATAAATTACTTGCATCATAGCCTCTGAAAATAATTTCCAATCAAATCTGAATATTCAGATACCACTGTGACATGACATTAAACAACAGATTTCCTTTATGGCACAATAGGATATGCAGGGTGCTCCATCAGCAGTAATGAAATACACTATTTTTAAATGTGTTTTTATATGTGTACAATCACCTGTAACTATTAATCACTGCGATAATCATTAAGTTAGAACGAGGCCTTCTATTTGCATCTATAATCTTTACTGATTCCTATTTTATGGCACCTGACAGTGATCGTAACTCTTTCACCACATACAGAAGGAGAGGCTTAAGCTGGTGGCAACCTGCGGTCTCACAACTAGCTAATGCACAGTGGCGGTCCTTGACTGTTGGCTGCCCTGGGCGAGCGCCCCCTCTGGCCCGTGCCTAAAAGCGCTACTGCCAATGCATCATACACACGGCTCCTTTAACCTTTCATTAAGTAGATTTTTGCATTAAAGCTGCTGTTGGCAACAGTTTTTTTTTAAGTTAAGTTTGTTAGAACTGTCATGATACTCTGGAAGTAGTAAATGAAATAGGCTATTTAGGCAAAATCTTGAATTCTCTAGCTCGATTTGAAGCCTGTAATCGTGTTTGCAAAAATCCTACACTCCCTGCGCTGTTCCAACAATCAGGTTAGGGGGGAGGAATAGCTGCCTGTCAATTACAGCTCGTGCCAACACTGATCACACGTAAAGGGTTCATATATTGAACAATGGTGAAAAAAAGAATAAAAGTACCCTTACACAGTCACACATTCATAATGTATCTGATTTTATTTTTGAATTTACCTTAATGAAATGTTTTGGGGTTTTTGTCCTTCCAAACAGCCTGCACTGAACCATACACCAACAATTGAAGAATGCAACCTTGCTATCCATTCTGATGGTCAGGACATGTTGGCAGAGGAGCTCGTGGGTATACAAGTACAAGTGCTCTTAGACTGCTTAAGTCTGTAATAGGTGTACTTTGATTTGTTTACGAATTGTTTGACACATCTGTCTTCACATTCTTCCTGATATGTTAATATTTATGTATTTATATATTTTTTTAATAACAAATTGATACACCTGACTTCATATTCTTTCTGATATGTAAATGTTGAAAAATATGTTTGTTTGTGTTTGTGTGTAAATAACATTTATGACAGTTTATTGATTGAAACAGTTGTGTCTTGAAAATTTTAAGGATATTAAAAAAATCCCTGAATTTTATTTGTATTTATGTCATCTTTTTGGCTTAGTGATTGTAGTAATTGTATCTAATTATGGTTTCATATTTTCAAAGCCCCAAATAAGCTCCTCGAATAACCTCTGATCATAACGAATAGGGATTTGTAGTACTCAAAATGGTTTTAGACCAGGATGTGAAAAAATGTTCCTCAAGGAACCTAATACATTACCTCAAGTTCCTCAGAGAACTAATGTGTTTGAACAGGTTCCTGGAGGCTCACTAAAGGGTTCTGAGGAAACTTTAAACGAGCCTTGAGTATCCTTTAATTTTAAGATTAAGGCAGTTCTGTCATACTGCAATAAAATAATTTACATTTTGAAGCTGTTATACTGTAATAAAAATATATCATTCTATTACCAAGTATAGAGTTTCCTTACTGCCAAGATGAATGAAAATATTATTTGAAACTGTACTGTAATATGTAAAAATGTACTGCTCCTTTTTAATTTTCCATTTTGAGCCAACATCCTCATCTAGCAAGTACACGAAGAGTCTTTCCTGACAGCAGGTCAAGGGGTAAGAAAAGGTGTCTATGATCCTGTGAAGCTACTAAATGCCTTTGAATGTCAGGGAGGAGATACTGGTCATGTCTTATCATCGGATTCTTTTAACACACATTCAGCACACTTAGTCCACCATCCTCTACATACATACATACATACATACATACATACACTCATTCATACATACATACATACATACATACATACATACATACATACATACATACATACATACATACATACACTCATTCATACATACACACATACATACATACATACACACATACATACACTCATACATACATACACTCATTCATACATACATACATACATACACACACATACATACACTCATTCATACATACACACATACACACATACACACATACATACATACATACATACATACATACATACATACATACATACATACATACATACATACACTCATTCATACATACACACAATCATACATACATACACACACACACACACACACACACACACACACACACACACACACACACACACACACACACATACATACTAACCTAACAACACTGCACATCATGAGATACATTGCGTAGTGAACCTAATTACAATGTCTGCACAGAAGAGACATTTTGCACAATGTAGTACCATACCATAACAAAAAAATAAAACATTTTTTGCAAATACATATCTAAGATGGTTATGATTGTGCCTTTTTTTATAGGTCACAGATGCAAATCTATCTTTGAAGTCTACAGTAGCATGCACATATGCAAGCATACTTTTTATTATAAGTAATAACGAAAGTTTTTTGGAAAGCGTTTTGAAGTTGGGCTGAGGATGGTGAACATAAAAGTTTTGGCATGTGTCAGAGTGAAGATGAGAAGCTTTCAGTCTTTTGGATTTTATCCATGCTTAGGCAGGGCAAATCTCTGAAATGCTAAGACCTTTTCAGAGGCCGTTAGCATTTGGAGAAAGTGTTTATTATGCAACGTGTTATGCTCTGGGTGCTTTCTCCCTTATCCTTATCCTTTGAGTTCCTCATTAGCCAACAGCATGTCAAAGAAGAAATGATGAGAGCTAAAATAAACAGATTGTGTATTTTGTGTGCAGGCGACTTTGCAGTTGTCCGGTGATATTTTAGATAAAAATGAAATGCATTTTGTTTGTGCACACAAACAAGTGATGTAACTAAAATGTGATCAAGCACCATGTACTGTTTACAAGGTTTGGGTCACACTCTCATCTAAATAGTTTGCCAAAAGCATGATTTGGTATTTCACTGCTAAAAAATAGCAGTGGTGTGATGACTTTGTGTCTGAAGGCTTATTTTATTACTTATTATTTAGATATTTCAAACATTTCTTACTAAATACAGCCATGCCCATAAAATCACACTTTATGGACTGTGTACATTTGGGCTTAAAATGGGCATCTCAGCTCAGAGGTGGGCCGCAAAAACAGGAAAACACACTTTGATCTTATGACTCAGCCCACTAGCCAAGGTGGATGGGACACAGTTTTTTACCTCAGCCAGCAGAGGTTATGTAACCATCGAAGTTGTTTGTTTGTTAGCAACATAACTCAAAGCGTTATGGACGGATTTTAATTAAATTTTCAGGGTGGGTCAAAAATGGGCTAACTTAAAAGTGATTACATTTTGGTGGTGATCTGAGCTGCCCTGGCGGAGGTTTGCGCTCTCCGAGTGCTTTTCTAGTTCTACATACTGTATGTGCTGTAGCATAAATGCTAAATTATCTTGATTCATTCCTGACAAGGAGGCACCTAATGGTAAATACCTATGCAGAACTGAAGTGGTCAATGGGGCCATGCTTTACACAATGGACAGGCTTAGAAAAAGCAAGTGACGCATCTCAGCTGGCCATTTCTGAGCCAACTGCTGCGTTTGAACAGAAGCACAGCTTGTGATGTATGCAGATTACATCTGGGTAAGGAAGACAGCATCCCTGCTATGCAATGACTTTTAGCTCTGTCATACTAAGTAAATGGCCATTGCTCTGAATTAGTGCCCTTATGAAAAATAACTTACTAAAAACTTAGTTTCAGCAGTACGCCTACAGAGAGGTTACACAACAAATTTAAATACACTTAACCAATTCTGCCATATGTGCATATTGTTACGCCCCACCTTTGCACAATATGTGCATATTGTTACGCCTCACCTAAAGCACAATAAACATTGTAAATTAAGAGTAAAAAGTTCAAAGTACAACACTGACATAAGGCGGTTAGCAGGTTAATGTGATGTAATAAGAGGAGAGCAGGGCGATGGTGTATGACGTGGCTGATGCAGCAGATGTATGTATGTACGTACAGTATGACACATTGGAATAATCACACTAAACCTGTGACCTTCTACACAGCTGTAGTAGAATCCATCCTCTGCTCGTCCATCACAGTCTGGTTTGGAGCAGCCACACAACAAGACAAACACAGACTACAGCGCACAATTTGGTCTGCTGAAAAAATCATCGGTGCCCCCCTGCCCTCCCTCCAGGACTTGTACATTGGGAGGTCCAGGAAGCGGGCAGAGAACATAATCAAAGACCCCTCTCACCCTGCACACACCCTCTTCGACCTCCTTCCCTCTGGTAGACGCTACAGATCCCTGCGCACCAAAACTACCAGGCACAAAAACAGCTTCTTCCCCACTGCCATCACCCTACTGAACAGCTGAACTACACATGCATACATACATACATGCACATGTGTATATGCTTACTGTTATGCCCTTGTATTCCCCCCCCCCCCCCCCCCCCCCCGCCCCCCAGCGCTTCTCTTGCACATGACACAAGCAAAGACTTACCTAGGTGTCCCCTGCCCAGCAACTCAGGACTCTTTTTGTGCCCCCTACCCCCCCCCCCCCTATTCGCCTTATTGGTATATTGTCATACCGGTTCTTTAACCCACTGCAACACCATGTGCCTACTTGTTCATTATTGCCCATATTGGGTGCCTGTATGTATATTGTATATTGTTGTCCCTACTGTGCAATTACAAGTACACATACTTGTTTAGTCTATTGTATTTATTGTATTGTATTACGTTCTGTGTTATGTGTATAGAGAGCTAACATCTGCCGGAGTCAAATTCCTTGTATATGTAAGTATACTTGGCCAATAAAGCTGATTCTGATTCTGATTCTGATTCTGATTCTAAATATGACATCAGCAACAGACAGGTGCAAGCAAGAATACAAAACAAACACATTCGCAACACATGTTGAAACATACTGTAAAGTTATGTGTAATGACAGAATCTCCATGTCCTATGTCCAACTCCCATGCTGAATACTGTAAAGCGCCATGCATAATCACGACTGCATGATTACATCACCATTAATACACTATAGAACTCATGTGTCTCTCCATTTTGCAGGAGACAGAGGTGCCTACCGGTCTTGGTATGCCATACTAATCACCAAAACCCTCTGTAAAACAATCCATAAAGCAATTCATACTGTTGGTTAATTACTGTACTATAGTTTTGTGTTCATGACTTCTTCTTTTCACAATGGTTTGATTTGAGTGTCTCCTCTTCTTCCATTAGCTGGTTTGTTGCCGGGGCAAATGTAAGACCACACTAAGTACACATATTTACATGTTTAAGTGTACTCATATTTGGGTTGAACACACACTATGCTTGGAACTCCATGTTTAAAGTCCAAAATAAACTGTACCCGTACCTGCACCTGTACTTTAAACTGTAAAGTGGGACAGTTGGGTGTTTTTTGGGGAGGGAGACCCCAACAGCCTTTCATTGGGCATTAGGCTCATTTCCTTGTGCTCAACACTTTGTTGAGATGCTGTGACATTCCTAAGTCTGAAGGGTTGTCAGAGCTGGTTACTCTCATGTATTTATTAAAATCCATTTGGCTATTGGGAATTCGCTACACAGCAATAAGGGAAAGGAAAATACAAATAAACTAATTGGCCCTATGAGGTTAGGTAAGTTTTTTCAATCAATTTACTTCAATTTAATTCAATTCAGTAGTGGTCCCTCTTGGATTATTGTCTTCTCCCTGTAGCTCTCAGACTATTTCCTTTGGTTCATTAATTAGTTTTGGTCGACAACAAAGTTCACCTCGACAAAAGCAATTTCAGGTTTGGGGCTTCCACCTCACTGGAATTCGTCAATTAACATAATGTAGAATTCAATTAACTCATTATATTCAGTGTGGATACTTCAGACAGACAGGACAGGTTTTGTTTTGTAAACATTTGCATGCAATGGCAAAGAAGACAGGACAGTCTTCGCCATGAAGTTAGTGTGTTCGTTACTTGATTGAAGAAAGAATACATTTAAACAAATAACTTTTCAAGTAGAAAAGGAGAACACTTTTAATTTATTCGGAACATTTTTAGCCATGCAATCAGACGTTGGTGCGCTCAATGGGCATACATAAAACTAGACAGCAACTAGCAATGCAATGGTCAATATGGCTTAATTATGTTTCTTTTGCATGTTGGCTGATGAGCAAATAATAAATAGTGAAGCAGCGCTTGTTTGCGTTGTCTAAAAAGAGACCACTTTTGCCAGGTGATATAAAAACCAAGTCTTCTTCCAAGACCCCTAAAATCCACTCACCCAGAAGAGAGCTGGTCGTTGCAGCCAACAGCCCCAGCAGTACAAAGGGAGAAAGAGTGCAGGGGCTGCCTTTGGAGGAGAGGAGTGTCTCCATCTTGTAGACCGGGACTTCAGTAAGCCTGCTCCTCTTTTAAAGCAGTAACCTATGATCTCAGAATCCTCTCCCAGCAGCAGTGTCCAACCATAGCTTGAGTACCAAATCATTGGAGGGAGATGATGATCTGAACGAAAAGCTCTACGTTCAAAAGTCATATACCATAACTGGAGTTACTGAGGAAGCTGTTTGTTGTCATAACAGACTTTCTCTAGCATTTCTGTTTTCTAATAGATGAAAAATTACTCATGCACTAAGGCTACTTAAAACAAATACTTAGACATACTTAGACAGTATAGACATACTTAGCACATAGAGCAATGATGGAGTAAGAATCTATTACATGGGGCTACATTTTGCATCACATGTAATAATAATAATAATAATAATAATAATAATAATAATAATAATAATAATAATATTTATCACAATACATATAATAATATTTATTTGTATAGCACATTTCAGACACAGAATGTAGCTCAAAGTGCCTCAACAATTTACCAAAGGAACACAACACAGAAATACACGACAAGCTTTGTTATAGTCCAGTGTTGCCAGAAGAAATCCATCAGGTTGCTGTGGAGAGCTCCACTTAAGTCTCCCTAGGAACAAGCACCAGAGTGAGGAAAAACTCCCTGTTTGCACTGGTATATTTTAAGTTGACGAAAAAGCCTCGATCAGAACCGAGCCCCCCAGGGGAGCCCATCTGACTGGCTGGTACAAGGAAATTGTTCAAGAAGGGGAACCTCTGTCAGGGTTGGTAGGGGGAAGGTCTCTGAGTGCCTGAAATTCTTTGAGCAGGGAGGTTAAGTGTAGGTAAGGTTGAACAGGTAGTCTTCAGTTGGTGTCTAAAGGTGTCAATACTGCCTTTTTGATGTGTTGGGGTAGGGCATTCTTTTCTTTGGGGCATAGTATGAAAAGGCTGTGTCGCCAATCCTTTTGGGTGAGGCCGCTGGAATCCTTAGGTGGCCGACCTCAGCAGATCTAAGGGCTCATGCAGGAATGTAAATTACAGTAGTCTAAAATTGCACATATATTCTACATTTAAATAAACAAAGAATGACACATAGCAACACATGTAGAATTCAGAAACTACTTCAAGCAACTCCTCTTGTATTAGAAGAAACAAAACATGCAAAATGAACAAATAAGACATTTCTATTGTTCATAAAGCTTTTCTTTATAAAATCTACAAATACAACACATCAAAATAGTAGCAATTCTGCAAATAAATAGGCTATTGGCCCTTTTGTTAGTTTAACGCAATGTGACTCAAGCACTTAGTAAGTCTGTGTTTGTGACATATTTCCTGTTATTTTAATGGATGACCAGATTTTTAGAATCTATGTTTGACTATGCCATGTGAATATGGTAATTTTTTGTATAATCTTTGCTAGTTACCAAGACGATGCAGACCAGCAACCAATGTCCTTTAGTTGTTTTCCATTTTGACGGAATGGCTAATAATGGTGATCTTTAAACTGGCCTTTCTTTACACTAGTTTGTCAATACATGTCTACATGATTAGGTCACTTGAATTGGGTGACAAAACAAACCATTGACGAAATGCAGTTTATCATGCAAACTGGTGCGTGGCACTCCATCACAACACATGACACTTATGCCGCCAAAGTATTGTCACCGTGGCAACGGACCTATTCATGTCGGATGATAGAGAAGTATTCTTCCAATCATTGTTAGTGATGTGAATTTTGAAAGCTCACAGACCTAGAGCAAGCAGCACGATATGCCGGCATAATAAATGAATTATGTTATTAAAATAAAATCTGAGGTCCTGAAGCAGAATGCAAATGTAAGCTTGGAATAATCTCCTTGGGTTGGGCATTACTGTTAGGAATTGCCGTTAGATTTATTGTAGCAGTGTTGACATTTAATAATTCACAGACTACCCCTTGCTTGAGGTCTCATGCCCTCAGTTGAATTGTGCGACCTTTACAGACACTCTCATTAATTTGAGGTCAGGAGGGTTTGCGAAGGCAGAGGAGTTGGTATAGTTTATTGTTTAAAAAGTTGCATTATTTTGTTATTCATACTTTTGTTATCAGCCTCCTTCTCATGCATTGCTTGGTGACACATCTCCTTGGTTATGCTTTTGCTAAGGGAGGTGTGGATGCCACCAAATAAAATAAAATTCAAAATATGGCCAGCGTCCCATTGGGGCTTTTTGTGTCTATTAGGTCTGAGATATCAAATAGCCGAGTTCCTAATGTGAATTTGATAGTGAAAATGCTTTGGGTGAAATGTACCAAATGAACAAGAATTCCCATCGGTGACCTGTCCGCTGCAGTGAGGAGGAAGAAAAATGTGATCCATCTCACAGTGTGTGCTTTCTGCTAACCATGATGGCCATGGCAGCGTGTGTCAGTGCAAACTCCCTCAGCCCGCGAAGAGCACAAAGTCTCCCTAGACAAAGTAATATCTAGCAAACAGCTATTTAGCTATAGAAATGTTTCAAGCGATGAAGTCAGCTTTCTGCTGTGGCATCCATGACAGGCTACTGGCTAAAGTGGGCTATATGTATTCAGCCTTTTCACTTGAAGTTTGTGACGGTCCACGGTGCCCACTGGCTCATATGACAGGTAGGTAGCGGTGTAAAATCGACCCCGTTCTCATTGTGGGAAATGCCGAGAGAGAGGAGGCAGACTCAGACCCTGCTAAAAAAAAAGAGGCCCCAGCTTGCGGCCCGGGCAGGGTGTTAAAGTGCCGAAATGTAATTCACAGCACATCATTCAGAGCAGGAGCACAGGGAGTTGGCTCCCATCACGCTTAAGGAGCGAGGCATGGCCATTAGCTACTGAGGCCTCTGCTTTTTCCCTCCCTCTTGACGCCGGATCCGCCGGATCCGCCGGGGGTCAGAGGGGGCGTCCTGCCTGCCGAGCGCTGTAGAGGGAGGGGGAGGTTTTAGTGAAGGGGGAGTGTGGTTGGGTTGGTGCAGGCTTTTCAAGACAAATTCTGTGACATTTTTAGCACATGTATCTCTGTGTAGCTAGTTTTCGCATGCCTCTAATTTGATATTCTGACATGCTGTGCCATTTTGATGGCTTGATTCTGGTTGCTTCTCTGTACTGTACATCAAAAGGCTTTGGCTGTTGCCAGGGCTCCCCATAGTTGTAAGTTCAACATTCAAACCAAGGTGTCACAAGGCTTTCAGATAAAGGGCTTTTCACAACCTGCGGATAGATTTTAAAAAGCATAATCAGTCACAAGGTCCTTCACACTGCAACCTAGGGTATGTTGTGAATATGCAATCAATTTATTTGTGTTCCCTATAGAGGGAAGAAACTTATCACAGTGGGACTACGTGCTGCGTTTCACTCCAAAGCCACAGCCAGTGTCAGATGGCTTTTTCCTGTTGACTGGATAAGTGATCCACATAGCGAATGGTCTTATCCTCTATGGAACCTTTTGCCAATGGGGATCTTAAGTGGTAGATACACAGTGATCCATCCACTGGACCCAATTTATTCCCGCTGTACAGTCACGATCAAAATTCTCTGAAGTGGGAAAGGCACTCTAAATCCAATTTGCTTTCTCCCCCCCCCCCCCCCCCCCCACAACACATTTAAATGCCCACTCAGAGACTCAGGACATACAGTAGTGCGCTCGGTGGAGATTCATGGAACGGTGTGAAATGGCAAACAAGACAGGAATACATAAATGTTAAGTAGGAGCGAGCAGGTTTTTTTTTAATAATGGTGAATGTTCTGCTCGCATTTCATGTCAGCATGAATTAACAAATGCAGGATTTTTCTCATTAAGAATAATGGAATAATTGTCAGACACTGATGGCAGTCCCAGGCAGTGCCCTGACTGGTTGATGCTGCCAGACTACTGTATGCTAGGAACTGCGCTTGCTGTAGGCAGACACACATCCATATGCACACATATACATTCATATATTTTTTTCTATATTGTCTAAGGCCTTTCTACCACTGCGATGTCCCTGTATGTGAAAATATTGGATTAGGTAGAGGCAAAGAATTCAAAATGGCAAATGGAAAAATCTTCCATTTATTTCTTTAGATCAGGTAGAGAAAAAGAACTCAAAAATCTGAAATGAAAAAAAGCTACATCTTCCATTTATTTATTTTTCCCTCCATCTCCATTCCATGTTTCATTTATTGTTTTTTACATGAGTTCTCTTAAAAACTGAAGAAGGTACACCTGCTTTTCAAGGCTGTTAATTGATTGC
Source organism: Coilia nasus (assembly GCA_027475355.1). Lineage (NCBI taxonomy): Eukaryota > Metazoa > Chordata > Actinopteri > Clupeiformes > Engraulidae > Coilia > Coilia nasus. Next base: position 8,417,116 of record CM050208.1, read on the forward strand.
TGTATAAAGCAAGATGGCTTGAGTATTACGCCTAAAAGGTTTTAGGTGATTCATGATGTAAAGGTCAACAGTAAGCTATGCAGCCATTCAATCCAAGAACAGAGGTTACTCTGCTCCGAAACAGCCTTTTAGTAATTATGCGAGCAGCTGAGATTCACTGTTGGCATATAACATAGACATTTGTTTTTGCAAATATTATGTGCAGGACTTTGTGCTCATAATGATGACTCATGACAGTCTTGTCATGTAAATGTAAATGTAAAATATGCAGAATGTTAATTCATGTTACATGGCTGATTTATGTAGGAACATCAGGCTTTGATTAGAGCATTAATAAGTGACAAACTGTACTGCTGTGGCCAACAATTTTGGCAGTGTAAATGCCAAAACCCTTGGGCCATAAATGTACTTGCGTCTGTGCTTGTATGTTTACAGTTCACTTCTACATACTTCAGTCTTCTTCAGCAGGATAGAACAGTGTGTTACTAAATTTGGGCCTCACACATCATTACTGCAGATGCAAAAGTTGTCACTTCTTAATTCAGAAAAGTGTAGCACGATGTACAAAATAATGGACACTGATTCTATTTTTGCTAATTTATACAAATCTAAAACAGGGATGCCTGTGCACTGTCTGTCTATAGTTATGGTCACCGTAACCACCTACAGTTTATAGTTCAATTGAAACTATCAAGGTGCACTTGATAAGGTCTGAGATTACTCAGGCCTGACTTTGTGAGATATGAATTCCAAAGTGTTTCAATCAATTAATCAGCAAAGGCTCTCTGTAAGAATGACCTTTAGAGCAGTTCCGTAAATAACACTGAGGCCCTTTATTTGCAGCAAAGAGGTCTGCAAAAAACATTTGTTTTAATTGTTATTGTGGTTCAGAATAGGGGGAACGCTTTAACACATGGTTTGTTATAGCCTGCATTGTTGTGAAATTATAAACAGTTATAGTCATGGATATTTGATGCATGTTTGAGAAGTACATTGAGGTTTATTGACCGGGAAAGGAGCTTCTTACATGTAGTAAGTTACTTAAAACCCTAAATATTAGACATTAAACATATGGCTTGTTGGCTAGTACACCTGTGAATATTTCACATCAAAAAAAGGTTGGTAGCAGCTTTGGTTTGGGCTATGTTGCAAACAAGGAGAGAAAAATTGGCAACTGTCTGTTTACAACTGCCTGTCTCTCTCTCTCTCTCTCTCTCTCTCTCTCTCTCTCTCTCTCTCTCTCTCTCTCTCTCTCTCTCTCTCTCTCTCTCTCTCTCTCTCTCTCTAACAGCACATTTATCCTTATACAACATCTCTGCATGTACACTCTATTCTTTGACTTCAAAGCACTACGAAAACTCCAGGGAAATTTAAGTTGGCATAACAAGGATACCATGTTGTACAGGCTCAACTTGTTCAAAACTGCTGGATTGCAGATTAAAAAAAGAAAGGAAAATGTCTTACCCAAGTGAAATACTTTTTTTCACATTTAAATCAAGCTCACACTGTGATAACACTGCTGCCTCAACTGATGCTATTAAATCGCATTGTACATTACCATGGGATGATCCAACATAAAGGACATAATGTATAACCTAGGCTATTAGTTTAAATGGTAAAAAAAAGTTTTAACCAGAACATTCAGTGTCATTTGTCAGTCGTTTTAAAGTAAGGGTGGGTAAGTTTAGAGTAGCGTATTTCATACACTGAGGCAGTTCAATGTGCAAAGAAAAGGAGATGATATTGTGACTCCACAGTCCAATCAGAGAGGCTTCTTGTGTCTATTCACACTCACCTCCACTGACTGTTAAGGTGTAATATTACTTCCCCATCAAAAACCTATGTTGAGGTTTTGCGACTCATGGGATGCCCTTTTGCCAAACCAGAATTTCATCATTTGCTGAATTGAACCTGTTTTATGATTATCAATTATAAAGAAGTATAAGATATGTTTTTACAAGTTCTGGGAGCTGAATTTGTCTGTCAAATTAGGTATAATTGGGCAGGTCTTGTTGTACAATGACAGAAACCATACCAAAATGGTAAACAAAGTTGTTTGTCTTCCCTAATTCCTGATGATAATGACTCAAGCACCTTTCATGAGATCCTAATTGGTGACAGATGCGCTGCAGGTATGATGGCCAAATTAAGAGGCAAACCAAGGATGCCACAACCTAACAGCAACAAGTCATTACTTTTTGCAGGGACATAAAAGCAATGGCTGCCTACCAGCCCTTTTTTGCCTTTTTTCATAATCCAACATCAATTAGTACAGAGAAAAGCAAATGTCACTTATCTCAGTATTGCTGTTTCATCATTGCTTGTTTGACTGATCTTCAAGTCACACAGCGCTCACAACAGTGGCCGGGACAAGGACTGCAAATACACAAGAAGGGAACTGCCAGACTTTCCTGATGTGAGACACTGTTGATTGTAAAACAACTTCCTAATCTACAAATAGTTCGAATTTACTTTCCTACATCAATCAAATGCACACAGTGTAGCAGAGGTAGAGGCTGTTTTTTGTCCCCTCCCTTTCTTAACTAGACTCCCAGATTATGTCGTCACTTAATAGGACGCAACACACACACAGGGAGGTGAGAGCAAGGAAAGGGTTGTCATCGTCAGATGAATTAGCTATGCTTACAGACCAGCACATGACCAATTATTTGTGGTGGGGAAACATGCTGCTTTTTTACCATTGGGACTGTCTTTGACATCACTTGGAAAAGGCTCCACAGCTAGGGATCTTATTACGCTGAGGCGTGGTTGCTTTGCAGGCCACATCCTGTAAAAGGCAGTGAAGTCACAGGCTTCAGCACAGCCACTCTCGTCCCTCAGGGCTCACAGCTCTCACTCCACATTAATTGTGTCACCATACCAACTGCACACTTATGAAGAACATCCATTTACTGTAACTTCAAACAAGGCAGTGGTCCCTCTTATATGACCTACAAAAACTACATGCTGTGTTAGGTCATGCAACAAGGGCTACATTAAATATTGGTGTCTGTTGAGTATTGCCTTCTGCCTAAAGATTTTTTTTGTCACACTGAGTTTTGTTTTATCATTAGGGAGCATCTGTTGACTGTGTAGTTTTTCGCATGATGCAGTTTAAATTTAAAAAAATAAGTGTATAATTCTCACATTTGATTAGCTTAGAGATCATGGATTAGAACACGCTGACTTTAAAACTTAGAGGGTTAGCCTCCAAGATCCGTACACTCTTCCAGGAGAGGAATGTTAAGAGAAGTCTAGTGCTATATGTAGGCAGCACATCGTGATGGAGTGACCATCACACGAGTTGTGGGTGTGCTCTGAGTGCCATCCCAACAAGCCTGGCTCTTTGGCGTTGCTGTCAAAGCACACGTTTGGTACCCCGCAGACCTGGGTTCGAAGCCGGGTGGGGTGACTTCTCCTCCCCTTCGCTACACATATCTATGCTAATTTCCCCCAAAGACTGGTGGGAGCCAGATGTACAGTCTGTATGGTGGAGGGGGTATACTATTTTCAGTAATAGTCCTGTACTAATGGAATGCTAAAAGCCAGTATCCACACACATCATAATAATGCATCCTCTATTGACACAGTATGGGGCCAATGTTAGAATGGCCTAACTGAGTCACATAAGAGCTTGTTATACCTCTTTAACGATACACAGCATCCTAACAGTGTTATTCATAATCATATTGACAGCTGTTGACGCTATGACAGCTTATTAACCTCTGATATGACCTGCCATGACCCTTACTATTATTAGTGATAAGACGCTGGTAAACGATTTAACATGAACTGCCATGACAGGTAATGACAGGGCATGGCATGGTCCTTGTGCATTACATACAGTCATAACTTGTATGGCTTAAGGTGAGTGTACCTGCTTTACAGAGAAAACGGTCTTTATTCCAGGTATATTGGCATAATCAGTTTCAATTAGATGGCAGGTGCAAAAAATATTTACTTGGCCACTTAAGATATATTAAAAACTGTTTTAAAAATGTCAGCATTTTTTTAATTATTGTTAACCTGTAAATAAAAACTGTGAATGTTTGTCAAGTGACAATGTTATATCAATTGCTTTTTAAAAAATATATATTTTTGTTTTTGTTGGTCAGTTTTATAATAAGCATGGATCCCAAGTCTGAATTTGAAAAAAAAAGAAAATAAAAGATGTGATTTACGTAACTGCACAGGACTCTTTTCATTCTTTGACTTTGTATGATGATGTACCATTTTCTGGTACATTGCACTCTCATACATTCCCCTCAGTAGAATCTGCACTGGTCCTGGGGCACTGTGGGGTTAAATTTAGTATATGTTGAATACTATAAAAAGCTCCAGTGTCTGCACTAAGAGGGCTCTCTCCAAGTCACCCGGCACACCAGTCCCTGAGCAGCTGACAAGCCTGAGGGATGGCCTAGCCAATTACTTTCCTTTCCACACTATGCAAAATTCATAAAACACTTAAGCGGCAGCTCAGATTTCATAGTTCATGCCAATTTTACAGCAGCAAGTTAAGGAGACTAAAATCACAATAGTGCTGATTGAAGCATACTGGAGGGGAGGGGTGTTAAAAGCAGAGCAACAAAGACACAGTGTGAAATAAGTAAACATCATTAGCAAGAAAACATGGCCCCCTTAATTGCTAGGCAGTGTGCACACACATGTGCTGGTGTTGTGTAAGTGAGAGTCTTGTGACGCTCTTGCATACTAAAAGCCCAGCTAACGGGGCAATCGACCAACAGTCCCTCCCCTTTATTGTCTGAATCAAGGAGGATGAGAATAGATTATTTGCTCAATACCATCTTGAATTGGTGAGGTCACTTTCAACAGCAATTAGGTCCCCAGTTGGAATTAAGATTAAGAGATAAACTAAGAGATGGCCAAGGAACTCATTTATGTTATCGGTACAGAAAATGGTTTGGTTGTAGCTTCAAAGGCAAATCCTTTAGACTCAACAGAGTTAAATAAATCATTTACATATGAATGCTATCATTGCTACATATTCTCAAAGGACTGTGATGCCACTGAGACCTTTTTTTTTTAAATCAGCACCGCTATGACCACAGTGGTGGTTTGTCAATCAGTGAGTAAGTGATGGCAACCACAACCTGGCAACATGTTAAGTTCTGTGGATCTTCCTCCATTTGCATTTTTCATCCATATTCCAGAATTATCCACCTGCAACAAAAAAAAAATAGTTTTGGTCATTGGGGGATTGTGGGCAGCTGAAGGCAGCATTTACTATAGGGAGACTCAGTGTTCTGTTCCTCCTGCTGAAGAAGACTGCAGACTAAAGCTGTGAGTCAGGTCTTGAGGGAAGTGTTTGAGGGCACATCCGGTCCAGTTCCCTAGCAGTCCAACATCATGTCAGAAAACTTTTCAAATAAGTTGAAATGGCTTTGAATACACTGGGTTGCTTGACAAAAAAATGTCAAAGCTAGTTTATAGAAGGGTTATGGACAAATGTTGAACATTGTGTCTGCACACACACACACGCACATGCATGCACACACAAACACACACTCTGTATCTCACACACACACACACGTGCGCGCGTGCAAACAGTATGAGTGCAAAAAGGTTTTGTATTTCCCAGTGAAAGAGCACATATTCAGCTGAAATAACCAATAACCATCTCCATGCAATATAGGTCCCCATGCTAACTTCTGCTAATCGATGCATGTACTGTATGTCAAGTTATGGAAAAAGCTTTATTTTCGCATCTTGGATGTCTAACAGGAACTAAGGTAAAGGTAAGGTAAAGGTAAAAATAGATAAAAATATCCTTTCTTTCACATGTCTGTGGCTGTAACTAGGTAACTGTAAACCTGCTGCATGTTTTGTCTTCTAAGTGTGTGGTTTTAGACTGACTATGTATTCCTTAGAGTGGAGCTCTATGGCCTTTGGTGTTATGCTGATCAATTATACTACATTCAAAAAGTTAAATAAAGGCAAAAGACAAAACGTTTCTATGACATTTATCAAAATCAGGCGGCTTCTTTATGTTGACATGTTACATATTCATTACACAGCACATCCACTTTAGCGTTTCCGCATTGACGGATACACTGTTATATTTTACGTAATCATCTAATTCAGATGTATTTAAAGCACTTTGGTTGCATTTCTCAAAGCCTACAAAAACATGAAAAACAAGACGCCAAAGAGGAGTAAAGATACTGATTTCATTAGTCTGTTCATGGGGCTTTTAGGATAATAGCCATTTTTTGTACTTCACACTGTACCTTTATTCTCCAAGCTGCAGAAGGTTCTTAAAGACATTAGAGAAAAAAAAAACTACACCAACACACTGACAGTATTTTTCCCTTTTGGGGTTGAATTTGAGCCATAAATTATATGAGTGAAAGTGTGATTTCTAATGTACAGACTATTGCTCTTGTTTGCTTTTAAGAGTCCGAAAAAGCTGTATCACATAGCACAGACAGTGTCAGTGCACAGCAAATTTACACCATCCATAAGGAACGTTTATGTGCATTGCTCACATTACTGTGTGATGTGTAGTATAGTAGATTAAGCCCTGTGTGACACACCTGTGCCTTAATGTAAATGTATTCATGTCATTAAATCATGTGCTTTGGTCGGTGGGTGCTGACCCCCAGAGCTTGAATGTCAACTGGCGGCCATGTTAATCAGTGTGTTTCAACAATTGCTTGACATGTTCATTGTGACATAATCAGGCCTAGTGTATTTTACCATAAAATAATTATAAATATAAAAATATTAGATTACATGTTCATATGCATTACCCATTACCCTTGTCGATACTCGCATCCCTACAACATCCTTTAGTGTTAAAATAATCAGAAAGGTACAGGTACGCTGCGCTTGTATTTACCTTGTGTTATGTCTACCATGTGGTTCAGTCCTGAATTGGTGCAGACTTGAACTCAGAACTCTGAAGCGCCACATATTGCAATGTGGACATGCGCTCAAGTAAGGAAAAAGCCAGGCTGTTAGCTTCAGGTGAGCGGAAAGCCAGGCTGTTAAGTCAGTAGCACGTCCCTATGAGGTGTCGGCAGTGAGATTTATTAGTGTATTTACTAAATAGCTACCAGATGGCTACTGTTGCACATACTTTTTGATATACATCCCATGTAGGCTCATTCTTCCTGTGCATGTAGCTACAATTGTGTCTCCCTCAGCATGGCGAGTGTGTGCTTGTTGTAGAGGGTGTCTTTAGCTGGGTACTTGGCTATGACAGTGAGGACACACAGCCTCCCTGGGTAACCTCTTTTACCTGAGGTCTATATATTGATCAAGAAGAAAAAAAACATACATGAATGCAATGCACAATCTTTGTTTACATCTTTAAGACAAATCCATGTTGAATTTTATTTAATCTCCCCCCCCCCCCCCCCATCTCTCTCTCTCTGTCATGCATCAGGACACCACCCATTTTTTCCTGGTCCTACCTTAAGGCAATTTCCCATCAAAAACTGGCACATCAAGCGTGGCCATCTGGCAAGGACATTGAGGATTAGCAGAATACCTTGATGAATGGAAACTCCTTCCATTCGCGTGTACATCGTGACAGAAATTGCCATATGGCATCATTGCACCTACAGTATGAGATTACGGAAACCTTCCCACTGACACAGACAGAAACAGACTTGGCGCAACAGTTAAATTAATGATAGCTCCAGGACATAGCAGGAGTCCCACAACTGAATCATTACGAGGATACAGCCTAACTGACAAGACAAGGAATTCTGATTGGGAAGTCTGATGGACAGGCATCACTTCACCATTGACAGATAAAGCAGAGTTGCTGTGTCTACTGTATGTCTCCAGATGTAGGTTGGGGGTGCGAATGGGGGGGTGGATATATACATCTGTGCTCATGAACCATTTATGTTTGAGGGCAAAGAAGTCTGTCCACACTGACATAGGCTATATCTTATAGTCAGGGGCACCGCTAAGGGGGTTAGGCCAGGATGATTCAGGGGGCCCAGAGCTTCACAGGGCCCACAGAGGACTGTAATATGGTTGGGGCGGGGGCCCAAAAATTATTTTCTTTCAGGGGGCCAACAATTTCTAGCGGCGCACCTGCTTATACTTTGTAATTTTGGAAAAAAAAGTGTGTAACTACCCTGAAACTCATATAAAGGTTTTTTACATAAAGATCATTGTTATACTGTAGTATTGTGACTGGGTGAAGGAATAACTGTCTATGTATGGAGATTATGTATATTGGTATGTATTTATGTATTTCACATTTTGCATGCATCCTTTTATGATAACATACCTTTCCTGATAATGGGATGGCGTGCTGCAATGAAATGGCCCAGTGGTAATTCAGTGACTGACCTGTGACTTCTCTCAGATGGAGAGGCAGAGTGCCAAACGAAGGCAGCTGGTCATCTATGGTTCAGTGGTTAGGGACTGTTGGCGTTGACTTTTCAATCATTTTCAATAACGATGTCTTGATAGGCAGCAGTAGCCAGCTATCAAGCAGCTCAAAATCCAATCCAGTAGAAATATGTGAAACTCGATACATAAATTGACACGGTCTGTGGATCTAACCCAGGTATCAGAATTGGGGATCAAGTCATATGGTCACCTGACTGGCACACCACATCGCACGAAACTATCACACATCAAATTCCAATAACACTTATTTATGGCAACATAGAGTCAGACAGACACAATAACAAACACTAGACAACACTAGGACAACAATAAGGCCTGTATTTAACCAAACTGTTTAAGAACAGATAAACAACATCAGTGGACAGACGTTTATGTATGCAACAACCAAGTGATGTACAAATAACAGTAAACAGAGAAATGTCTTGGTACTCTTAAATACCAATGTGTTTTTTCTGTACTGTATCAGAAACAGACATCATAAGCTCCTTGTGATTTTTAATTCCGAATTGTCACGCTTCATGCACAACCATATCAACAAGGTGGCTGTCCCTGATAACCACAATATGTTTTGAATGATCGTGCCAGAGATAAATATGGTCACAGCATACACAGTCAAATTGCAATCTCTGCATCTCTGGCTCCTGGTTGATTATTGATGTGCGGAAATGTCCCACCAGCGTGTGCCTTTAATACTATAGAGTGTGAAATCCCTTGACATGTGTACATTCATGGATTTAAATGAATTAAAGGTCTGTTTCGCATCATAAGTAGTAAAATGTTAAAGCAAAAGGGTTTGCAAGGCTTGGCCATCATGCCATTCTGTACCAGATGGTCACGGTGAAAATGTGTTGCTAATCTTGTGATGCACATCAGCTGAAATGTCAGTAAGGTACTACATACTACAAAGTGGTGATTTTTTTCTTGAACCTTTCAAAGGGCTCGCATAAACATGTCGTTAATATGTTATAATAGATACCCTGCCCTGTGCTAATAGCACTGTTACCATTCTACGTCATATCCTATAACGAGTTTCACAGCTATGGCCTCATTGTTATGCCAGTTCCTGTTTGAAGTGACATGGCACTGGTATGTCACTGGACACACGCACACACACACACACACGCACACACACACACACACTCTCTCTCTCTCTCTATCACACACACACACACACTTTCTCTCTCTCTCTCACACACACACACACACACGCACGCACACACACACACACACACACACACACACACACACACACACACACACACACACACACACACACACACACACACACAATGAGTGCTGAGTGTTTTCAAAGTTTGTAGAACGTACTGTAGAATGTTACATTATTATTATTATTATTATTATTATTATTATTATTATTATTATTATTACGACATATAATTGTGCCCTTTCGTGCTGTTAGTATAAAGCTGTGATTATTATTATTAAACCAGTACTGACAGTGTATTACCAACACAGTACAAGTTTACACTCTGTGTCTCCTCTCTCTGTTCAAACTAATCTATAAAGTACTATAACAGGCTTGAAATGGCCCCTGTCTCGTGGTTGTGAGTGGTGTGAGCATATTCATGCAGGCACAAAAGAAAGAGAATATGAACGGAAGCCAATGCTTGCAAGAACATTTTTTTTCCAGTCGAGGAATCTGCTGGCAGGAGGTATTTTTTCTTCACCTTAAAAAGTGCAGGTAAAATGTCAAACTCTGTCCCACAGAAAGCCTGTGCATGGATCCCACCGTGTGTGAAGAAGAGATAGCTCCTGGGGGTTAGACAGGCGATGTTGTGTTTGCGTCACACGATTCGGTAGGCAGCACTACATTGTGTTAGTTTAACTCATAAAATAACTTATTAATCTTGCTGATAAGTGGATCATTATGTATGGCTGAGGAGCACAAGACATGTTGGGTTTTGGAGTTTGGCCTCCAGCAGGGCCAACCCTAATAAGGTAAGTTGAGCCCAAGGCCGGTAAAAAAGTTAAATTAGCCCTAATGAATGAAGTTGTCTACACCTGAGTACATTAAGGTGGGGCAGGAGAGCTGCTTAATGCTGCAAGAAAGGCTTTTACTCATGTGTAAATACTTCCCATTCTTTAATTATACCCATTAATTACACTCACTCAGGTTACTTTTGAGCATACCAGAGGAGTACCAGAACACATAGCCATAAGAAATGAATGGACATCTCACAAGTGAATGTTTGCTGGGTGTGAGAGATATTTTCCGTCACATTCTACACAAATTAAAATGCTATTAAACAATGTAAATATATATATTATAACAAATGTTGCCAGTACAGCCTTTTTTTAACCAGTATCTTGTCCTGTCACTTCTCTGAGCAGTGCATATCACTTACATAGTGTGATATAGTGCATATAATTTATGTATAAAGCGATTCCTGCACTGCCATTGTTGATACAAAGCTTTCATTTGCAATTGGGTTTTTTTAAAATGGGGAAGCTCACAGATTGCCTTTGTGATAGTGTAGAAGCTCAGGCAAACAGTGCCGGTTTCTTTTAAAGTACAAAAATATGCAAACAAACATGGCAAGTAAAGTGCCATTAAGGCAGCATACTTAATCCTCTCAGTCGCTCTCTTTGCACTGGCATCAGTGGGCTGCTGGCAGAAGTGTTTTTGAATCAGGATGAAACAACAAATGGATAACAAATCCTGACAGAGAAAGAATCATTATATAAAAAAATCCAATTCTGTTCAGATGATAGTCTTGGCAATTTTATCAACCTAAAAAAAAGATGGGCTTTTTTCTAGATGGATGCAAAATAAGAAAAAAAAAAAAAGATATCATCTGATGGTAAATAATGTCCATGCACATATTTCAAATGTTGCTTATCCACTGTATATTTTAACGTGTTAGTGCTAAAAATAAAGGCAGAAGATCTTAGCCCTGTGCATTTCACTTAAGTTATTTTCGGTACTTGCTCCCCTCTTAAGAGTCAAAGAGGCAACACAGCAGCCTCTGTTTTTGAGGGAAGATATCATCTTTCAATAAACAGAATGCCATTCGTCCCCCTTTTATTCATCAGTAGCTGTGTCAATGGATAATCCACCATTATAAGCGTCATTTGTGGGGCTGATAACTTGTCAGAAGCAATTCCCTTGGTAAATGTAAGGTCCCTAAAGGACAATCTGATAGACACACAATCAGAGGCAGAGCAATGTGCAGGTAGTCAGGCAGTCTACATGACACAGGCCGTAAAAACAAGGCACCCACGCTGACAGATCTAATTCCTATTCTCTCTCCACAGCCATTCTTCAATTAAATTGTCAACTATCGTTTGGGCCATGCAGACAGCGATGCTGTAAAAAGCGAGAGAAGAGCAGGAAAGGAGATTTGTGGCGGCTGCCTGCAGCCATCCCTCACATCAACCCCCCCCCACACTTCCTCCCACTCAGCGCATGGTGATGCCCTTGGAAGCAGGCAAATTGTCTGCACATGATGATAAGTGCATTGACCACTGACACTAAATTGACCAGAACTGCGGCGAGATGAAAAGAAAAGCGAAGGCTGGCGCCTAACACCGTCCTTATCTTCGCAGACTATATGGTCGAGCAAAATGGGCGGACAAAACACAATGCGGGGTGGCTGTGGCTTTTGTGGTACAGCTAATAATGGCGAGCTTATTATGTAAGCAGAAATTTAAAAACAAATAAGGGGAAAACAAATCCTGTTAGGTCGATGGGAACCCTGTTGTGCTCAAAGGTTTGGTGAGTACTTTAAAACATAAAGGAGAACCACATATTTGTAACCTTTTTTATAGAGAAACCTGAAACCTATTCAGTAGCTTAACATAAATATAATGAATATAAAATTATAGTAATACTTAATATATTACTTCTATATTTATATCTCACACCCATATGAGTATAAACATGGGCATAAGCAAGTACATTAACATTGGTATGAATTGGCCTCAGAAGTAAAAAAAAAAAAAAAAAAAATGGGCATCAGGGTAAAAGACTTTCTTCCCATAGAGGATGGCTATTTTTGGGGGCTGGAATCTCTTCTAATTGGTATTTGACCCAAATGGAAGTTAATTGGTCTTGTTGCCTTGTCACCAAAGCCCAGCTTGTTAGCCATAACAATGGCCCAGCAGTGGCTGTGGATACGGCGCATCAGCAGTTGTGCAGGGGCACGGGAACAAAACAAATGGTGTGTCAGGAGGAATGAACCGGCCCTTCATTTTAAATGAGCGCGAATAATCCAGCTGACTTTGCGGCTAAAAAGCCCACTATTGGGGCCCTAACCATTCCTCTTTCATACACAAGAATAAAACTGCCCAGACAGAGTGCAATTGCTTCGGGGCATAGCTGACTAGTGGGAAGGGGAGTTGGGGCAGGCCACAGAAGAAACAAGAGTCATGACTTCACATTAGGACTTCACCGTAAGCCAAATAAATAGGCCTGTCTGAGTAAGTGACAGATGTGGACAGTGGGGTAGTTTGCCACCCCTTGTCCTTTGGGCAAAATAAACTTCTTCCGTGCTAATCTACCTTAGCAAGGTGATAATAGGGCCAGAACCTCACTGCTGAGGAAACCAATGCTCCGCCGGGATACCCTGGTAAACCCACCCCTCGTACTTCATTGCATTTTGTACAGAGGGTCTTGGCCGGAATCTCTTTAGGGTCATTTAGCAAGTCCCAGCAAGACCGATCCAATCAGCGAATAGAGGGTGTGTTCGTTAGCCATGACATTGACCTTGTGTGCTACATTTGAATAGGAGTGCGTAGGTAGGCTCATTGCATACGTGACGACCAGGCGTTAGCGATTGGGTAAAAGCAGAGTCCACACCTCCAACAAATCGTTTCTGACGGTCTCTGCTCCAGACCCTCTGTACAAAATGAAATGAAGTACGAGGGGCTGGTTTACCAGGCTATCACCGGGATGCCTACTGTGTTAGGAGCACCTTGCTGAAATACGCCTGTATCATGCAAGAGCTTAGTTCTAAATACTTCTACGCCACACAGTGGATTATTTTATCACCTTGTATATTTTTTTAAATCACCACTGATTGCTTTAAGTGTGTATATCAGTAATAAAACTACATTGGGTGGATGCACTTTTTCAAACCAGTCAGCCCAAACTAACAATTTCCATGAATTGTTCATTTTTTCCCCAGAGTGAACCACAGACCTTTTCTGCAATTTTCACCCCATTTATATCAGCTTTACTGTAGTGGATAAGAAGTGGACAGTTTGCACCTTGTTTCTGCTAGGTCATTAAAAATACGAAAGGGTAATGGGTTACGTGATATAATATGTGACAACTTCCGACTTGCCAAGGAATAACACACGTTATTGTGAACTAAAAAAAAGCGTTAGCGGTGATCCTGAGACCCTGTGTCAACAGTGAGTGGAGCGTTTCCAGTGAACCATGAGCAGAATCAGACTGTTCGGGGAGGTAGAAGATAGTAAGGCCCTCCTCTCTTCCGAGACTACTCCCAGCCTTTGATGTTAACAGAGGCTGACAACTTTTGAATAGCTTGTCAGATGATTTTATGCTAATTTCTCCTGCCACCTTCCACACATCAACCTCATTCTCGGCCCATGTAATACCTTAATATAGACTCTGAATTCAATCATAAAAGTTGTGTGACATTAATGAGGTAGTACATTTGTCCTCATCTCTGAATCTTTGAAGCCGATGTGCTGTCACCGACTAGCATGGATTGCTAAATGAAAACGATGCACTGTTTAAAGCTTCCATATGTCTTAAATTAGTCAGCCATTCCAAAACTGCTATTGTGGACAAAAACCATTAAGCAAACAATCATTCAGATCACAGTTTACGCTTCACAATTTTTGTTTGTTTTCATTTTTCGTTTGAGGATGACGGCAGTCATTTCTTTGTTGTCTAATATTAAAAAATGTTTATATGTTTATTTAATTTCAGTGAGTCCTTGTCTTCTCCCTGAGCTGCCTGCCTTTCACTCACTCACTAACCTCCACCCCCTGACCCTCACAGAGTTCAAATACATGCACTAAGCACATGAATGTGTTGCTTTGTTGTAGTGAGCTTATTTTTTTGGCTGGCCAACTGTACTGCACCTATAAATGGCATGTTGATGAGTCCACTGTCAGCACACAGCCTCAGCTGCACTTAATCACTTGTAGTCGAGGACATCATCAGCTGTGATGTTCCTTGTAGACCTGAGTGTGTCTGGTCACACCTGCCACAGGCTGACGTGAGTGTGTCGATAGAGCACTCATTTGTTCAGATGTTATTGATGACTCCCCCCTCCCCCCTCCCCTGTCCCAGGTGCTATCCTGGGTCTAACACCACTGATGCTCGTTAATGAAAAAAGAAAAGAAAAAAAGAGTTCAAGCCACTGTCACATTGCACGCTATGGTCAGGCAGAACATGAGACAAGTGAATGTCATATTAGCCTTTAAGACTGGGAGGGGAGAGAGAGAGAGAGAGAGAGAGAGAGAGAGAGAGGGAGAGAGAGAGAGTCTTTTAGCTTTTTCTGTCCAGCAGATAGGCCATGCTTTCAGAGCTAGGGTTCTGCTTCACATTTCTTCCCACAGAGGAAGTGTTTTTTGTTCATGTAAATAAAGTCCAATAAGCTTGTCTTCTAGGGGTTTTTAACCACTTACTCTGGGTTCACATAGCCAGGCTGTTTGCTATCTGGTGTTGTGTTTTATAGCTATTTAACAGACTAACAGAGAAACCTCAGCCTATCTACCCTGTGTGTGCAGTCCAGCATGAAATATGACGTTAATCAACCAAGACATACAGTAACCTGCAAATTTACATCAACATCATGTTTTTTGTCACATGCAACTTTTTTAAAATGCACACACATACAAAAATAGACACTTAAAAGCATTCAACATGAGAATTACTCAAACATACTGTACATGCAAATACAGGACAGCTGAGTCACATATATGCAGGTCGCTTTCTGCCCTACTTATTTTTATAAACCTGATCATCAGTGACATTTTAATAGTTAAAGCGCTTGTTCAATCCCCTTAGATTCCCGCATACATGCACATCCAGTGCAGTGACCATGTAATGATAGCAGTTTACCTTTGTCAATATCTTGAAAATACCCATGGTTTAGCAAAGGCTGTACATTTAAAATCACATCACAATGCCACCATCACAATGTAACCATCGTTTCTTTCAATCATACAAATAAAGTTAGGCTATGTGTTGCAGCATCAATCTCCCCCAATCAGCCACTCAGTGTTCTGAGTAACAGGACCCCTTGGGCCAATCTGTAGGTCTGTAGAGGTGGATTTCTCACTGGGACAAATCAAAACAACTGGCTAATCAATCATACTTGCCAACTCCAGAGCAGAGAAGTCGAGGGCTAGAATGCAGCTGGAGATGGTAGCGGACTCCAAAATGTGTCTTGCCTTTTCGGCGTGTCTTGAAAGCACCATTGTCCAACCAGCATTGCAAATTTGTTGGCTACAGTCTTTGATCAGCAATTTGGTGTTTCTCAAAAGCATAATTCCAATAGTCAACTGCAAGCATGATCTGCGAGTATTGGATGGTTAAAAGTATGGCCTGAGATCACTGACTAAAAGATTTTTCTGTGATCTTTCCTGTTGATGTTAATTCTGTCATCAGTGGATGAAAAGAAAAAGGCTTTACCTGTTCTTCACAGTCTGGTTGTAGACCTTGGCATATTAGCATTACAATGGCATTAATTTTCACTTAGAGTGGTGTAAAAACAGTGACTTCGTGATATAATGTTATGGGGACAGTGAATGGACTTGATGGGCCACATTGTACAGTTCCTTTATAATACTACTTTTTCTGTTGTAGCTTTGACTGTTTTTGGCATGTCTGTCTTCTGGCATTATGTCGTTTTATAATGAATTGTTTTTTTTTTTTTTTTTTTTTTTTTTTTTTTAAGAACCCACTATACACTATTCATGCATTCCTGCATATACCTATCTATCTTCATTTCTTCTACCTACATTTGCTTTAATATCCCTTTTTAATGTGCCTTGGTGTCATGTAGCATCAGAGTAAAGATAAGATAGCAATGCTAAATATGTTGGTGTCAAACAAACAATTTACAGCTGGATTACAACCAGTTATCCCTATTATCAGTTTAGCATGACTCACATTTGCAAATACTGTATGTCCTTTGCTCATTTGAGATAAACAGCTACTGTACACATTCCATGAAGCACCCCAGACTATACTTCCTTAGGTTACACTGTATTTTACTGTGCCTGTTACATCAGTTAGGGACTGTGTGTAACAAAGTGTTTAACAATATGTACCTACTTCATGTACTTACACTGTACCATAGGGTTAGGATTAGGGTTAGTGTAAGTACATAATATTACATGTTATTACATGTAGATACACTAAAAAGGGAACTGTAAAACAAATTGCTACTATTTTCTTTTTAAATAACATTAATCAACCTCTTCTTTCTGTCTGTGATCACATAAACTGCATCAATACAGATTATATTTATGGAATTCACAGTTAGTGCGCCTTTTGGTAGCATGACTATTAAAGCACTTCTGTCAATGGTAAAATAAAGTGTTACCCTACGATTATTTTAGAATAACATGAATCAGGCCCTCCATCCTGTCTGTGGTCACATAAACTATATCAATAGAGATTATATTTATGGAATACGCAAGCACTGTGCCTCTGGAGAGGGTGACTATTGAAGCACTTTTGTCAATGGCTGAGTGCCTACTAGGTGCACACTTAAAAATAGAGGAAAACAACTGCTGTTGTCTAACCACATAAGGACATCTAACATGCAGTCTCAACTCAGCTATACAAACTGCTACACAGAAATATACTGTACATACCTGCATTTTAGTCCATAAGTTACAATCAGTGGTTATATGGTAAAAGGGAAGGAGGAAAAACAATATGTGCAGCTGTTTAAAAAAGTGGGTAGAGTATGCATATATTTAACATAAGAAATTAAAGAGCAAGTTAGCCCTGTTTTGTGGTTTTAAAAGGTGCAAAAATAGCATTATGTTAATTTCCCCTCAACTTCACCCCTGGTTACAGTAAGAACGAGCTGCATGGCATAACCTGCATAGCATACTGTAAGGTGACACACCTGGGACGCACCTTTGTGATTTGCATATATGACACAGGAGGCTAGGTAGAGAACAGCAGCAAAACAACAGCAAAGCTAACCATTGCACGACCAACAGCCATTGCTCAACACTAAAGAGCTATAGGACTTTGCTATAAATGCTTTAATAGAGTAGGCCCGGATACTAGAGACTGTGTTATTTGTTTAGGGAAATGACTGTAATGCATTCATTTTGCAATGCAAATACAGCCACTGTATTTCACAGTCATTGGTTTTGGGGCTAAGCAATTTTGGAGCACACACAAAAAACCAACAGAAATTGGTTTAATGGTCATGGTAATGACAGAGCCAGTTACTTCTTCCTCAGCAGAACTATTCATTTAAATTAGACATGCATTGTGCAGTTTCAGTATATATTCCGTAGAAAGATAAAAAAAAAAAACATTTTAACACACACTGCATTATTCTACCACAACTTTCTTTCTAGTGCTCTCAAGGAACAGTATTGGTGTGTTGGTGTTTCAGTAAAAGTTGTGCCATACCACTCTTGCTTGGAGATTGGAGAGACACACTTGATCATCAGAGACAGCAGTCCTGCATTAGTGCTGTTATAATACTGCAAAAAGTGATTACCTCCAAAAGCATGTATAGACATATTTATAGGTGTTTATAACATAAGCAAGCTTATTATTGGCACAGTTCATATTATTGCCCATTTCTGTTGATGTTCCACTTAAACTGAGGTTTTATCCTGTGAAAAAGAAATAACCCCCGATTTACATTAAGGAAGCTGAATTTGTCTATTTTCACAGTGATAACTTATTTTTCACTGAGGAAACCCTTAGTTTAATGGCTTTGCCGATAATAGGAACTATGCCAGTAACAGGCTTGCTTATGCTATATGTTTTATATGAAATTAATGCCAGACTGATTACTAGCTGAATGATGTACTGTACAATACAGTACTGCACCTGATAGAGATGTCAGCTATCAGTTATAAAATGTGTATTGTTTTCTTGTGTACAGGGAAGCCATTCCCCAGAATGTGCACTGGGAGATATTCCTTTTTGGTGTGTTGTCAGAGACATATAACAGAATGGCTCCTGTCCAGGAACCAGGCTATGGGCGAAGAGGATAAGGCTGACATTATCTGAAGTGCCACTGCAGTTTTTGAGAAAGTCTCCATGCTGCTGTCAGGGAGAGCAATGGGTACGGACTGACCCGCATCGCCACTCCAGCCCGAGCTGCCCCGCAGCAGCCTGGAGCCCTGGAGCCATGTGCCTCAGCCCTCGGAGCCAGCACAGCACATCGCCGTTCAGACCGAAAAGCACCTTTTCCCCTCAGGCACGAAGGGAAAGGTTCCCATAAAAAAGTCTTGAGAGGCTTGGTTGGGGAAGGGGAGAGAAAGAGAAAAAGAGTGCGAGAGACAGAGAGAGAGAGAGAGAGAGAGAGAGAAAAACACCTCGCATTTAAGGGGTGTGATTTTGAACGACACTTTGGGGAATTTCAGTGTGAGAAGCTGACATGTTACACAAAGAATATGTGGAGAGTATGAGTGCTGAATTTACACTGCCTGAACAGAATTAGAAGCAGGTTGGCAGACATACAGGCAACTGGAGGAGGAGGCACACAGAAGCTTTCTATCAACCGGAGAGAGAGGGAAGGAGACAGGCCTTCTCTTATTATACCACAACATCATTTGCATTCCTCTCCATGTCCTTTACTCATCTGTTAAAATGGCTGCCATTACACCACTGCAAATGGCCTCAAATGCACAAAATGGGAGTGTTTTGAATTACCTCAAGCAGCACAAAAAAGTGATGCACACAGCACAAGTGTAGCTAGTATAATATCTTATGATGTAAAAGATACAAAATCTCCTGGAAGGCTGCTACTGCTCCTTATAACAGTCTATATATACAAAATACATAACACATAACATAACATCATGTTGTTTCAGATTACAATTTACTCTTATGGATTACTTTTTAGAGTAATTTGTTGTGAATCATTCATTTATTCATGCTGCTGTTACTGATACTGATACTGGAACTTTAAATTTGTCGATCCTCTCAGCCTTCAAGCAGTGGAATGTGGTACATTTTAAAATATGTTTTGGTTATACACTCGTTGAAACTTAAGGTTGAAAGAAGTTCTTAGTTGTAGCCCCCAGCAAGAAAATACCCCAGCATAAAATGTTGCTAGTTCTTCTGTGGTTGAATATTTTTGTCAGGCTACAGACTAGATGTCAAATTACATTTTGAAATCATATGTGCATGGGCATACTTACGCAGGCCATATTCAGGCAAGTTTCTCTTCCACTTTTGAGAAATGGAATGCCTAAACAAGAGTCGGACACAAGCGTCTGGATTAATTGTAAATTTGCTTAAAAAGTGAGCTTAACTTTTAGCATTTTTGACCAAGCTTTTGTTCCCATGTTTGATTTGATACCACACCTCATAGCATTAACCGTTACCGACTGTGGGTCACTGATTTCAATCTAATGTCAAGACCATTGCTAACTTACAAGATGAAAACCACAATCTCTGTATTAAGGTTCTAGATTTCAGAGTCAATCTCTTGGAGGATAATAGCTTGTCTTGCGTGATGCTCATTGATAGTTTGGGTCTTCTTTGATGCTTAGACCTGAGAAGTTACATTTTTCAGAATAGTACATCCCTCCACTGTTTGATCGTGTTAAAGACTGAACCTCAATTACATCAGAACCTACCTTGAGGGTGTCTGCACAATCTGGTGTAGTATTGCACCATACACACTAAGTTATGACATTTCTGATCTTTCCTCCTGACATCCCAGAAAATAATATGTGTACTTAAAGTTCTGGCTTAAACTAAATGTCAGAGCAAATCTTTTAAAAAGGTGTTATTAGTGGCCCAGACAGACCAAGCTGCTGGTTGGTCCTTTTTCGCGCTCTGGTTACCTTGCCATGGGCATTTTAAATTGTCAGTCCTGCTGTACTACTAATGGGAGATCAGACATTTCAAACGTATTACTCCTTTTTCATTTTGCTTCATGCTGAAACAGCATGGCTGCCTCTGACGGATTTACACAACAGCAGGAGACTTCTCAAAACTTCAGCAACACGTTTGAATTCACCAATAACAAGAATAGACTGGTAATAGACTACTGAGAACTATGAGCGCTTAAGCTGCTATTGGTTTCATGGCCAGAACACAGTCTGCAACCAACCAACTGATCTGTTGTGCAGATCATTCTTGTAGTAATATAGCAAATGGAAGTGATTTATTTTGTACCTAAGCCTCTAGCCTTCAGCATTTTTCTGCTTGGATAGATTGAACTTGTTGTCCTCAGGAATGTTTGGCCCAGCAACCTTTTCATGCACAGCATACTTTTATGTGGATAAAATGAACATCTGATGCCAGTGAATCATGATAGCTAATGTGTGTATGTACTGCCAGAAAAGTGTAATTGTTGACCAAGGATATATAAAACATGAATGGAACTTCCTTATGGGAGAAGTTGTCAGTCAGTTAAAAGGTGTGTTTAGCCTTCACAAAATTAACAGCACGGTCAATTCAGTGCATGGTGTGCACAAAAGAGCATACTCTCATCGGTATTTTCTGGACATAATGCCAAACACGTTTGTGTTTACGTTGAGAAAAGGTATTGCTGTGTTATATGGTTTTGAGGTAAATTAGTGCATTTGGTAGCACAGAAAGCTTTATGTGTACAAAATAAGATCTGTCCCACCCCATTGGAGTTTCAAACATTTATCTGCCAAGCAGACATTGCAGCCCAGGCACTGCAGCTCTGTGACCTGCTGTCCAGCCGGGGGGTGCAGGCAGTGAAATACTGTAGGAGTGAGGAGACAGGCCCCAGCACATACTCGTGAATCACAGATGATGTGAATTACAGAGCTGCAACCATGGCGGAGGGGGGAAAGAAACAAATTAGAAAAAGTTCCTTAAAATGAAGCCGGCGGACGGGATCATAGATCATCGCCTGCAGCCCTTCGCAGCGCTGTGCCACGGAGCCGTGGCGTGGGGCAACCAAAGGCAGCAGCCTGCCAGGGTGAATTACTACTGCATAAGGAACCAGTCACCGAAGGGAGGATATTACCTCTGATTTAATTATAAAGCCGTTTTCATAATCAGAGAGGGCTGCAAAGCCAGGACAAAGTCAGCAACTACCTGTGTGAGGATGATGGTGAAATGTCCCATTTTCTTCGACATTTACTCCTTTTCTTTGTCTGTGAGTCTGTGGGTGTGCTAACTAATGACTTGTATAGCTTAGGATATAAAATATGTTAACAGACCCAAATAAGGTAACCTATGTTTTCTTTTTAGTGTTTCCAGAGCTGAGAGACACTGTAACATGTCCCATTATACTTTAAAGGAGTATACACACACGTATATGCTTATAATTATACTTGCATACACGCTATTATGTACATTTATGTACTATATACCATATTCTCAAACAGGTGTCATTTCCTTGTGATAGCTATGGCATACATAATAACGTTTCAAACATATATGACACTGTAGATTTTACAGATTATGTGCACAAACATACAGTACATTACACTTTACTTGTACTAACTTGTTTTTCTTCGTGGTATATAAAAAATATTAGTAACTGTGTGTAACAAAATATGTCATGTGTTATTTATTGCAAATTAAATAGCGTAACAGAAAGCTACTCTATGTATGTTAACAGGGTCAAAACAGTGTCAGCTTAATAGTTTGCTTTCCCATTAAGCCATGTATTATTATCTCTAATTTACTAACAGCATTCCTTTTCTATTGCGTGCATGTTCATTTTCAGAACTCGCCATCTTTACGGCATGAATTTATGAAGATGTGTAAAAAAAAAAAAAAAAAAACACTTTTTCAGGTGACAGCACTCTTCTAAAGAGCGAAACCCAAAAGTGCTTCCTTGAACTTCCAAAGCAGGAATAGATTAAAATCCCTGACACTCAGCCCTACTGTACGTGAGCTACAAACAGAGCACACAGACAGTGCAATTAGGGGCTCAGTGGAGCGGGTTGTAGGCAGGGGTGGAAGTAGTTTTAAATTCTTGTCATTACTTCTATCACAGCCTGCCTTGCTTCATAGCATTCCAGAGACGTGCAAGTCACATTTTTTGGGTGGGCACAGGGCTGCTGCTATTTTTATTAGCACTTTTTAAGCTACATCAGCCGATACAATTGGAGGTAAGCATCATGAGCACCAGCACTCCCGCAGTCTTGTGAGATGAGTGAATGACATGTAAACTGCAGGCTGGTTAGCTAATTATAATGCTTTACTGTGGAGTAATTGCAGGTGACTTGATGATTGATCCTTCAGTAAAAAAACAAACACCTCACAAATTCGGGAGTCATTGTTCCTGCTCCTGCTCATGTTCATGGATCATTAGATAATACACAAATTTGATGGTAGCTTATGTAGTGTAAGTGTTAACTTAGAATATGGATCGAAACACCACATGAATGGTTCAGAAGCGATTCAGAATGACTTAGAGGCAATTGATTAGGAGATAATGTGTTGCTTTAAATGACATAACATTGGCAGATACATTTTATCAATAAAAATGTGAATGACTGGCTCTGAAGGTGGGTTCAAGCAGGCAAGCTAGCTGCTCTCCCCACTTTCCAGTAACGTACACTGCCATTAAATGTTTCAGTGGTATTAAACACTGGACTGTACCGGCCTATACTTTCACCCCCAACATTATGGAGCTTTTAAGATTGAGCCCTAAAAAAATGCCTGGACATTTTTGTGCAAGGTTGTACTGATGCGATGATGTAACTTCCTGTCTGGATGCCCACTTCTGTGGCCTGGGACGCGTACTGTCCTCCTCCTGCACATGACACCTGCTGGCAGCCCGCCAAGACACATCTTCCGCCTGTTTTTAGGCCAGCCCATCTCTTTTTATGTCCGCACACCAGCGCTATTTGGATGACTGTGCATTTACTGCACGCCTGAGCTCCTCCATGCCCTCGTTTTTTACTGTATAGCTGAGTATGTCTTGTCTTTCTACTAAAAAAAATGAACTTAACATGCTATTTGGAAGCCCACTTTCTCAATTTATAATTCATTTTCTGGATGTTCGCATATTCTTATTTCACTGCTTTCATTACTTTTTTTGACATGGAAAATAAATCAAATTAATAAATGATTATGTAGGTTATCATCAGACCTGTCCTTCTCTTTTACTTGGGTTTTATAAAGCTATTTAGTTTTGGCAGCCTTCACTGTGCCAGTGCATTCCCATGTGCTACTACACTGTGAAGTCGCACTAGCAAATTAAGGGGTGCATACAAGAAACAAGTGAGATGCTACTCTACCTTTAAGCCTTAGCTCATCTATAATAAAAGTGTCATGTGTGTTGAACTAAGTGAATGTGGCTTTCCCATAAACTCATAGTCACATGGATCATACTGGAGAAGGTCTCTGTTTTATTTTCTGCGACGTGCTGTGCACAAACAAGAAATCAATGGACTTGTTTGATTTAAGTGGAACAGACAGTGGTAATACTTTTAACATTGCTCGCATTCGGTCACACAGTGATTCCAGTGTAGAAATCTGGGTATTCTGCATGAGGGTGACTTTACTAGCTCATTCTGTTTGAGTGTAACTATTTCAGAAGAACTGTGTGCTTTCATGTGTTTCTTCTGGTACTGCTATGCTATATCTTTAGATTGTTCTGGGCCTAATGTCGGAGAGGTTCAGTTGTTGACATCTAAAGGCGCCATCAGCCTGTCTGCTGCCATCACCAGCCCAAACAGCACTTTATTATTCAGCTTGGTCTGGTGGAATGGGAATCAGCCGGATGCCACTTTTCCAGTGGCGCATCTTCAATGAGTATTAGCCTCACCTTCCTCTAATGTGGGTAATTTGCATATGGGTATAATTGACCTGGCTTCAGCCCCAACCCTTTAGGGAAGGATCACCAAATAACATCCTTGGAGAAGGATCACTAAAAGAAAAAAGAAACCGTGCCGTTCTTGCTGAGCGCCATCACCCGAAAACTATCCAGGGTCACTGAAAGACTTTATCAGTGCAAAGCACTTTGCCTGCGCTCACTCAGACTTAGTTGTTCTCATCTTAGACTTAATTGCTTAGTCATCGATTATTCACATTAGGCTTACTGCTTTCTATAAGACTTTGCATTTCTTTTATTTCCATTTGCAATAACTTTATCATTGATCCTGACCCCTTAGTCATCTTTTTGACCGCTGCCTTAGCCGAAACCCAAAACACAATGCAGAGAAAATCACCGCCATACCCTACAGTCCAACACCAGCAGTCTAAAGCATTCGATCGATTCTGGCTTTCTCAAGTTTGTTGTGAGCATGCTTTGGTTTAGAGCAGTCTGCTTAAAGATTTAACCTAATCACTAAAATCCTTCCCCCCCACTGATGGAATCGATGTGTCAAGGAGTTCTGGAATAAGGTCAGTTTATTTGTCGATGGTACAGAGACAAATATGGGATTCTACACAGGTTTGTTTGATGTTTAGAAGAAAAAATAACAACCTGGAGTAAGAAAGCTAATCAGTGGTTAAGTAAGAATACCTTTTCAATCAGTGTCCTTCAATCAGTAACCATTTCATTTGTCTTCAGTGGTTAACCAAGCACATTTCCCCTTAGCTATCTAAATTCAAGCTATTTGGAAGGTGTGAGGCAGCCGTGAACAGCTCTCAGCACAGGAATGTTTTGTCTTAATGTGCATTTGATTACAGGACACCAAATACACAGCATGGTGGGTAGGCATCAATAGTCTAAGCCAGGGATAAACCCATACAAAATGTAGGCAGACAGCTTTCAGTTTAGCTCAAACAACCCCGAAGGTTCTAACCCCCCTGCAGGGCCCCCCTACCCTACCCCGCACTGCTATATCCAGCCTGCATTTCCAGCCTGACTTTGTCTGCAAACCTCCTTCTCCATCACAGGGGTAAACATAGATAAAGAACACTGCCAAGTATGCAAAGCAGGCAAGATCTCCTTGCCTTGAGAAGCATTACTCAAGACTCCTCCAGACACCAGGCAGGCAGCAGCAGGGGGGTGGGGGCATCTCCCCATGATGGAGGTATCTGTATTAAATGCAATCTTGGAGGGGTGGGGGGTAGATTTAAGGCCGCAGATTTCATGAGAGGTGAGGGTATTGCCGGGCCCATCCCCCCGCACCGCACCACACAGCTTGACTCTGTCGCCCCTGTCTACCTGCCGTGCTTATCCGCGACCCTCTGTGCGCCGACCCCTCACCCCTGGTAACAGCTAAATTTATCAGGGCTGTGGCGAAAAACTCGGGGCCGCTCGGGACAAAGGACCAGACTCGCTCGCTCGCTGTCTGGCTCGTCAATCCTGCTGGATGCCAAAGCCATCCATCTTCTCGCCGTCATTTGCTGTCAGCTGGGGAAGCTTCTATGAGTGTGAGAAATATCTGTTATGTGCCCTGCATGCCAAATACTTCCACAGACAATATATTTATTTATTTATTTATTTACACACTTATTTATTCAGCACTGTATGTGTGTTGTGATACAGTCTCTTAGACTCTATTGTACCGAACCCAGTTCAGCATTCCAGGATTCAGATTTTACACGTGTTCTGCACAGATACACTTTGTGTCTCCATGTTCTCTGTATAGACACACTCTAAGGCTAAATACAGAAAAACATAAGTGGGTCATTTTGAATGACAAACACTTCAGCAGTTATAAAAATGAGTCGGCATGAGCATCTGCTAATTGCTTTTTACATTGTCCACATTTGTGCATTTATTATCATTTTCTCATGATGCTACAATAGCTACTGCCAACCCATAGCCTTCACACAGACACTCACACTCTCTTTCTCTCTCTCACCGACACCACTCTTCCTTTCTTTCCCTCTCTCTCTCTCTCCCCTCTTTCTCTCTCTCTCTCACACACACCCACACACATACACACACACACACACACACAGTGATGGGGGAGGATTTAATTTTCTTCAGCAGGATGGATCACTGGCGTATAACTACTCACAGTGGTATAATTCAATGTGTCAAGTAAACTAATTCTGTGCCAGGGAATTGTTTTGTGGTGATGGAGTTCTGTTGTTTGTGGCTGAGATTTGACTGTTGAATGTAGGACAGCCATTTCAGGCCAGTCAGGCAGCTCTCCCAGAGAGGAGTTTACACACAGACAGAAAGACAGACAGACAGACACACAAACAGACAGACAGACAGGCAGATAGAGTGAAGAGGACAGAAAGAGAAATGAAGAGAGAGAGAAAGAGAGACAGAGAGAGAGGCAGAGAGAGAGAGAGAGAGAGAGAGAGTTTACCTGTGAGTTGTTCTAAGAAATGGAATCCTCAGATGATGATGAAACCTTTGCTGTTTAGTTTCCTTTCAAGTGGGACAGAGAAATGGGTTTCAGGTTTTCTCCTGATGTCTGTGTTTCTGTTCTCTCAGCTCATGCTCTGCCTGGCCAGCCAAGGGTATTGAACAGCCCATGTAATAGTGTCCCCTGGCAAAAAGATGGGTTTCTGCCACGTTCAGAGTAGACCGTGCGTACACGCACACCATCCTCTGTGCAGCCAAGATTTAAGTGTATTGTTAGTTTCATGCCTTGGGCAACATGTAATAAGAATTCATATCAACAGTTTGCGATTTAAGCTTTAATGCTAGAGGAATAGATGCTACAAATGTCCATCTAACTATCACACAGGGCCTAAATTGATTGGCAGAACATAGTGCAAGGCCATCTAGTAAACAAACCGAGCTCAGGGTTACCAAACATTGCACCTGAGGTATGTCAGAATTTGGACAAACATTTTTATGGGGTGGACAACAAATATGGGACACATTTTAAATACTAGTATCTTGGATTATGAAAATAACATAGAGTCCCTGTTATATTTATCACATAACTGATACACAGGAGTTTAGCATATTACCTTGGGTTAACCAGCTGTTATAGGTAGTTGCTGTTGGTGATCCTTTTAGCCATTTTCAGGGATATGGTTTGTTTTTTCATAAATGGCCATGCTGGTCTTAGCATTACTTATATGGTCCTAAACCATAATATCACTGGAAAGAGGATTGAATAAGCATTATTTTGCATGATTTTCAATTGTGGTAGCCTCAATGATTTAGGAGATATAATCATTTATAACTATGCATGCCTGAGTCCTGGTCATTATGAGGATCACCAACACCAACTGTACGAAATAGCAAAATCTTAGATAATATGTGAATCTCTTGTATATCAGTTATGTAAGACAAATATTTGATACTACATGTCATTTTTATAATCCAGGATGTTAGCTTTAAAATGACCCACCTTGCATTTTTCACACTCCATAATCTTCACACCTACTGCCAATCTAGCTATACTGTCTATGTTTATTGTGTATATTGTTATTTAGCCAAGGTTAGAGACATCACTGATGCCTATTAAAGAAGTGCTTATCACGTTGTGCTCCACTGACTTAGTGGCTGAAAATTGGAATATAACAAGGACCTCATAAAAAGCGAGAACACATTGAAATATGAGCTCCTACTCCGGTGGTCTAATTTCTATCAGAGTCTCTGATGAGTGCCACTGGGTAATTTAGCTCGACACAGCAGAAATAAATTGAGGAATATATCTGACAAAAATGCAATCAGGTGACATTTTAGATGACTGTAGTGAAATTCACAATCTCATTGTCGGAGGGACAGGTATAGAATGAGCGCAAAACGGCTCACTATTACCTCTATTCAAGCCTCCTGACACTAATGCTTGCAAAATGCCAGGGATGGTCAGTTTGCATAGCTCGATGTATTTGAATGCCTTTCTTTTCTCCTTATTTCTCCCTGAATTCCTGTCTATTTCTTTTGTATGGGTCATCAGAGTTTTTTGACATTTCGGAGGCGTGGAAAGGCATTGTCCGCCACGGAGTCTTGTTGACTGCCTCCTCTTTGGCCCCTCTACCTCCCTCCCTCCCTCCCTCGTTCTCACTGCCCTAGCACTGCTCTTATTTCTCTCTCCATGGAGTTATGTGCTCCTGGTCTGGAGGCAATGACTGTGACCCCCACACAGACCTCATCTTCCCATCCTGCTCCATGACATTTTGGATTGGCTACTAGCCACCAAAGGCCAGCTCTGGGAGGGCTGGGGAGAGCTTAAACAGCAACCCACAAGTGGATACTCGTGCTGTGATGGTGAGACACACTAACGCACATGTGTAGCAGCAGACTGACCTGCCCAGGTATTAAATATGTAACAATAGTGGTATACCACCAATAATATTCCATCTTTATTTCAAAGAAAGTAATTTATTTATGCTATGTCCATTTTCATTTCTGCTGCAAGAGGTCAGGACAGCTGACTTGGATGGCACGTTAAGTCACGCAAGTATTTCATTTAACATTTGGGGGAATTGATTTCCTTAACCTTCACCTAATATTGTACATACATATTTTTTGGTAGACAAATAAAACCTCAACCGGCAGAGAATAAGTCAGATATTCAGCTTTCTAACTACCCCAGCAGAGGATAAACCAAATATTCAGCTTTCTAACTACCCCATAGATACCGATCTAGGCGAATGACTTGGTCAGATGCTTGTCACCTTGCTAGCTTAACATAAAGTTAATGTGTGAAAATGCGATGTTAAAAAAATGTTAGTCAGCTGGTTTGTGTCATGTTTGAGTGTTGAGTCTTTGTGATAAGGTTGAACTCTTCCAAGATCTACTGAGACCTTTACTTTGCTTTACACATTTTGCTTTACATTTTGGTTTCTCTAAATGCTACAGTTCTCATTGGTCCTCATGACTATGTTGGCAGTCATTAATATAATATTTGTCATTTGGCTGTATACAATATGGGTTGGTTTAAAATGTCTCAGAAACTATACCTGCCAATATGTAGAATGAGTGGATGTGACTAATGTTTGTTCTGTTCAGTACCAGAATTATATAATTATATATCTATATAATATGGTAATAGAGGCTATGAAATTAATGCTGTTGTTATGAAAATGTATAACAGTTTCAACCCCAATTTCCTCATTAGATATAAGCTGTCATTTTTTAAAAATTATGATAAGTCATTGAAGGTTACCTTTCTGCATAAACACTTTGATTAATTAATCTTACTTCATGAATGGATGTGCTCCCTCAGCATGCTCCGCACTGCCTCAAGATCATGATCACGACAGTTAATTACATGTTTCGCACACGCCACAAAATGAGAGAGAGAATTGTTGAATAGACCTGATAGCGCATGGTCATTAGAGGCGAGCTGAATACCCTCTGATTACACGCCAACTTATTGTTGTTACAGTACATTTGCATCAGCACGGCTCGTTTTAAAATGCAGATGATCAACTCATATTGTAAATAAGTCTGCGGGTGAGAATGTGTTGAAAGCAATACATCATTACATTTGATTGTGAGATTTCTTGAGCAAGTCAGTTAGACGTGTTGTGTGCCACACCAGCATCCCAATCGCACAAGACAGAGGATCTCCAGTTAATTGGATCTGTCACGTTTGGGTTAAATTAGGTCACCAGATGAGAATGGCACATGTGCGACACACATACGGAGACTCCTGCTGGTTTGCTAGCAGTGAGACTCTCCAGAGCATGTCTGGCCCATTATGATATCTGTCCATGCCAAAACATTTTAATTTTCTATACGGACATGACCTGATTTCATTCCCCTGTGCTGCAGAGCAAGCTGGAGAAATTTTGTCCCCCAGGTAATTCGGGTATGGATGAAATCTGTCAGGAGATCAATTTCTGTTTGTTAATCACAAACCTTGATGAGACCTAGCGTTCTTTTAATTGGGGGAGGTAGGGTGTGCATCTAGAAACATCCATCAGCATGCATATTCGGTCTGCAACTGTTTCCTAGTCTCAGCCCAGAGAGCTGCCTATATGCCCACCATTTTGTGACTTAAACCCCATTTGTTTTTTAGACAGCTCTTGGAAAAATGAATCCAGGAAGCAATCCGAGTATTACGCTTTGGTTGTTTTCAATAAGGCTCGAGTGGCCTGCAATTTTGCAGTGTCCACAGAAAATGTGTGGGCTCTTTTCGGCTTTGACCCACAAGTGTGCTCTTCAAGGCATGTTTGGGGAAGCGTTTGGCATTCTGTGTGATGTTAAATTCGGCAGCACAGGTACCATCCTTGTGGTCTGAAATGAAGCATCAGTGCTTTCGCTGCCACTGTCTGCTGTCCTTATCATGACATTCATCTTCAAAGTACTTCAAAGACCTTCAACACGCCCAAGGGACGGAGACTGCTAGCAGGATGACCCATATTTTCCTCAGTCCCATCTTTATTCACTTTGCTCTTGTGCTTATTTATTCATTCATCAGGGCAGGCCATTGCATCTCCCCTTTTCCACATCCATCATCCCCTCGCACGCCACACAAATGCATTGCTTTATTTTTAAGCTGCTCAGAATGGATCTCCCAGGCAGCACGGGACCAGTTTAGTTGTCTTCTAACAGGCCTTTGCACTGCTGATAGATGGCGGAGGTGATCTAAGCACAATGGCAATTCGGAGTCAAGAGATCACTCTTTTTTCTTGCTTTTCCAAAGCCATTGACAACCTGTGCTCCCACAGCAACCAATGCAGAGGTCATATATCATTATGAAACGTCTTTGCTTGCACTACAATTTTTACGATAAGAAAGCAAGAAAAGTGAGCCTAACGATATGTGTTTGTGGCCTGGTGCCAATTTCAAAGTGTTCTTTTGGTGTTTTACAATGTATTAATGTAATTGATTTAACATATCAATCCCTTTTGACTGTAGTGCATATTCTTCTCGTATGCTATTATTGAATTATTTATTTCAGAATTTTAACAAAAAGGCTTATTTCAATACATTTTAATCAAGAACTAAACAAATTAATGTGATGTTTCTTCCTTGAATTCACACAGATCAAACAAACAGAGAGTTTTTCCTCACCCCTGTTGCTCCCTGGGGACACTAACAACCCGACTGCGACTAAATAAACTTCCCTTGTTCTAGCACCGCTGGACTACAAAGACTGTTGACCTCTGTTCACGCAAGAGCCTGCATCAACGGGGCATTGCGTTGCTGTGAAATTACATTATTGCATCACGCAAGAGCTCGCATTAGTGGGGCATTGCATCACTACGTCATTTTGTTACTGTGTTCATCTGCTCCAAAGCCACTGGACTTCAAGAAATGTTGTCTTGTGGTGATCTTGCCAAACTGTAAAGCACTTTGAGCTGCATCTTGTATGTATGAATTGTGCTATACAAGTAAAGCTTATTATTATTATTATTATTATTATTATTATTATTATTATTATTATTATTATTATTATTATTATTATTATTATTATTATTATTATTATTATTATTAACATTATGATTATTAACAATAATAAATCTCTTTGTTTATTTAATAGGAGGTAACAGAGAAGGTAATATAGAAACCAATGTTTGATTGTCTCATCATAAATTCACTTCTTCCTGAACAAAACACAGGAAGCCTTACATTCCATCTTATTCTCAGACATATGTTTTAGTAGCATTTTGGCCCATTGCTCTAATTCCATAGTTGTCTTGGTAATATGATACCAAGACAACTATGTAAAATAACATTGTGTAACAGTGCATAATGCAACAAAAGAAGAAAGTAGCTGACAGTAATCAAACTGTAAACATACACCTTATTTCTTTTTTTGTGGCTTTGAAACTATGGCAAACATCAAATACAGCACCATGCCTTTTCAGAATTTGGTGACCACCATGTGGTATGTGGAAAGCCTTAGCAACCTATTAGTAAATAATAAATATAGGCTACTACTAACAAACTAGCTATCATAAAACACCAAAAGCTTAGAATACACAATAGACATAATGAGCTTGTCATATGGAACAGAGCTAATTCTGATCCCACATTCACACCACAGGCAATGTCAACATTCACCAGTGGTTGCCCTTCCAAGAATGCCTTTGAAAATTGGTACAAGAATCCAAATGCTCTAGTGCAGATGGCAAAGTTCATTTAATGCTATACAATATTCCCTCTACTCTGGGTACATTTCAACTGGCTGCTGCCTACCTGCATCATAGATAAGTTGCACTTTCATGTGATGCCTTCGGCCACCTTTATTGAGCTTAGACGAGTAGACCCACTCCCACTATTTAAGGACCCTTAAAAAATAAATGACTTCTGGTCATCTCAGCACCTCTGGTCTGAAATAATATTGAGAATGGCTGGGCAATTATTTATTAATTATTTAGAAATAGTCTTTTCACTGTGGGAACATAGTACACTTCCTTAATTTGTGACAAAGTAATAGCCCACAAAATGCCCACAGATTTGACAGACGATGTCAGTCAGCCTTTTACATACTTCTCTGCCTGGAAAAGATAAGAAAAAAAGCTTTGTATGCATGCAATGTTGAAAATGGGTACTGAGAAATACTGTATTTGTTTGTTGAAGAACTCGATAAAAACAGAAAACATATAACAGAGAACTGACATAAGTATTTCAGTGTCTCATGCTAGACCTAAAATCTTTAGGTTACAGTGCAGTTAAAACATATAATGGTCTGAAAATGAGTGAATCCTCCGTATTCCTTCTTCTGTGATTCGTGAGTTGCAAGCAGCTGCAGATGGAACACAATATTTATCCCCTGCTGGTGTAGGAAGGCATTAAAAATTCAAAGCAGGTCTAAATCTGAGCAGAATTTAATCATGGCAGCCCCCGAAGACATTTGTCAATATAGTTTACAATTCCTCCCGCTCTCCGCACTCCCCCTCTCTTCGTATTCCTCTACCAACACAAGTTAGCCATGCCATACCACCAGTACCTTTGTGGCAAACACAAACATGCCTTTGATAAAATTCGTCATAACAGCTACCTGATGTCAGAAAAAGGTCTCAAAATATGTTCAAAAACGTTGTATTACTTGGCTGTAATTCGTTTTTTTCTGCATTAATTCCTATCTTTCAACTGTTTTGAATAACATTGCTGTTTGAGTACTATTATGCATAATAAGGTGGTAGTGCATGACGCAAATGTCAAACTGAGTTGTTGTTGTTTTCTGTCAAGTGGCTTACTTACGAGGCTCCCATTTACAAAATTGATATCAAATGGCTGTATTTGGATCTCAGATCAGATGGCAAATCCTACTGAGACATGTGGTGAGACTTTAACACGAAATGTGAGCCGCTTGTCACAATGTGGTGATCCCACCTGACATTTGCTTTCAGAGCAGTTTGAGTGCATGTAAAATTGCATGCTTTTATCCCCTCGTCTCTGCTGTGATTTGTCACAGGGCTTTATCTTAGACTTTCATGGGTTATCAGCAGGTCTCAATCCATTCTATCTCTGGCAGATGTGTCATTAGAAGAATTGATAAGTGTTTCTGCCACTGAAGAATCCCAATCCCCCCCGAGACAATTCCTGCCAAGCTGCTTAGGAGTCTCAGGGAGCCTTCAGTCATCTCACCCCCTTATGGGTACTGTACGTCTACCTCATCACACTTTCAAAACACACAGGCATTCACGACTGTTTCAGATTGTATAATGGTAAATGTTAAATCATAGTAAATGGGTTTATGTTTTAGCTTGAGTTGTCTACATGGGAAGCTATCTTCAAAAGCCTACAAATGCACCAACCCTACAAATACATTTCTAAACAATCGTGTCATTAAAATAAACAAATAAGTGAATAAATACATAAGTAAATACATAAAAAGAATTAACAGAATGTAGGTGGTCTATTGGTCAGTGTGCGCTGTGATCTTAGTAACACGGTGAATCTGTCCGACACAGATTGATTAGTGTGACTTGGATGATGCATTGCCCATGACCTGAGACAATTTGTTATTCTGAGTGATGCTCCATTTGTTTTATGGATGTCTTATCAAAGCTCAAGGTTTCTTCCACATAGAGCTCAATGCCCTGAAACATGCCTGTGTGTGCCTGTGCATGCGTGTGTTTGTGTGTGTGTCTGCGTGTGCATGTGTGAGTACTGCATGTATGTATGTGTGTGTGTGTTTGTGTGCGTGTGTGTATGCATGTGTGTGTGTGTGCATGTGTTTGCATGTGTGTTTGATTTGGGCTTCATGTATAGTTACATTTAATGTCTCAATGTATGCGAAAATACAGCAGCCGTGAACAAACCAGCAAAATCAGGCAAGCATGGAAATGAGGCAGACAACAGTGTCTTTGTTGTTGTTAGTCTTTCACTTTCCCCTCCAAAAGGCAAGGGGATTGACACTTTCCATTAAGGCAGGTTGACAGAGCGAAAGATATCAGCCCCCGTGTCTGTTGCCACTTTCATGCAGTTTCGCTTTGTTGTAGGAGCCATTCGTGCAGAACTTGTTTACAGTGGCCATTTGAGGCCCCTCTCCTGGGGTAGCCGCCGAAGACAGGGTGTGCCAGCCACGTGCTCATGGCCTCATTTTTCTTTCCCCGCCTGATGTAAACCACAACCTGCAGTTTAACTGCTGTCCAGGTGCTTTGGCTTCCCATAAGTGTTCGTCATAGCTGGAAAAAAAAAATGTAAGAGTCGTGCGCAATGGTTCCGGCCCCTATACATAATGGGGCAACCGCACACCTCCAGAAATAACAGATGACCATTTGTGATACTGTAACTGTACATGCACTTGTACAGTTTAAGAGCCTGTGTATTTTAATAGCCCCCTCTCCCACCCCCACCCAACCCCCTACCATCCACCCTCCAAACCATTATAATGTAAAACCAATTCAAGAGAAGATGGACTAAGGGTGACATGCCTCCTGCACCAACAAAACACTTTCTCCCAGAGACAACTTATGCCAGCCGAGTAAAAATTCATTTCTATTCATATTATGCAAATTGCGGAGGGGTGCCATTGTTATGCCGGAGGGCCTAAAAATACAATTATCTGGAGATCCTGCGAAGGAGTTTAAAGGTCATTAGTCATTTGTGTTTCCTTAATACAGGAGGAGGAAACCTGCAGTATGCATGAGAGACCCGGGTTTCCTCATTTTCTCTGTACATTTCCTCATGCTGCCAATGTATCTTTTATTCGTCATCATTTAGAGCTGTCCCAGGCAGAAAACAGGTCAGCAATTTCCCATTCGCCAACCTCAATCTTACCAAGTTTGTGTATGTGTGTGTGTGTGTGTGTGTGTGTGTGTGTGTGTGTGTGTGTGTGTTGGGGAGGGGGGGGGGTGGGGGTGGGTATGAGATCAAGATGGGGTGTTTAGTATTCATAAGAGGATACTTAAACAAGAAGTGGTGACACTGTATATTTTTAAGCCCCAAGCAAGCCAATAACATTAGCACTCAGAAACATCTCTCGTGTTACTGTTTGCAGTTGATTATGTTCGTGTTTTACAGTGATTAACTGTAGATAGTCATTCGTGTTACAGTAACTGCAGCGTGCAATATTTGATGAAACCAATATTCTGAAACACCCAGGAATATATGGTTAATATATAATTTTTTATTGTCGATATAGTTCAGTATGGTATTAAATCTGTTAATGTTATTTGCCATTATCAGCAAAAAGATTTTCTGCTTGATATTATAAATATTAATGTCAATAGTAATGGTAATAATAATATTGATTTTCCTCTAGATTGCATTATTCAAGTAGTATACCTGTTAATCACACTTGGAGCATATGACATATGTGATACCAGATTCTTAGACTCAATTGTTTTTAATGAAATGTAGGTCACCATACTTCACTGTGTATAAAGCTATGATGACTAACTGTCAATTTAGCTGTTTTGTTAAAGGGGCCATTTTGTCATTTGGGTCTGTACTGCTCCAGTTAACACTCCAAGTGCCGAAAAAAAAAAAAAAAACATTCATTCATTTGCTGTGAGTCCGTTGAAAAAATACTGTGCTTCTATAAGCCATTTCTTTTCTGGCTTCCGACGTGACACCCGAACGTAATGTCAAACTTTTTATATTTTTTACATTTTGTACTATGCATGAAGCGCATAAAGCTCTATGAAACACGTACAGCCGCTAACAACTGTACAATATTGGACAACATTGTCAAATAATATCAGATTGAGCCATAGTGGAGCACCTCGTAGCCTATTAGCCATTCTCTGGAGGCCTAGTGGCCAGACCTCAGCCTCACCTAGGAGGAATGGCCGCCCAAAGTTCCTCTACAGCAGTGTGCAACATAACATTCACGTATGACATCCGTGATCAACGCTATGCTAAACACTAACATCAGCACATCCAAACGACTCATTCTGAAAGGTAAAAAAACTGCCAGAATAGAAGTGGTCAGATCTCCTTCACATGTTGCATGCTGGGAAGGGCCGTGCAGCTCGCATAATTGACATCGGTGAAACTGTAAAAGACCTCGGAATAAATCATTCAAAAGCCCTCCCAGCATTACATGCCCTCACAGGAGCTGATTGGGGAGGGAAGTTTGCAGGAATAAGCAAACATAAGTGGACAAAGCTGTTCCTGCAGCTTGATCAGGGAGACCCCATTGTTGCCAGTCTGCAGGTGTTGGGTTCAAATCTCTCCCTGTCAGGAGAAGTGCTGAAGAACCTGGAGAATTTTGTGAGTATGGCATATGGATCAAAGCAAGCGTCTTCTTTGAAAAACCTCCGCTGGGAACTGTTTCGAAAAGGAAAAGAAGGGGAAAAGCTTCCACCATCACCAGCTGCATTTCTTCCACACATTCACAGGACAAACTATTTGACCTACATGTGGAAGTCATGCATTAAAGCAAAGCTTAGACTGCCTTCTCCAGTTCATCATGGGTGGTATCTGGAAGGAGATTTGTTCTTACCTGTTTACTGCTTAAATGACACAGCACCAGAAGAGCTCTTGGCCTTTGTCAAATGTGGCTGCCATAAGACTTAATGTGAAAAATCCCGCTGTTCCTGCAATCGAAATGGACTGCCATGCACCCCAGCCTGCACTTGTGTAGACTGCCAAAACCAAGAGGTGTTTAAAAATGATGGAAGTGATAGTGAGGAAAGTGAGGGAGATGAGTGAGAGGAGTTTCATTCAAATTTCCCTGTGTTTGATTTTGAAATAGTTTGCATTCATTGGAATGAAATGTTAAATCAATGTAAATAGTCAATATTGTTCAGAAAATGAAGGGTTAAAAATTGAAGACAAAGTTGAATGTCTATCTCTATCTATGTTTCAATCATTTTAAGCAAAAAAGAACATTTTACCAGAGAAAGTACAGGAATCTTACTATCTCTGATTTTACATTCACATCCAACAAGATTTAATAGTTTGTATCACTTGCATTCACTCGACTTAAATGTTAATTTTAAGCAGAACAATGAGGGGTTAAAATTAAAGGCAAAATCTAACTTCTATTTCTATCTGTGTTCAATGATTTTAAACCAAAAAAAAAAAAAAAAAAAAAACATTTTACATTCAAATCCAATGTGATTCATATCCTGGTAGTGGCCATATGCAGTAAAATAAGCTCCGCCTTAATGGTGATGTCATAAAAATGGGAAAATTGGGGTTTATACTATAAAGAAGTACTGAAATATCTATTTCCATCTATATTCACCCATTTTAAGCAAAAAAAGAAACTTTTTACATCCAAATCCAGCATGGTTTAGGTCCTTATAGTGGGCATATATTGTAAATTAAGCCCCACCCAAACAATGATGTCATAAAAATGTGAAAATGGGGAGTGAAAATTTGAAGACACAGTGGAATGTCTAATTCTAACCCTTTTCTATCAATTTATGCAAAAAAATCAATTTTAACATCAAAATCCAGCGAGAACACACAAGACACAGTACTATGACAGTGATTTTGTGCAAATAACTTGATGAACATCAAGCCCTTCATAGCCCTTTTTTTACATACCTATACTAACATGTTGAAAAGAGTATAATATGGTCCCTTTAAAATAAAAGACTGTTTTTTACAGTGCTGAAATTACCGTTACTATGGATAGTACTGCATATGTACTGTAATCTACACATAACAAAGAATATGAGCAGTCATTCAACAGCTAGAATATCCAAGCATCCAGAGACTTTGTCATCCTAACAGCTAATTTGTGACCTTGCTCATTTCAAATTTATTTGCACATAATTGCACTCAGAAATCCATTCTGTGGTCCAGCTAATGACACAAAAATGACAGAATGGACACAATGGTGGTTAATAAATGAACGACGACGAAGATTAACAGGAATTTATGCAGGCAAAGGAGCACAGCCCATTGACATCTGCATCTGCACATATTTTCACCGCCTCTCTTCATAAATGATACATAAAGCTTAAATACACACGATATTTATAGCAATGATTAGGTGAGCTGCTTCTTATGGGGCTCAACATTCTCATGAGATTAATTATTTACTCCAGAATGTCCAGATGCTTTTTTCCCTGATTTGTGGTGTCCCCAGTTAAATTGCAAATAGGTTACCAAACCAAACCAAGTCAAGTAATCGTTGTCCCCAGATCAATTGCTTATTAACTTCAAAAACATCATCAATTATGGTAGAAATGCCTCGTGTCATTTATGTCCAAGGTTTAAGGTCAATCCTGAACTTCCTACTGTGAGGAATGTTCACTTTGAGTCTTTCCAGTAATTATACTGGTTTGTCGGTTGACGTGCATCTTTTTATGTGAACAGGAGCCTACTGACTGATTGGATGACTACATCATATAAAAGTAAGAACAGAGCTAATATATTATGTTCACAAGGAAACACAGTCCATATTACTGTGAGGTAAATTTAGCACAGAACATTTTCTTCAACATATGCAAAATAGCCCTGATATTGCGGTGGTGAGTTTCATGTTGATAAGTTATTCTGGATAAGAATAATCGCTTTATGCTTGCTGTAATGTTGTATGCCCTTCAGTATCGAGTGTGACAGCTCAGCTTATTAGCATGGTAATTCTTTAGGTGATTTTGCACGTTTTGGACATGGTATGCACCATGGAGAGGTGTAGTGGCAAACTTTACAGGAGCTATTTCTCCACTAACTTAATTTCCTTGAGCTCTGACTGTGACACTTATTAAAAGATCAAATAACATTGACTACCACACCTAATATGAAACACAGCTGTGGTCTCACTAAGCTACATACCTCTGTTCTTCCCTGCTGATAGCAGTGCTTCAATACTTTGGTATCTGCTCCTTTTTAGTTCCTCTGAACAAAACAAACCGTGGTTGTACTGCAAAAAGACATGTTGTGCTATCATATCTTTAATAAATTGATAAGTAGCAAGATAGCTACTTTAATTATACATGCCTTAGCTGCTTCTATCCAGATATAATTCATAATTAAACTGATTGAGGTAATAAATTAAATGCTTAAGGTAATCGGTTCCCTCAAATATTATGACTTCATTATGCATGCATGTTTACAGCATCAGTGTCAAATTTCCCAAGGCAATTGTTGTAATGTAAACAAACACAACATTCCCACATTGCGTTTTCTAGATAAATCAATCAGTTTAAGGGTGCCAGAGACTTAATTCAAGGTCAACACTGTGAGCCTGCACATACAGTATATGAGAGAGCCTTTTTTAAATGCTCTTCTGTACAGAGGAGAATTGAAGTATAATTTGCACATGTGGTCATACAGGGCTGTAATTGAAGAAAAAAATGCAGTTGTTGCCATAGGAACTCATTTCACCAGTGAAGATACCAAGCACAAGTGTTTAAAAAAAAACTAATATTAAGACCTAACTGAAATTAACTGGAAAAGAGACATTTGTTGGCATGGATATGGACACCATCGACATGTTGACATGGATATAGGAAAAAGACAATGAATTTATGGCTGTGCTGTAGTTTTGAATGCTTCATACATATGTAGATACTGGATTAATGAAATTCATTCCATCAATCCACAGCATGGTGAAGTTGTGGTATTACGATAGCTATGGTCCCCTCATGCTAACTGGTAGAGGATGCTTTCCTTAGCGGCCAGGCTGTGACTTCCCCTTCTGTTTAGTATAATAAGACAGACATCATCCAATGGTTCATGAAAAGAAGGTACATGTGTTGCTGTATGGGATACCAATAAGGTGAAAAGTGCTTTGTAAGTCTGTCTCCCCTTCTATTCTCTTGTGACCTGGTGTAGTGTTGTGAATGAGAAATCACAAGGGGGCTTTGAGAGCATTAATTCACCTGACGAAGACCATGTTGGTCGAAACGTTGTTAGTAACATTAAAGAAAACGATACTGTGGGAGCTAATACGGTGTGCGGATACCTCTTTCCCTTTTTCATACGTTCATTTTTATCCAGCACCCGTGACAATCGTTTAGAGATGTGCACACACACTGTGCATTTACATTCATTCCCCTTAGACACCCTCTAGCACTCAGGCCGACAGTGCCCTTAGATGCCAAGCCGTGACACCAAAGTGACATAAAGGGGAGGAGGTGGAGCGGGGAGGTGAGGAGCAGAGAGGCGAGGTGAAGGGGGGGAGGCTTGCAGATTGCCACCTGTATGTACAGATGGAGTCACACTGGTTTCTCAGTCTGTCCTGCACGCCGTGTGAGCCATGTTCTCTGCAGGCGTCTGTGACAGCCTCACGAAACATGAGACCAGCGGAGCTAAATCAGATTAAGGTTTGGCCCGATTGCGGAATGGGAGCTCTCAGTGTTGGAAGCACCTGTCGGGTCCCCGTAATGCTGCGAGATAGAGCTAAATAAACACACCAAGGCATGACTCACCAAAGTTCGCTCCTCCCAAGTGCACTGCTCCAAATGCGCTGATAAGGCCATTCCTTCCGGCTTTGTGGCAGCAGACTGCGCGAGTTATCAACAGTAATTAATGAATGATGCTCCAGTTGCTTCATTTCTCCACCACCAGGTGAATTTGTTTTTTTTTTCGTCTTGTTTTCTTTTCATAAGGTTGGCTCTCCTGTCCAGATATATTTAATGTAACAATATGGTAGCAAGTATTTTTGCCTTGTCCTACTGCATTGCAATCCACATGTTAGTCCACAGATACAGTAATACATGTATGTTCCAAAATGTGAGTCGCACAGGCCATGAGTGTCACACTTTTATTACACATTTTATGTCACACAATTATTGCCACATTTCCTTGGATATGCATACAGCTGTGTGGAATGGTTACTGAATAAAAATAAAATAAAAAACAAATACTGAGAGGCACTTCCACTACTTAATGACATGTTTAATCTTCATCATGATGCATAGTACAAAATTCCCATAGATGTTTCAGAATGTTTATTTACCACACATAACTGTGGCTTATATCGCAATACGATCAGCACAGAACCCTGCAAAGCACTGTCTTGACTGGACAGGCAGGAAATACTCATGGTGAGAAGCACTGTTTGCCTACTGTCTCTTCTCAGCTATGCTACATGACTCTGATGTTCTGTATCGTTTACAATACAAAATGTAACATTATAATCTAAGTGCACTGGCACTTCTGAGAATTTTAATCCTGTAAATCAAGAGTGAAATCGATTCATCGATGCAAGACCATACTCTGTGGCCCTGGTGTGAGAGATGCAAGATGGGCCCAGCTGCAGCACTCCCTGCTAGCTGTGATGGACAGAGAACAAAGCAGCCCTGACATGACTGCTCTGCTGACATCTGTGAAGTGTTGTCAAGCTTGAAATGCCAGGTCCTTGTATTATCTGACACTGGTACTTCAAATCAGCAATGGAAGCAAACAGTGAAAGAGAAATACTTGCACTAAACTGGAAAATGTCTCAAGTGTCTGAAGAAGAATTCACATAAAAAAACTATTGTCTCGCCTTCCAAAACAAAAAATTTTTTAGAGTGTTCTTTGAAAACAAAGCCTGCATAAATATATTTGGTAACATTTTACTTAAATGATGCATTTGTAAAAAAGTCCTTAGACCTTAACAAACCTACTATTCATAAACTATTATAAACACATTAATAATACATGTTTATAAAACATTTATAACATACCAACGTGACTAACAAGAAATGCACAGTCTCAAAAGATACATGCATTATTATGAGTGGACAGTGATAAAGCATTATAAGGTTCTAGTATGCCCTTCACAACCCTAGAGAACTACTGTATGTCAGGCAAAAGGTCATCATAAAAGAACCTTATAATGACTACATCATTACCATATTAACTCTGACTGTGCCATTATTAACCTTTTGATCTATTTTTTAGAATATATGTCTGTGAGGATGTGCGATATCAGCACGTCTGGCCATATCTCACACAAATGACTGCAAAGTTTCAAAACTGTCTCTAAACAATTATACACTTATCATTGTGGTAATAAGTCTGTAAAAATGGTCATATTTTCTAGTTTACCTGACATTTATTTTTAAATGCAATGAAAGTAGTGAGATTTAATGATGTACTAATAAAATTGGAAGATACACAGCATTTTTCCCAGGAATTACTTAGAAACATATAACTTATTTTCACACGAACACACACTGGTTTCATGGCGTTT
Source organism: Coilia nasus (assembly GCA_027475355.1). Classification (NCBI taxonomy): domain Eukaryota; kingdom Metazoa; phylum Chordata; class Actinopteri; order Clupeiformes; family Engraulidae; genus Coilia; species Coilia nasus. The sequence goes on from CM050208.1 coordinate 8,459,968, forward strand.
AAGTACAAAATTGTCTCTGCAATGAACACAAATGATTATTAGTCTTGAATGTAACACAAAGCCTTCCTGTAACATGAAGCCCAAATAGGCTAAAGTAAAACTAAAAACAGATGAAAATAAAATGTCTCTGCATCCTGTTAATCCTTCAGCGCAAACCCAGATAAGGTCCTTATCTGCGCAATAGAAACGGACTGAGGTTATGTCGGGAAGGGAAGAGAATCACGCCTGCTGTCTCATCTGTAGTTTATATTCCTGACTGTCATTTCCATGAGACTTAGGCACATACAGATGCTTTGTGGACAGAGAGAGAGAGAGCCATGGAAGCTATCACTTTGTAAAACTCTGACACCGGTGATCGCTGAAATGTTTGAGAATGTTGGACAGGTGATGTCAGATGTGAAATTGCAGATGTCAACAGGAGCTGAAGGGGATTTGAGGTTTTCAGACCTGATTTTAGGTGTCACTCTGCAAAGCACAGTTTTGAAACAGACTTGAGAATTGTTCCAGGCCTACAGCAGCAGTACATAGACAAAAAGAGATGGCTGTGGGACTATTGCATTTATTGCTAGGACCATTGCCTTATACTATAAGGTCTTCCTGACTATGCGCTAATATTCAACTGTTGTCTGCATATGCCTATTGCAATATACAACTAATCTACCTGCACTAATACGCTTTTAACAGTCTACTTATTAACAAGGTATATACAGATGGCTTTTACAAAAAAAATGTCCATCTGAATGTACAGTATTTAACACTAAGAATACTATTTAATCTCATCTGGTGAAATGAGTTGTAGTGACAAAAAAAATCCAAATCTGAGATACTAGTGTCAGTGAAAGAGGCTTTAAAATGTCATCTTGATTATATCTTCAGTGCATTTCAAGATACGATTTTTGAGATTTACCACCCTCTTGTTGTTTTGATTGGATCACATTAAAAACTTTTTCAGAAATGGAGTTTGGAAAAGCTAAATTCTTTCCTGCCCTTGTTGTCTCTTCAGGAGACCAACGCCATGTGACTTGCAACCAATTGGAACTGCTTTTGACAAACAGCATTTTCGTTCAAGGAAGGCACACACGTTGTAAACTCTTCTGTGAACATATAGTACCTTAGCCTTCCTCTGTTAAAATTGACCTTAGATGGACGTGGAGCACTAAGATTACAGAGGAAGCAAGGAATGACTCATGTCGTGCCATTCAAAGGCTGCTTGGCTTTTAAGAATTTTCGAGCGCACCTCCGCCTGTGTAAAATAGCTTAGCACTTGCTTGCGGATGACTCACCCCAGTATTAATCAAGCACTGGCGGCACAAACACTCCCAAGGTCCTCCTGCATGTGTATGAGGATAGATGTGTGGATTAGACAGATGGCAGTTGGGTAAGTGGGGGACGGTGGGCTAATATGGTTTTCCGTGCGCCATCCCAAGTCTGTGGTGTAATGATAATACTAATCTTGTGGCAATGTTGATATTATACAAGCATCAGAAGGATATAGGGTGCGATGGTTACGAGGATGTGAGATCTGAAATGGCAAAAGCTGCAGTGGTATGATACCATTCGTTTATTATCTTGTCACACTGATTCCTCTTTTATCTTTATGTGCTAGCCTGTTTTCTGTGGTCAAGATATGATATATAGAAAGGGATTCTTGTGAAATAAACGTTGTAGCAGATATGAAAAAAAAAAAGATTTATCATTATTTTCAGATATATCAAAACTCTGGACCAAAGGCCATAGGTGCTCAGAGCAAGCCATTCCTGGGGAACGGAGTGTGGAAAATGATTAGCTTGAGCTGGATATGGGGGATATTTTCCTCTCTTACTGTGCTGGGGCTAAGGGTTCGGCCAAAGCCGAGCCTGAATTCCATTTATGCCTCTCCTAGCACACAATATCTTGGATACATTCCCTCCCTTTGCCACTCCCCACTGTATTGATCCTCCCAGATTGATTTTTTATGTTCACAAAATGACTTCTACCCACTTTGCCATTCTTTCTTCTTATGCACATTGAAAGAGTAGGCAAAATTGTGTTTCTTCGAGATTGATGGCCTGACCCTGAATCCACAGAAAAGACAAAGATGATTTAATTTAGTGGGAGACCCTTTTTCACAGTACTCTCTTGGTTTGCGATTTACTTTCAATCATCTGCTCTCAAAACTTTATGTTGGAACTGAACTGTATGTACAGGCCAGCATTCTGTGAATGCAGAGATCAGAAGGCCATTCGGATTCAAAAATAAACATGCAAGATACAGCAGTTGAGGGTGATCCAGAGACATGGATAGCTCAATCGTTTTGCTAGATAAATAGGGCTCAGCCGGTCCTTGGCCATACATAACTGAGACCACATTCGGTGCTCAAAGGGTCAGTATATTCTTTCTCAACCCCTTAGGGGGACATGTCTTTTCTTTGGGCTTATTGGCAAAGCTCTTCTGGAATAGAAAAAACTCAGAGACAGTGAACATCATGTTATAGCACCTCTTTCTTGTTTTCCCAGACAGAGTTTATGGTTCCTTATAGATACAGTAGGACTTTATAAGGGTATCAAAGAGGAACAAAAGAGAAATTTACACTTCAGCTACCAAACAACAAGTGAACTCCATGCCAAAAGTCATCTGTCCCGTCAACTGAGTGTTGGTGAGAGGATTTTCTCTTTCAAGCACTGCCTGCCCTCTTAGGTCTGCTCAGGAAATGATAATAGAACGAAGAGAATAGAGGGGATAATGTCTGGCTCTGCAGTTCAAACACAGACTTTAAAATCCTTTCCTTCGCAGTAAATCCACCAGCAAATTGAATGTTTACTTAATGGCCTTCTACACGCTTTGTTTCATTAGCTTGTGAAGTGAAATGGTTGTAATGTGATCTTCTTCATTCACATTTGTGGCACAAAAATATCACACTGTAATTTAATTCACACAAAAAGCCACCCAAGAGAACATCTAATGAAATACAGCCTTACCAAGGTGACCATAACTTTACGCAACCAAGAATGGGTACATTTCAATCCATAAATTTTTTAACATTCAGGGCATGGGGGGGAGGGAGCTAGACTTGACAGTTTTAGTCGTTAGACCAACTTCTGTCAGAGCGCTATCAGTGGAGTTGATAAATGTGCTTTCCACCCACAGACCACCAAGGCAAGAGTGAGGCACTTTAATGGCTTCTGCTGAATGGTACAAGCTGGCTAGATATGTAACTTGATACCACTATCACACAAAGTGTTTTTAGTGCTTTTTAGTTTAGGGAATCATGTTGTCTACTGACACACACAGTTACGTGACAAATTACCACCCACATCTTTTATCTTTTTCTATGTTTCTTATTACTAGAAGATCCAACAGAAAGAATTAAACCTATGGTGTCTGCTTTTACTTTCTAATCCATTTATATTTTGATACTTTATCATTTTGTGATTGTGTTTTTGTTGTCTAGACCAACCACAACTTAAAAGTTGCATAGCATTTTTAAAGCTAAGATAAAAGATTATGTTCACTCTGATCAGGTGTGGCTTTGGTTCGAGGTGTGAGATGAGTCATTGCCTATATGAATCAGACTTCGCCTGAATAAACCTTCAGAGGATTCTCACTGGGTTGGCAAAAGCACAAAAAGTAAACAGCTACCTTGTCTGTCACTTCTGGTTTCAGATAAACAAAGGATATATATTGGATACTTTTCTTTCTTAGTTTTTATTACCATTTTACCATTATTTACACTTTTCCGTCTGGCTGCATGACAGCACAGTGAAACACCATCATCCACCACACTATCACAATGTCACTCAGTGTTAGTAATGAAGAGATGCACTCTTTCACAAAGCGAGCACCATACTGAATCTGCTAAATCATATCATATCGCAACACAATCAGAACAGAACCCTGCAAAGCACTATGTTGACTTGACAGCCAAGAAGTATCCATGGTGAGAGGCACTGTTTGCCCACTGTCTGTCCTCAGCTATACTACATGAGCTGTTCTGTATCGTTAGTGATTTTGCTAAGTTAGCAGCACGAATGTCATCAGTTCTTCTGCGAAAGAGCATCTTGGTGACTAAAATGTGTCCGTAATGAACACATGAGCAGAGCTGTAATCAGAGCAAGCTGGAGGATAATAAAGCCTCATATCTGTGCTCTGCAACAGCAGAGCCTAATGTTTGAGATGGCTGCATATGCTTGGTGGAGGGGAGGGGAGGGGAGTTAGGAGGCTGGCTCTCACAGTAGCGATGCTGGAGAGATTTAAGATTTCTTCCCCGAAGGCTCCCACTTCACACCGACACAGTGTGTGTAGCCTGTCATATATGGGTTTGATAAGCGTCCCACATGTATGCACTAAAACAAGGCGGTGTATGTGTGTGTGTGTGTGTGTGTGTATGTTTGTGTGTTTGTTGGGGGTGCAATAAATACTGTCAACAGCTGTTTAGGAAGAACCCAAGGCTACCAACCGTGCTTTTAAGCTCGCTTTAGGGACGTTCAGTTAGAGGTGGTGGATAGGAGGCCTGTAGCATAAACAGAGAAAGTGATACTAATACAGATGGCTGTCAAACCTAAAGGGCACAACATAATCCCCACCACCACCACACCACACCACGCCCCCCCCCCCCCCCCCCCCCCCCCCACCACCACCACCACACACAATATACAAAAAAAACGATTTGAAGGAAGAGGACACTGCAGCTGTGTAGCCAGTGTTCCTTCCCCGCAGTTGCACTCTGAGAGCTAAGTGGCCATTCTGTGGCAGGCTCTTTATGTCCAGCAAGGTCAGACCTCACATACCACACTGTTTTGCAGTCTTTATTTCACTAGCAACAAAAGGAAATCAAGTTTGAAGAAGGAAAAAAAACACCTTCACTGTCTTTTTTCTTCCTCTTTCTCTCTCTTTCTCTCCCTCTCTCTCCTCTCCTTCCCCCTGTCTCTCACTCTCTCTCTCCCTCTGTCTCTCTCTCTCTCTTCCTCTGTCTCTCTCTCTCACCCTATCTCCCCCCCTCTCTCTCTCTGCCTCCTACACCCAGCAGCTCTGTTTTCTGTTCTGCATTCACTTTTCCTTGCTCTCTATGAGACTAACGCCAGCTCCTGGGATTATGTTTGTTTGAGCAGGGCTGATGGCCGACTCTGCAGTGCATCAGTGTCCACATGCTCCTTTGCAGACTTACTTTATCTTTTATGCTTTTATATATTGTCCTTTGCTTTCATTTTTGTTCAGCACATTGAATTGCCGTTGTGTATGAAATGTGCTATACAAATAAACTTGCCTAGCCTCGCCTTGCACATCCCCTCCATTGGTGGGAGGATGGAGGGAGGGATGCAGAGATGGATGGATGGATGGATGGATGGATGGATTGATGGATGGATGGATGCATGGATGGATGGATGAATAGATGGATGGGTTGGTGAAGAGAAGGAGGTATGGAAGGATGGATGGAAACCAACCTTGCACCAGAGGCCTTCAGCGAAATGAAAAGGCTTGGCACAGGGGTTGGCATGGGGCTGGCATCACGCTGATCGAGAGCTGAGCAGCAGTAAGCCTCAAACAAAGTGCCAGATACAGCTTGCTGCACCGCAAGCACTCTGCATGAGAAATATTGCTTAGGCAGCCAGCATTCTTCACTAATATAAATGAAATGAAATTAAATAAAAAAGCCTTCCATTCACAACCTGCACTTTTAAATGCATTCAGCATTGTGATGGCACACTAGTGCTAGTTGAAAACTGCACAGTTTTATACTCATGAATGTTTATCCACATTCATTTAAAATCACAGCAGTAATTGGAATTTATTTTAAATTACAGGTTTGCATTAAGAGGTGTACACCTGGCAAGCATTGCACAACAATGATCATCACACAAAACCAACCCCCGAAATTGCGAAGCTTTTTCGGCTTGTGCAAACACATACTGTAAAACTGCCTTTTGCAGGAAATGAACTTGCAAGCATGGGCTGAACAGCATGCATGGAACAACCTTGCATGAAAGATGCCACCACAGCACCAAATCCCGTTCCGGAACTTTCTTTGAAATGTATATTCAAATCTGGTTACCCCTACTGAGTGGGAAATTTCAGAGTGTGCCCTCGCTGCCAATTACAGAGCCACACATTTAGAGCAGAGACCGTGAGCGGATCACATTTCTCATGTGCTTATTTATCTGTCGCGATAAGAACCCGTGGTGAAGCGCTTGTTCATTTACTGAAGCACTACGAGGCCCCCTAGTGGCAGGTGCAGCTACCGTAGAGTGGAAGCACCTGGAGATTTCTTTTTTTCTTCTCTCTTTTTTTCTTTTTCTTTTTTGCTGCTGAAAGCCTATTCGCAAGGTCTGAGAAGGGAAAAACACCAAACTGTAGGTGTTAGAGAGTAACTCTGGACTGCCACAGGAACATACATGTCCATTTTCTCTCTCTCTCTCTCTCTCTCTCTCTCTCTCTCTCTCTCTCTCTCTCTCTCTGTCTCTCTCTCTCTCTCTCTCTCTCTCTCTCTCTCTCTCTCTCTCTCTCTCCACCATTGAATTTCCTCTGGCACAACACGTTGCAATCTCATGATCATGACCTAGTGAGAGCTGCCTTTTAAGGGTTCCTGTCAAGCGAGGAGATTTTTCAAAAGATCCAAACCCATTTGAGGCTTGAAATTGTGCAATATTCCAGGGCAAATCTGCTGTAAATGGCTAAGTAGGTTGGTAATGCTTTTAATTCTCCTTGCAAAACGCATGTCATGTTAAATAATTGACAATACATGACAATTCCTTTTTTTAGAGAAAGAGAGAGAGAGAGAGATTTATTTTAGAGAAAAACATCAGATATTGCATAACAACTTATCTTTTACTCTCTCTGAAGAACATTTTTTAAGGATTAACCAAAACCAGGATGGGAGATACACTTTCTCCAAAAAAATAACGCAACATAGCTTTATGTCAATTCATTTTAGAATAGAAAACTTGAAAGCTGCTAGTACAGACTGTACCACTAACAGAACAAAAATACTTTATTTATTACATTACAATATTACTACTACATTACAGAAATTCTTTACATTACAAACATTACAAATTGGGCATGCAGTTTTGTTGAAAATAACCCCGGAATAGGAGCTGTGGCAACTGTGGCGTAGTGGTTAGGTGCTTGGTCTTGCGCTCGGAAGGTTGCCAGTTTGAATCCCACCCTACCCATGGTTGAAATTCCCTTGAGCACGGCATCTAACCCCACTGAGCTCCAGGGACTGTAACTAAAACCCTCTAAATACCTGTAAGTCTCTGGATAAGAGCGTCAGCTAAGTGTAATGTATTGGATGTGTCTTAAGACTTAAGGATGCTATCACATGTGAACGTGTGAAGTGGGCTGTCTGAATGAACAGAAACATAGCAACAGATAACAACCAATACTTTACGTCCTGCTTTCCCATTAAACATTTATTTTGGATCCCAGCAGGCAACATGCAGTAGATTGACAGCCAGTTGCTGAAATCAGTAGAATTTTAAAGGTAAAAACAAAAAATCAACGACCACAAAAGCCATGAATAGCCAGAATGTACTTCCACGCCGTGGTCACAAATCTCTGTAGCCCGGCTATAGAGCTCTGAGCAAAATGAATCATCATTGTGGGAATACACAGAACAGCAGGAGGAGAAAGAAAAGGCACGCATGAAGAATTCGTAGGGAAAAAAACTGCATGTCAGGTGAGAAAAGGACTGCTGCTAGCACTGCTGTACTCCTGAAAGAGCATCCACGCAGAATTACAATGCAGACGCCATCATAAATTACAATCTGGCTGCCCCGGCACCAGGCGACCACATTAACTGACTAGCAGCGAAAATGTGCGACCGCCTGTCCTCGCCCTGCACGCTGCACGTGGCGCAAACGTGACGGTGGGTAAAGGAGCGAGCGAGGGCATCACGTATTCACATCCACAGAAGCCTGCCGGGTGAAACACAGCGCAGATGTGCTTCACACCATTGCTAAATAGCTTTAGCTCTTTATAGCCAAGGAGGTGTTTCAGGTTTTTGTAGCTTAGTAAATTTAGTGGGTAGGTGTCTGTTTTTTAAGGCTTGTTTTGGAATAGCAAGAAGAACTGTATGTACTCTCTTTTCAGGGTAGGGTGGTTTGAAGGAGTAAAAAAAATATTTTATTTTGGTTGAATTTAATGGCATAATTTAATACTTGCATCTCACTCTCTTCTTCTACCCCTCTGTTTCTTTCTCTCTCTCTCTCTCTCTCTCTCTCTCTCTCTCTCTCTTTCTCTCTCATCAGACTAATCTTTTAACACCCACAATAGCAGTTAAAGGAAGAGGAAAAGCGAGGGAGCACGGGTGAGAGAGCTTCTTGGCTCTGCTTCATTTTCACCTCGCTCGCTGGAGGTTTCTGGAACATGCTAGAAGCAGCAGGGGTGGCTGTGGCAGCGGCTCTAATAAGAGAGAGCCAGAGCAGGGGACCTCTCCGCAGCACCTGTTTCCTAAGCAGCTGATTTGATTTGAGGCCCAGTGTTTATGCAGATCGCACTGCTCCCTCCATGTGTTAATGTGTGGGCTCTCTCTCTCTTTTATACCTCTCTGTCTCTGTCTTTCTCTCCCTCTCTCTCTCTCTCTCTCTCTCTCTATCTTTCTCCCCCCCTCTCTCGTTATATATCTCTGCCTCTGTCTTTCTCTCTGCTTTTATCTGTCCCCTACCCTGGTTCTCTCTCTCTTCCTGTCTGTCTTTATCTATCTCTTTCTGCTCTCTCTCCCTCTCTCTTTCTCCCTTTCTCTCTTTTCCCACTCTCTCTCTTTCTTTATATCTCTGTCTTTCTTTCTCTTTTTATCTGTCCCCTACCCTGGTTCTCTCTCTCTTTCTGTCTGTCTTTATCTATCTCTTTCTCTCTTTCCCCTACCTTGTCTCTCTTTCTCTCTCTCTCTCTCTCTCTCTCTCTCTCTCTCTCTCTGTCTCTCTCTGTCTCTCTCTGTTTTCTCTCTCTCTCTCTCTCTCTCTCTCTCTCTCTCTCTCTCTCTCTCTCTCTGTCTCCCCTACCTTGATTTTTTCATTCAATTGGTATGGCAGACGGGGTCGTCCTTGGGGGAGGACAGTCACCTTTATCAAAGGCCAGTCTGGTGTTGCTCTGCTGTTGCCCGCTCCCTGCGGACACATTAAAGAGAGAGCAAAGAGCCCCAGCACCACAACAGGCCAGAGCCAGCGCGCTCTGTGTCTTAATTCCAACCCAATTTTTGGAGCTTACTATTACCACAAGTGCCTGGTGAAGGAAGCACTGCATGTTATGAAATGTCGTGAATGAATTACCTATATGCCTGTTAGTGTGGTAATGTGCTCAGTCTACTGGTATTCCACAACAGCACATTAGTTCCATTAACCATAGAAAATTCCCATGGGCTTCCAGGAACTACACGCATGTAAACTGGTGTGATACGAACCGTTGCAGAGTACACAGATTTATATGTAGCATGAATTACATGCAGGCTGAGATATGGTCTAATACATGAACAGGCAAACATGGTGACTCCTGACACTGTTTCCACTGAGCATCTACTGTATGCACTGAGAGAGAGAGAGAGAGAGAGAGAGAGAGAGAGAGAGAGAGAGAGAGGGAGAGAGAGGGAGAGAGAGAGGGGGAGAGAGAGGGAGAGAGAGAGGGGGAGAGAGAGGGGGAGAGAGAGGGAGAGAGAGGGAGAGAGAGAGGGGGAGAGAGAGGGAGGGAGAGAGAGAGAGAGAGAGGGAGAGAAAGAGAGGGAGAGAGAGGGAGGGAGAGAGAGACAGAGAGAGAGAGAGGGAGAGAGAGAGAGAGAGAGAGGGAGAGAGAGAGAGAGAGGGAGAGGAAGAGAGAGAGAGAGAGAGAGAGAATAGGGGGGTGGTTTTAGCCTACGGGGAGGCTGTGGATGGGTTCAATAATGAGGCACTAAAGAGCTAGGGCCCCAGAGCCAGGAGCCACACACATGAAGCCACTTAATTAGCTTCTGTAGGTTTCACAGGGGGAATATGGGCCCCTGCCACTCCCTCAGAGAGAAAATACAAACAACTACGGAAGGTTAAACACAGATACTAATTGTGCTCTAGTTTGCGGTAAACTTTGCCTGCAGAATGCATGAGTACTGTTGACCGTACAAAACTGTAAGTTTACAAATAATTACATGTTTCATAATAGATGATCGTAACACTAGTATTCCTAAAATATTGACTCATAGATTGCTACATGCAATACAAGCATTGCTGTTAACCCTGTCAGACCAAAAATGTCCATAGATCTGATGTGAAATTCTTACATTCTTTAACCTTTGGCCCCAGTATGACTAATACTTTATTTCAACAATCCCTTTTACAGTGTATCTAACAACATGTAACATTATGTACTTACACTGTACATACCTAACACTAACCCTAAACCTAATCCTAACCATAACCCTAAGGTACAGTTTAAGTACATAATATTACATGTTGTAACACACTTTGCTACATTGCTCCTCTCATGTAGATAATCGTACAAAGAAGTCTAACCTCTCACTCTGAGACATATTTAACCAAAGGCTCAGTGATCTCTATTGTAGAAAGCATACTGCGATCAGTCTACCCAAAAGAGGCAAATTGGGACCACAAGCACAATTTTATCTGACAAAAAAGCGCTAATCAAGTAAGCCTCTAACAGGCTCTGACAACTAGAAGAAATAAAGCATCAATCACATGCAGGATTATTGCTGGGGCGCTTCTTTTTTCCATTTTAAAACCCAGATATGCAGAAATAATGACATTTACGGTGGGTATAAAGTGTGGTCCAAGGGCGGCGAGGCAAAACACTTCTCCTGAAGACGAGGATTTGTTATGTCGGGGCCTGGCGTGATTAGAGGCTGAGCATTCACCGCGATGACAAGGACAGGGAGAACAACGGGGAGGGCACCCACGGGCACGTGGGCAGGCCGTCTCCTCAGACAACAGAGAGCATGTGGCCTCGCATTAGCGGCTCCATCTATTTTCTATTTGCAGCGCCTCATGCTCCGCGTGGACGGGAGCCGAGATCCGATGTCTGGCGTCTTCCGCTTGCGTGGACGCCCGGTAGCGCGGCGGGACGGTTTTTGGCAGCTCTTCCCGGCACAGCGCACCATCCTGCCTCGTCGTGCCCGCTGCCAGCTCGCTCGGCTCACGAGTCCATTTTTGTTTTTGCCCTCTCACCCCTCGCCCCTCCTCCCCTTCCCTCCCCTCCCTACCCCTCCGCTCCTCATAGACGCCATCTGAGGGGTAATGAATAACAAGGAGATGATTTCAGTCAGGGGGCAGGGCCAAAAGTCCACCTGGCTCAGACCGTCACGTGTCCATCTGGTGGTCGCTGTAGCACGCACCATTCATGCAGTCTGACAGGACCCCAGCATGGCAGCCAGTCGCCAGCTTGACTATAACGATAATAATAATAATAATAATAATCTTTACTTGTATAGCACAATTCGTACATACAAGATGCAGCTTAGAGTGCTTTACAGTTTGGCAAGGTCACCACAAGACAACATTTCTTGCAGTCCAGTGGTGCCGGAGCAGATGAATACAGTAGCAAAATGACTCTTGCGTAAACACGGGTAGGACAGTCCTTGTAGGCCCCGGTCAACAGTCTTTGTAACTTTGACTAGCCAGTTCTGACAGAGCCACAACCCCGCTGATGACGCACCAGACGCAGCCGTAGCTCAGCCACAGTGACAACAAAACACTCGGCTTATTATTCCAGTGTTTTATTGCTGACCAGGCCCGCCGCTCCTTTAATAAGATTCATACATCTTCCGCGCCATGCTCGCGCACCATTTTGTGTCTCCATATTGCCACTGGTCAGGAGTGCTGACAGCCACTTTTCCCTGACATGTTTACAGTACGCTTACGTAACGACTCTATAGGTAACATAAAAAGGGCTCACTTTGGAAATAAGCCAAGCATTTTTAAAAAATGAAAGGTTTATGGGTGTTATTTTTGCGTTTGGGAATGCAGAATTGAACATTTCTCTTCTTGATGGGCGAACAGCAATTCACTGGAATATAAAGACACAGCAGTTTATTTACTTCTTCGCCTGCTTTATCTCACAGTCTGCCTGAAGTCAGCCTAGTTTAGGAAGAATGTATGCCACACTGCTGCTGACTGAGGCATTACATCATCATTTTAAGCACCTCACTGAAGCATCCTTCCTTGTTTTCACCCAATGATGATTCAAGTCGCTGCCATTCTGTGTATGTGAAAGATGATGAAAGTCAAGTTGTCCATCAACCGCTGACAGCATTTTTTTTGCGCTTTAAATGCATGGCGTATGAACAGAAATGTGAAGTGACTTTGTATGTTCTTTTTCTCTGTGAGCTATTTACTGAAGAGCTATTTGCTAAGTCAGTGTTGTCATTTTTATCTCGGTGATGCAGACGTGTCTCGTCCTCAAAATCAAAAACACTTGCCAGGCAAATGGGTGGCCCATCACTTCACGCAAACTGCTGTGATGGCAAACGGTGTGATGCATTGAGAGATTCTTACAGCCACCCCAGCTTCTCCTCTCTCTCTCTCTCTCTGTCTCTCAAGGCCAGGATTAAATGTTATTTATAGGGAGCTTGATTGAAGTGCACCTCTGTCGCTGCTCTGCTCCTGTTGTCAATCCGAATTACATGCTTGTACACACACGGCTTCATTTTCATTTCCTCCGCCATGGCAACGGAAAGAGTTGAAACCTCAACACAAAGACGAATGCGAATGTGATCAACAAAGATCACTCAGTCTGGAACCCCTCAGATGTTTGTGAGGCATGACACAAGACGCTGCTGTGTGAAAGATGAAGGGAACCACACAAGCAGAACCATGTTTTCTTATTATCCTCTAATATCAAAGATCGCCAACACACTTGTGTATTCAAATACATAAAAGAGTCTACAAGATAATCTGTATGTCTGGTAAATTTGTAATTTAGCCAGTCAAATCAAATGTTGTACAGGCAGTGAATCAGCACTTATCTTTTTTACTCTTTATGCTGAACATGGCCAAAAGATACAGCTTTTTTTAGTATGGGTTTATGGGTCGTGATATTCTGTGGTATTCCTACAGCAGCTTCGCTGACTGACAAAGAGACCTCAGACTGCCAAAGTCTGTGATGGGTGACAGGCACAGAATGAAAGACCTTGCATTTCTCTGTGTCTGGTGTCTAAATAAACTGTGACTAAGAGCCCCACAAGTGTCATGCTTTTTGAAGTTCTATTTACAACCAGATGAATCTGACAGGCTCCCCCAACAAAAGCATCATGAAAGCGAGCTAAAGGTCTCATGGAGGTGACAGTGGACCCTGTTATTTTAGCCCTTGAGACCGAATATATTACACTCCTGTGGTGATTCACAGAATGAACTGACTAAAAACAATGTTAATGCATAAGAAGGAATATCCTTAGGGAAACATAGCATGGCACAACAACAAAGGTAAGGTGCTGTCTATCATATATTTTATATATATTTTATCATATATATATGATGTCAAATCAACATTCTGTTTGAAACTAAACTGAAACTGAAAGTTCCAAAGTCTTTTTTAGACTGTCATAACTCATCCTTGATGGGTGACCTTGCATTGAAGCAGTATGAAGGCAAATGTATATTTAAATAGGCAGAGAGATAAGATTTGTCTCCTTACGTTAAGACATCCATCTGAGGCTTATCTTTACACCTCTGTCAGGGTTACAGCAAGAGACCATTATGCTGTCGCGGTCCTCATTTCGTTGTTATTCCTCTGTCAATGTGGATGCATTCTCTTTCTGTCTCTTAGCTGCAAATGCACACTCCCTTTTAGATGAGTGGAGATGGGGTGGGAGGGCAACAAAAGAAAAAAAGACACTGAGAGTTAGAGAGACAGAGAGAGAGAGAGAGAGAAAGACAGAGACAGGCAGAGAGAGAAAGAGAGAGTTAATATGTGACTGCGTCTGCTCCTGACACCTCCATGTGCAGGCTCCAGTGTGTCGTTTGGCAGGGGTATGTCCCTCAACATCAGAGGTGTCGCAGCCAGCCAGACACGACTCGTTGCATTTCTGATGGGGTTATTTCTACTGAAACATGTTTGTCATTGTTGTGCTCCCCTTCTGTCGGCCTCCAAGCATCCCGCTCTGCTCGCTCTGCTCCAGCATTGTCCTTAAGCCGAGGCATCTGTTTGGACCTGGGCTGTGAAGCCTGCTGGGATGTTTGTTTGCATCCTTACTGTCATACTATAGTAAACATGTTTGTTGTTGTGTTCATGCGACAGTGACAGACGAAATAAATATATATGAGGGTCTTTTGTACTCCATCTTCCGTCAGCGTCATACACTTACACTATTGCAGAAATATTGCATTGTAAATATTGCAATGCACATGTATCACAACTTCGTCAAAGTCATCTTCATCAACCCTGACACAGAAGAATGTATTGACTAAAGTTGCTGGGGAAATTATAATGCCCTAGTGACTGTTTGATAACACACTGTCTGGTGGACTTTTGCTTAGCTGTCCAACATCATTTGTGTTATCACTGTTATACACTACCCAATTGAAGAAAAAATGAAATGAATAAAAAGGAAGGGAGGTCTTTCTTGCCCTCCACTGCCTTAATAAGCCTTCAGAGATGATAGGGCCATGGCTTCAAATGATAACGCTTTCATTAAGCCTGTGTAAATCAATTTCTAAATGTAGAATTAAAATTGCCCAACTATGAACAATTCCAAGCAACTGCATATTAGCCAGCCCATAATTAAAGTGGAATGTATTACCAGTTAGTCCTGCCTCATTACAGTGCAAGAAGACACCCACGCTTGGTGATTGTGGGTACAATAACGATGCTAGTTGACTCTCCAGTGTAAACATCAGCAATGCATGTACGTGTGTGTGGCAAGTACTGTATGAATAGTAATGCTTATCCATAATGAATTTGTGACTGTCTGGTCGCAAAGGAGGCCAGCATGTCCTGGACATGCGGCAAAACAAATCTAGTGGCATGCACCCACCCTCGTAATTCTCCTGACACATTTAGGTCATACACCTATAACTCCGGCCATGGCTTGTGTGTGTGTCTGTGTGTGCATGTATGTGTGTGTACAGTATGTGCAGGCATGTGTGTGTGCATGTGTGTATGTCTGGACGTGTGTGTGTATGTGTGTGTGTGTGCGTGCATGTATATGTGTATGTGTATATGTGTGTGTGTGTGTGTGTGTGTGTGTGTGTGTGTGTGTGTGTGTGTGCGCGTGCATGTGTATGTGTATGTGTGTGTGTGCATGTGTGTGTGTGCGTGTGTACACATGCAGACACGCGCACATTAGTGTGTACCTCCAGTCCAGTCCAGTCTGTTCGGAGAGTTGCTCTGCTTTGCTGAGAGAGGTGCCCCATATCTCAGCGGACCCCCGGGCAGCGGCAGCGGTGTGCCCAGCCATGCTGTAAGGACGAAAGGAGCCATAAAAAGCAAGGGCGTTCAGCTCCCCCCACCCCCCCACCCCCCACCAACGAGGAGGGAAATGGTGCGTTAAACACCGCAGGGATACTCATTCCAGAAGCCGTCTGAAGGAGGACAGCAACACCAAACAGTGAAAACTGAAGAAGTCGCGGTTTTGTTGTTTACTGTGCATTCTTTGCATTTGTGGCTCACTGCTAATAAGAGAGCACAATATCCCACATCAGTAACCACAAATACACATACCTGCATCCCTAAAAATATCGTTTTTTATGGGATAATCAGTGTAGCTATGCAAGTTTCATACACATTGAAATTTCGATTACTGATGTTAAATTCTCTTATTTGATTATCATTTCAATATTTTCATTATGTTTACATATTGATGTCCTTAACTGAAGTCTTTGTGTCTCAAAAAGCAGTCTGTGTTCCGTAAATAAAAAAAGTCAGGAAGCTGTATAAATTTCAGGTCTTCATTGAACAGCTAAGTGTGTGTAGTCAAGCTGCTTTCCCCAAAGGAAGCCTGCAGAACAGGAAGAGGAATTGAACCTCGAATTCAATTGCTGAAATTAATCTCATTGCCTGAAAAAAAAAAAAAAAAAACATTTATATTCTGATTTGTTTGTTCCTGAGGGTTGCATTCACTATTGCATGACTTGTTTCTGATTGCTCTCAGGAAACTAAGACCCTATTTGCTTCAATGACAGCACGAGAAGAAGGGGAAACAATTAACTGCCAATCATGCCAAAAGAATAATTCAACTGTCTTTTTGAAGAGTGCCTTTGCTGCTACCTTGCTTGACATGCACAACAACTCCCCTTACAATGAAGCAATTACTTTGCAATGAGAAGGAATCAACAAGGCACAGAAGGCAGCAACTATTTGGCAAGGTTACTGTGGTTCACTTCCTTTTGGACATGAGATGCAGTGGCAAAGGCTGAGATGTATGTAAAGCACATGGTTGTTTTCTTACGGGCTACAGCCAGAAGCAATGTGCAGAGTAAATCCGTTTAATGTCGGTGTTTGACATCCACAAAATGGATATGTAAAATATGTGTTCTTTGGGGACACCACACTGGTGTATAACGACAATGGCATCTGATATTGCACTGATATTAGGTTATTTCCTGCTAAAATGTTTCATAACTCTTTTTAAATTTAAGATGTCTACAGACCCCTCTCAGCAAGACTTCACAATAAATAATAAAAATTGCACACTTAAACGAGCTAAACGAATGCATAATTCAAAGCAAGCACTTTCTCCACACAGGTGAAGTAAATTGGCATTATGAAAGTGTACTAACTAGAATGCAGTGAATTAATGGTGATGCAAAACAGGGATCTTGCTGAGGGTGTGACAGTGTCACTGGAGAGTGAATAAGACAGATCCATATTATAGAGCGTTATAAGTGCCTTAAGAAAGAGTTATAGAGCATTTATGAAACCGTATGATGATCGATGTAAACCTATACACTTAATTATGATGTATGATGTCACTGTAAAAAAAAAAATTAAAGCAGCCTAAAATTTCACAATGTATTATAGAGCACATTTTACCTTAACATTTTACGTTAAAAACATAAAGAGGCTCAATAATGCATTGTGATCAAACCACGCGAGCTCATGCTTCAACACTTTAGCGCTTTACAAGTGCAGTTATAATAATTTTACATTTTTAAATGGTCAATTTTTACAATAATGTTAATCCATGCAGGGGCCTCTGGGGTGGCCTATCATTCTCTGATGAAGCATGCAGTACTGTAGATGTGGAGACAATCAAAACTGAAAGGAAACATATTGAAAACATGTCTTAAAGGACATTTTGCAAGAAACCGATTTGTACTTGCTCTTTTTGAAATACTACAGGTCACTCCGAGTTGCACAGGCATGCTGCACGTGAAAATGTTCTTCTACCCCGATTGCCTCCAGTAGTCAATGAAAAAAATAGGAAAAATGAGCGAATAAGAAAAAGGCATACAAAATGACGTAAATTTGTTAAATAGAAAAAGCCATGCCACAGTTGTGATTACCGGAGGAGTCTTTTTGCAGCACACATTCACTTAGCGAAATATAGGTAAGTATGTGTGTTTGTTCAGAACATTTAAATCTTCTATTTGGTTTGCTATGCCCAAATGGGCTTTGAATGATTGTAGCCTGTGACTAGCATAGCCGGGAACCTGTCATTCTCCCATCTCCATCTCCTCCACCAAACTAGAACAGCCTGTAACAGGAGCGCAAAAGCGTTTTTTCCTCTAAAACCGGCTCACAGGGCATTCATTAATACTAGAAACCACCACAAAATGAATGAAAAAGCGATGCAATTACACCTTTAAATTCTATTATTCTGACATACCTCCAAGCATTTTATAACCAGGTTGGTGATGTAATGATGTAAAGACATGCACATCACATGGATTGTTACATGAGGTGCATGTCTGCATTTCCTGGCTGCAAAACACACCAATGAGGTCATCATATGACTGAGTGACATCACCACTGATGCTGGTGACAGCCAAACCACATAAACGCTCCTACCACACTGATGAATGCAGGTATGGTTTTACTGAGCTTGGGTTATAAAATGCTTCACTCAGCAGAGGCAACTGTGACAGCAAGAGAATTTGAAGAGTCATTCAGAGATGTGGACATACCTTAGAGCTAATTGTCATGGAGAAATGTCAGCATCTTTAAGACAGTTTGTCTGTCTGTGGTGGCAGTTGAGAAAGTTGATGATTTCATGTTTCCATTCATCAGTTTATGCCTTTTTGAGAACATCTGTACCATTATTCTCCTTATTACACCGCCAAATAATTGTGGATACATCTTAGGTTTATGTTTCTAAGCAGTTACTTTTTCCTAAAAGCTACACCTGCTAAAGTATAAATAAAAATATTTGACTAAAATTCAAAATGTAAAATTATTTTTAAAATAAAAACAGAAGCAAAACTTACAAAGGCTACCAATAGTCGGAAACATTATTCTCCTCCACCACACAAAATACCTCAAGACCCAAAATGATATAGACTACAAAGCAAACACCAAATACAGTTTGCTAAGTGAAGTTGGCTGAAACCTTGCTGACAATGGCAAGCTGCAAATTTTGCTTGGTCAAAAGTAATAGCATCTGAAAAGGTAGGGTGGCTTTTTTAGAGCAAACACAAGACCTAGAAAAAGTACCTTTGGGAGAAGAGATTTAAGTCTTCCTGACTACAAACTTTATTGCACATACTATTATTTGAGCGAACACTTAGCATTTTAGTCCTTATGTTATGAGTACCGTACTGTTGTTGGGTTTGGGTGCTAAGACGTAAGGTGTAGTTTGTCTGTGAACATTTTCAGGGCAGTTCATTAGTATTATACACTGATTAGTAACTTTCACTGAAATTGGCTGAGAGACCAAGATGAATAGCATTCAGTTATCCATGCCCATAGCCACATAGTAAAGCACAATCTAGCTAGCATCAATTATTTGCAATGTAACACTGAATGCTAAACATAGTAAGGAGCTAATATTAATGTAAGTGCTATAAAATCATTAGTTTGCTAATGATGGCTAGCGATTATGCATTGAGGGTCTAACTGTTTTGACATCTTCAAATCTAAAAAGTAACAGCTGAATAAACTAATTAGATGCCAATTAGAGATACAATGGTGAAAGGGAGAGAAAGATAGAGTGATGAATGGAGGAGCAGTGGAACAGAGGATCCCCAAGCTCAAATCTGTGACAAAAAACAAGCATAGGGGCTAAAACACAGTCTCTCAAAGGTGTTTGGCTTCATATTACAACAGTCAGTGCTATGTATTTACCCCAAGCCAATACCTTCCGGGCACATTGCACCCCAATGACCTGAGAATACATTCTGTCTTCAACTGCTATTTGCGTGGTGGTACCCGAGGGAGCAGAGGTACACACAGACCTAAAGTCAGACGGTGGTCCACTTGTACAGCCATGGCAGGTACTTCAGATGGCAGTGAAACCTTGGCTGATTGACAGACCATTGTCCACATCACAATAATTCATTCCAGACCAAACAACCATGTACTACACGCATTTACATTTGCACATAAATCGGACATCTTTTGCACATACTGTAACGTGAACATCACAGCCTCTCTGTAGCAATGGAGAGAAGGCTAAAGGAAAGAACCAGGGATGCAGAATTCAGTAGTAATTAGTTCTAGTGTGACCTAGCCACAGTGTGCCTGACAGAAGCAAATGCACTGTGGGTTATCAAGAGTACACACAGTACAGGTTGAACAAACCTGGCCAAGCATTAGAAAAAAGGGTGCTCATTTTCTAGATGAATCCTTTTATAAAGTGACTTTAGCCTTACAGTATGCAGAACAAAAGTCAACCTATCCACCCACTACAAACTTTAGTTATTGGATGGGGAACTTTCAAAGCGCTTCAAAATGCTCTAATAAAATTAGATAGTAGCATCAGTTGCTGGGTTACAGGGCTTGAAGTTCTATGAAGAGGAGTGATAATTACTGTGATGTGCTCGGAGGGCAGTTACGGTGATATTATGACACCTCTTTACAAGGTCTTGCAGCCGACGACTATGGATGAGTGCAAGTAAGTATGATTTAATTACACTGTGTTTTCCTGTAGATTGGGTCCTATTTTTTTCCTCAACACTTCTCTCGCCACATTTCCTATAATACTCTTGCCAGATGCAGAATCGAAAACCCTTTGTTTCTCACATTTTGTCGGTAGATTCATGGCCTGTCCTTTTTAATGATTACGTCCTTGAGCCGTTAAACTATTCAGATGAAATCATTTTCCATGTGAGATAGGGCCCATTTGATGCGATATAACATACTATAAAGCTGCTTTATGTCGGCGGCTGTGTCTCAAATTAAACAGATCAGGGAGAGGGAGTGGGTGCACCTGCAGGAAGATGGCTGTACCTATACAGGCCCCTGTGCAGGACACATTTTATTTTATTTTTTTTGGCAGTAGGCAGAGTAAACAAAACACACACATAAATAAATAAGACAATAAATATTCCTAATTGTTTGCAGCTGTGTAGTAATAAAGAAAGGGGCAACGTTGCCACACTGCACATAGACTTCGTTACTGAAATGATGTGCAAACACACATTGACGATTGATGAAGCCATACTTAGACTATGCCCTGCCAGAGGAGGGGCGCATTTTTGGTAAAAAAAAAATCTCCCTGCGCTGCAGGGCATTACCCAGTGCAACCAGCAGCACTCAAAGAGATGCCACCAGCGAGCATCATTCAGTGGGAGACTCGGCAGAAGATGTGAGGCTTGACAACCCACTGGTCACACAATGTGGCCCCGCAGTGGCTAAGCCAGCCAATGGCAGAACTAATGATGCACAAAATGTCAAAAGCATTTTGCCTCACGTGCCCGTCCGTGCACAAGCTTTTTGTAATGGGCTCTATTAGATATCGATGTGAATTTGTAATCCAGTGGTTGGTTTGGGGGGTGCAGCCAGACAGATTGTACCATTGCGTCTCCGACAAGCGAGGTACAAGGGAGAGTGGGGGGAGAGCGTGTTTGTTGTGCCGACAGAGATAGCGTCAGGGTCTATTGATTTAGCGGGCAGGCCCTGGCATAATAAAAGCCATCCCAAAGGCAAAGCCATCGCTGGTCCAGTGCACTCCAATCATATTTGTGGTTGATCATATCCCGAAGAGCTTGTCACCACAGTGCTTTGTGGCACTTAAACACAATATATTTTCCTGGCCCCATAAAATGGAAGTTGACCTTCTCCTACTTAGATAAGCATTATTAGCTGCAGGCTTCACTGCCCTGCGAGTGAAGGTCCGTGTCACCAGGGAGACACTGGGCGCAGTGATGGCCTGCAGCACACTGAAACCCCTCGCATCTGCTGTGGAGGATGAGGCGCAAACCTGAACCACTCTGCTAACTGCAAGTCTAATGGGGTACAAGCCATACATTTAAATTTGTTGGTTCCATTCTAACGGTGTTCGCTGCTGCTAAGTAAGAGGTGAGGCACTACTAGGCGAGTTTGGTGAGGTCTCTGGCAGGAGTCTTGCAGTGCTGCTTCATGGGGAAGACTACATTCTTTAAAGGTGACACAGGGCAACTTTTCAAGTAATGTTGCTGGGCAACGTTACTAACAGATGCTGTTGTTTTGCCACTTTCCTAATGATATTAGGCAACACATCTTTATCTGTGCAACCCAATCCATCAGCGTGAACCTTTATGTGATCATTAAATCAATATAGATCCTGTCATGTTGTTGCCCAGAAACTGCAGTCATTTCATCTACTATAACAGATATGAAATGACCACCACTGTTATCCCCACCTGTTTCAACACCACCACTATCGTCCCTACACCAAAGAAATCCACAGTGACCTGCCTTAACGACTCTTGCCCAGTTGCACTGACATCCGCCATCATGAAGTGCTTTGAAAGGCTAGTCATAAGACGCATCAAGTTGCAGCTACCCATCACTCTGGACCCGACGCAGTTTGCGTATCATGCCAACCACTCCACAGATGATGCCATCAACACCGCTATCCATTTGGCTCTCACACATAATCAAGTTTGCTGATGATACGACGGTGGTGGGTTTGATCAGCAGAGGCAACAGGACCCTATAGAGAGAAGGTGGCATAGCTCAGCAACTAGCACACTGACAACAGCCTATCCCTCAACATGAATAACACAGAAGAACTAGTCAGTGACTTCAGATGCACACAAAGACACTCCACTGTGCATGAACAACCTTCAAGTAGAGATTGTCCAGAGTGCAAAGTTTCTGGGCGTACACCTAACAGACAAAATCACATGGACTCCAAACACCAAACAAAATGCCAAAGAAAGCCCAGCAGCGTCTGTACTTTTTGGGGAGGCTGCGAAAAGCCCACCTCCCTACCTCCATCCTGACAACATTCTACAGGGAGCCTATTGAGAGCATCCTCAGTAGTGCCATCACAGCATGGTTTGGCAACTGCACTGCTGCAGACCAAAAGGCCCTGCGGCGGATTGTGACAAAGGCCAAAAAGATCACTCTCTGGCCCCCTCTCAGACATTTACAACACCTGCTGTCTGTGGAAAGCCAAGAACATTGTGAAGGACACTACTTATCCCTCCCATGCACTCTTCTCCTTACTACCATTAGGCAGAAGGTTTCACAGTGTGACCGTCTATACCTCCAGAATGGCCGAGTTTCTTTGCCCAGGCAGTCAGACTGCTGAACAGCCTATAGTGAAATATAACAAACCTGTAACATAAAGTAGCAATGTAAAATAAACTAGCACACTGCATTCCTATGCAGTCTCGCACGTCTTTGCTGCTAATATCCCATATCATATATATATATATATATATATATATGTGTGTGTGTGTGTATATATATAATATCTCAATCATAACCACTAGCTAACAGATCTCTGTTACAAGCCATGCCCTATCTAGCGTGTTTGCTTTATGGCATTGCTGCTTTTTCGCAGATTGTGTTAAAGGAGAACTTCGGTGTAAAATGAAAATTGGCATGTTAAAACATCATACCGAGTTGGTATGTGTACGGAAGAGCAACATTGATTTATCCTGTTGCATTCAGAGTTTAGCTATTTTTTATCGTTTGACCCAGAAGGCTAACAATGGAAGTAGTAGGTGCCCTTAGACGAAGCATGACGGCTACGCTATTTTTAAACCATTAAAACAGCTCGAAGAAACTCCACACTCCATCGGTAGTACAACAAAGGCCCTGACATTAAAAACGAGGCACTGAGAACTTTGTAAGTCTACACAACGTTTATTAATAAAACAGTTTTGACAAGCAGTACCTTGCTGTAGTTTCTCGTCGCCGCCATGATGAAAGTCTGCACAGGTCGATTGACGAACACGAACCAGCAGGAAGAATAGGAGGAGAGGTAGTACAATCAACTTGTTTGGACTTTCATCATGGCGGCAATGAGAAACAACTGCAAACGACTGCATGTAAGAACAGCTTTTTAAATAAACGTTGTGTACATTTACAATATTCTCAGTAGTTTGTTTTGAATGCCAGAGCCTTTGTTGTACTACCAATGGAATGTGGAGTTTCTTCGAGCTGTTTTAATGGTTTAAAAATAGCGTAGTCGTCATGCTTCGTCTAAGGGCACCTACCACTTCCAATGTTAGCCTTCTGGGTCAAACTATAAAAAATAGTTAAACTCTGAATGCAACAGGCTAAATCGTTTTGCTCCTCAGTACACATACCAACTCGGTATGATGTTTTAACATGCCAATTTTCATTTTACACCGAAGTTCTCCTTTAACATGTGTATGTACAGTCAAAGGAGCTAAGTTGTAAGACACTGGACTTTTTTTTGGAGCTTGAAGACATTTCACCTTTCATTCAAAAGGCTTCTTCAGTTCTGGATCCAGAGATATAGCTCCTGGTTTCCCATCATCAGGCCAGAACTGAAGAAGCCTTGTGGATGACAGGTTAAACGTCTTCAAGCTCCAAAAAGAAGTCCAGTTGCTTACAACTTAGCTCCTTTGACTACCATGACCTGGATGAATGAGAATCTAAACACACATGTTTATGTACATGTGTATCCTAGTGTGTGTGTGTGTGTGTGTGTGAGCTGGCATGTGTGTGTGCGCACTGTGTAAGTGTGTGGTTGATCTTAAAGGTGTGTGTGCACCATAGTGTATCTGTCTTGTCTCTACTGTGTTTTAACCTTTGCATGTATCACCAGTTGTTCCCGGTGAACCGTTGTTTTGTCTCACTGTATACTGTGTATATGGCTGAAATGATGGCAACTAGATGTACCGCATAGCGATACATGGTATGACCGCCGCAGTGTATTGAAATGTGGGAACTGTTGGTATGATGAGTGTGTGGAGATGAGTGTGAGAATTTGTGTGGAAATGATTTTCTGGAAGTGGGCATGAATGTGGGTTTTGAATGAATGACATTGTGTGTGTTTGTATAGTGTGTAGGAGTGATTTGTGAAAGGAATAGGCAAAATGAGATTTTGTACAATTACAACACCCCCTATGGACCAAATTGTATGGCATGTGCTGTGGTGTTAGAGGTCTTTGTGCTGATCATGCATGACGTATTTTGTGCAGTTCCCACCTTCTCGGTCCAAGATATTAGCAACTCAAAATCCCAATTTTTGCATTTACCCTTATCACTAGGTGGTGCTATGCTTCAAGTGAGTGTTTATGGGCTGGGCTGATACACCTCTGTAACACAGACATACTAACACAAAATTGTTGTCTTGGGCAAAATTGTTGACGAATTATTTAACAAAAACTGTTTTTTGACACCAAGTTTCGCCAATAAACATCGCCCCCTATGACGAAATGACACAAAATTTAGTACACATGAAAAGAAAGTTGTTTAGAGATGGCAAGTCAACTTTGACCAAATTTGAGCAATTAAAAGGCAAGATATGGACTTTTGAAGAATTTTAAGCTACGTGTTAAATGTTCATTGACATGTAACTTCGAAACGGTTTATCTTAAGATAAATCCTTTGATAACTTTTTGTCAGCATTGTCTGTAGATGACATATACCAAATTTGGTGAGATTCACATGAACGGCCTATGACGAGTTCGTTCAAATTCGTTTTCGCAATGTTAAAATTTCATGGAAATTGTTTTCGTTGGAAGTGGGCATTGACCAGTGCTTTCAATGCGTGAGGGTCAATAGATTTCACGGTAAAAAAAAAGTTGTTGTAAACATTAGCATTCTCTAGATAATAGGCAAAATGACATTTTCTACAATTACAGCGCCCCCTATGGACCAAATTGTATGGCATGTGCTGTGATGTTAGAGGGCTTTGTGGTGATCGTGCATGACGTATTTTGTGCAATTCCCACCTTCTCAGTCCAAGATATTAGCAACTTAAAATCCCAATTTTTGCATTTACCCTTATCACTAGGTGGCGCTATGCTTCAAGTGAGTGTTTATGGGCTGGGCCGATATGCCTCTGTAACACTGACATACTAACACAAAATCGTTGTCTTGGGCAAAATTGTTGCCGAATTATTTAACAAAAACTGTTTTTTGACACCTAGTTTCACCAATAAACATCACCCCCTATGACGAAATGTCACAAAATTTAGTACACACAAAAAGAAAGCTGTTTAGAGATTGCATGTCAACGTTGACCAAATTTGAGCAATTAAAACCCAAGATATGGACTTTTGAAGAATTTTAAGCTACGTGTTAAATGTTCATTGACGTGTAACTTCGAAACGGTTTATCTCAAGATAAATCCTTTGATAACTTTTTGTCAGCATTGTCTGTAGATGAAATATACATAATTTGGTGAGATTCACATGAACGGCCTATGACGAGTTCGTTCAGATTCGTTTTCGCAATGTTAAAATTTCACGGAAATTGTTTTCGTTGGAAGTGGGCATCGACCAGTGCTTTCAATGCGTGAGGGTCAATAGATTTCACGATTAAAAAAAAAGGTTGTTGTAAACGTTAGCATTCTCTAGATAATAGGCAAAATGACATTTTCTACAATTACAGCGCCCCCTATGGACCAAATTGTTTGGCATGTGCTGTGATGTTAGAGGTCTTTGTGGTGATCGTGCATGACGTATTTTGTGCAGTTCCCACCTTCTCGGTCCAAGATATTAGCAACTCAAAATCCCAATTTTTGCATTTACCCTTATCACTAGGTGGCGCTATGCTTCAAGTGAGTGTTTATTGCCTGGGTCGATACGTCTCTGTAACACCGATATATCACAAAAATTTCATGTCGTTGGGTGAAACGTTCATTGAGTTATTCAGTAGAAACGTTTGCCGGTCTCCCCCTCTTTGACGGACACTGGCACAGCGGGGGGGGGGGGGGGGGGGGGGGGATGGAAACACTGGTCGACGCCCACTTCCAACGAGAACAATTTCCGTGAAATTTTAATATTGCGAAAACGAACTCGTTATAGGCCATTCATGTGAATCTCACCACATTTGGTATATGTCATCTACAGACAATGCTGACAAAAAGTTATCAAAGGATTTATCTTGAGATAAACCGTTCCGAAGTTACACGTCAATGAACATTTAACACGTAGCTTAAAATTCTTCAAATGGCCGTATCTTGGTTTTTAATTGCTCAAATTTGGTCAAAGTTGACATGCCATCTCTAAACAGCTTTCTTTTCATGTGTACTAAATTTTGTGAGATTTCGTCATAGGGGGCGATGTTTATTGGCGAAGCTAGGTGTCAAAAAACTGTTTTTGTTAAATAACTCGTCAACAATTTTGCCCAAGACAACGATTTTGTGTTAGTATGTCGGTGTTACAGAGACATATCGACCCAGCCCATAAACTCTCACTTGAAGCGTAGCGCCACCTATCGATATGGGTACATGCAAAAATTGGGATTTTGAGTTGCCAATATCTTGGACCGAGAAGGTGGGAACTGTGCAAAATACGTCATGCACGATCACCACAAAGACCTATAAAAAATTGGCAAAGCTAGGTGTCAAAAAACATTTTTTGTTAAATAACTCGCCAACATTTTTGCCCAAGACAATGATTTTCTGTTAGTGCGCTGGTGTTACAGAGGCATATCGACCCAGCCTATAAACACTCACTTGAAGCATAGCACCACCTAGTGATAAGGGTAAATGAGTGAGATTTTGAACTGCCAATATCTTGGACCGAGAAAGTGGGAACTGCACAAAATACGTCATGCACGATCAGCACAAAGACCTTCTATAGGGGGTCCATAGGGGGCGCTGTAATTGTACAAAATCTCATTTTGCCTATTCCTTGCCTTAACAAATCACTCCTATACACTACACAAACACACACAATGTCATTCATTCAAAACCCACATCCATGCCCACTTCCAGGAAATCATTTCCACAGAAATTCTCACCTTACAACACTGCTCTACCACACATTCATCATACCAACAGTTCCCACATTTCAATATACTGCGGCGGTCATACCATGTACCGCTATGCGGTACATCTAGTTTACATTATAATTTGTCATGTGGTTGGCAAATTTTAAGCATAAAAGATGTTTTTAAACCCAAACCTCTGCACTCAAAATGTTACAGACAAATAGATGATGCAACATATAAGAAATTCAAAGAGGCATAGTCCAGTCTAAGTTAACCTATAAGGCCTGTCTGATTTACTATGTGTTTTGACCATAGCCATGACTTAAGCATACCATAATGATATTGGTCCATAATACATAGGATTTACTGTCTGTCTGAACAGTATAGATGTATTTCATTTATCTGTTGTAGAGGTCAACGGCCATCACAGTTAGTATACATTGAATCGTTTGCATTAACATGCGTGTGAAATAAAACATTTTTGTGGCCCTAGTTTTGATTCAGGAGACATGCCAAATGTAGTTTTAGTATTTAATCCATAAATCTAAGTGTAATCCACTGGAGTGATGCAGTGTATTACAAGCTGCAGTCTTCCATTTGGAACAAGTTAACATTTACTCGTGTCTCGTGTTTTAGTCAGCCGAGAAAGAGACACACATTGTTCCGGGGAGATGGGGTTGCCATTGTGGTATCAGCCTGAGAAAACTAGATTTGTTCTTAGTTAACCCAGGCTGTCCACAGTGTTCAGCTTCAGTAAATTTCAACAACCAAATATTCCACAGAGACTGGGCAGTATCTCTCTCTCTCTCTCTCTCTCTCTCTCTCTCTCTCTCTCTCTCTCTCTCTCTCCCTCTCTCTCTCTCTCTCTCTCTCTCTCTCTCTCCTCTCTCTCTCTCTCTCTTGCTCTCTCTCTCTCTCTCTCTCTCTCTCTTTCTCTCTTCCTCTTGCTCTCCCTCTCTCTCTCTCTCTCTCTCTCTCTCTCTCTCTCTCTCTCTCCTGTCTGGCCAGTGCACTGAGCCCACATTATTTATTCTCGACCAGGCTAACTCTCTTCACCGCCACCTCCTCTCTGTCCTTTAGCTCCCACTTTGCCCGCTGTCTCATACACTCACTGCACAGCAGGCAAACTTGCATTACAATGCACTGGTCTCTAGTCTACACAACACTGTGGACACTATCTACTGGTGAACCAGGGATAGAAGGGTCAATGACTTCTGATGAAACAGTCTGTGTTGGTCTAGATATATTTATTAAAAAAAAGAAGATTGCTCTTCTACAAACGTCTTTCATTTCATCTTTTTTTTTTTTTTTTTTTGGTAAGCTCTGTTACAAACCAGAATTGATCTTTAAAAATAAACTGATCGATGGTTTGTTTTAAACTGTTGGGAAATATCAATAAGGCACTGAAACCACAAGCTGCATGAGCAGAGGAGGACAGCAGTGAAATGGGGCTTGCAGACCAAGCACGACCCTGTTAACTCACTGGCTGATTGATGGGTGGATACCCAGGTTGCAGCAGAGAGACATGGTGGCAAAGAAATTACCAGCCGATTGTTTATGGTCACTGGACGGGCCACACTCTCAGCTAACCTTTCACACCTCCCCCCTCCTCCTTCCCCTGACCCTCACCCCCTCACCCCCCCCACCCCCTACCCCTAACTACCCCCCACCCCCCACCCCACCCCCACTGCTCACCTCCCATTGCCCCCTGGCCTTGTCTGGCAGCACCGTGATTGATGGGATCTGTCAGGCCCCATGTCCAGGCCACTGAGTCACCTCCTCCTTGAGTTCACCTGCCAGCCATGATCCCCGCTCCTCTCCGTGGTCCCTTTCACAGTTCAGGATCCAGATCGCCAGTGACAGCACAGTATGGCTCATCGGTGCATCAGACGGAGGGGTTCCCTGCCTCAGGCCTGGCTGCTCACAGCAGCTCATATCTGCTCCAATCTGCCCAAATCTGGGCTGGAAGGTATATTCTATCTGAGAGGAGTTCAGTGAACTCAGCGACATTTCATCATTATCCGCCATAGCTGTGGTCCGGTGATCTGAGGGGCACGGCTGATGTTATTGGCACATTGAAGTTCGAAGATGAGTGACAGAGCATCTCACTCAGAACTTACGATGGAAGCACGGTGTGGGTCCCCAGATGAAATGTTGCAGTACGTGGCACTCTCCAGCAATAGAGACAGATTTAAATGAAAGTTATGAGAACAGAGAGAGAGAGAGAGAGAGAGAGAGAGAGAGAGAGAGAGAAAGAGAGAGAGAGAGTGAGGACACGAAAAGAAAGAGAGAGTGCCTTGAATACCATTACTTAATTAAACAGTGCCAGATCACAGACAAAAAGACTTACATCAAAGACGGGGCTAAAATGTATTTCTGGCATATAGGAGATGAGAGCGGACACATCATTGGGGAAAAGAGCATGTTCCTGCCACTGGGTTCATTCCAAATGCAGGGGCACAGAGCCAGATGGGACAGAGATTTATACATCTAATCAACGAGGGCAGCGAGACAGACACAGAGATCACTGACTTAACGTCCCTGCCTCAAAAATGAGCCGCACGGATTGAAATGAGCTGTGCAGTCGCGCTGTTTCGTCCGGCAATAAACTCAGATTAAAACCTCACAGGCGCGGCAAACTCTGCATAAAATAACTGGCATCTGTTTGCACCATAAAGGCTGTTATTTATTCTAACAGTTACATGGCGCTGGAGACGGCTGCTAACCTCACAATCCTGCCTGTCTGCTCAGTACTGCAGCTCTGGAAGATTCCAGAAAGGGCGGAGAACAGCGAACACATGGTCATTGCAGTTTCAGTGAATGTCTTAAAAATGCATGTTTAACCTGCACAGCTGTGTGATACTAAAGTGTAAACATTTGAAATGTATATTGTCCACCAGTACATTTTCTGCAGACTTTTACCTTTTTTTTTTTTTGCTAGTGTAGTGCATAGAGGCTTGTTATGGACTGTTAAGACTGCTGAGTACCCTAAAGGTCAGATGGTACATATAGTGGCATGGGCCTTGGCAGACATCACAACAGTCTGTGTTTCTAGCCTCCTTTGGACTTATTACTTCCAGCTGAAATGGTTGTTTGTATATTGGTGGTCAGGCGAGTGGCTCTTGTCTCAGGGGAGTTCAAACGTAAACATGGAGAGGAATGCAATAACGCTGTGCACCGGAGGGGGAATATGCATCTGCTGCCCTTACCCTGCAAAAGGTCACAGAGGAAATGTGGTGGCAGTGTGATATGGCAAAGAAATTCATATGACAGCGCTGACACACAAACAACGTTTCATGCACAGCGTCGCAACGGAATAGCAATGCTGAGGGATGCTGTGAATGTGAGGAAGTCACTGGATCACCACACTGCACGAGGCTGAAGAACCATCTTGGCTGAATTCCACACGTGCCTGAGCGAAGAGCAGAATGCTGTTTCTGCTCTTTTGGATTGAGGAAGATTGCAAATAGTAAAAATGCCAGGCGCAAATGTGGTTATATATGGGGATGTGCTATCTGTAGTTGGGTAACAATAGATGGAGAAGAAGGTTGGCAGCCAGTGCTTCAGGTGAATCAGACGGAAATGAAGATGTCTCTTTGAAATGTGGCTATGCTCCCTCAGCCCCAGAATGGCTGGATCAGTCTAAAAGCTTGAGACGATTTCCTGTTCTTGATGCACACTTTCAATCTGTTCATATCACACCCATATCTTCCTGGTGCGAAAACAGAAGCCTGCATGTTATCCTGCGCTGAGGCACGTGAAGGCCTGGATCATATCTCACACAACAGGCATTACCGTGTTGACGGGTCTCAAGCAGCCCGGCTTTAGCTGATATTTTTCATCAAGCACTGCCATATTTAGCGACAGCCTCGTGCAGACGCTCACGTAACTAAAAGCTGTCAAATACTTCAACAGGAAGCACCGGTGAGACTAAACATGTCCAGGCAACAAAAAAAAAATCTGTGTTCTTAATTAAGTAGGAGCGCTCTCATCCTCTTCAGCAATAGGAAGTTCTCTAATTGGCTCTCACCCTCTCGTTCTTAATTACTGAATCTCCTCCCTAGCCACTACTCACGTTTGCAAGGTTAAACGCACCAAACAAGGTAACACCGTACGAACAAGAGCAATCAGAACACACCTGTCCGTGGCTCATAAAGCTGTTGTGGTATACCCTAAATCGCATTTCAAGCTTGCATGAACACTGGACTATCAACTCTGACCAGCATATATCGTGTTTTACTGAGAGAATGCAGAGCAGTCTTAAGGGTTGAGATAATGCACTTTCTTTGTAAAATGTTGATTTAAAAGGTAATTTTTGTGTCTGTGTGGTAATTGAAGATTGAAGATGGGAAGATTGACAGATTGTGTGCATGTGTGTATGTGTGTGTGTGTGTGTGTGTGTGTGTGTGTGTGTGTGTGAGTGTGAGTGAATGAGTGTGTGTGTGTGTGTGTGTGTGTGTGTGTGTGTGTGTGTGTGTGTGTGTGTGTGTGTGTGTGTGTGTGTGTGTGAGAGTGTGTGTGTGCGTGTGTGTGGTGAAAGAAGACGGCAAGAGAAATGTATGTAACAGTCCAACCTTTTCTACAGAGCTTGTTCCTTTTGATTCACCTGAGAGAAAAATACAAACAGTCCTGGGAGCACATCCCTTTACTGATGTTCCATTATAATTTGCAAGCATATCATGTGCAATGTGACAATCCACAAGTTCAGTGTGCTGAACTGTTAATTTGTTTATTTGCTAAATATGCACAGTATGTCAATGGCCGTAACAAAGGCCACATTTCTGTCCTACAGTATGTAATACGGGAAATCAGTTATCCAGTGTTTGTCGAAGAGGCAAAATGCAACAAGCTAATTGCTTAAAAGTCTGTCAGTAAAGCACCGTTGACTTTGACTTCGTGAAATTATTAAAAGTGGAACAATACTCGCATCATAAGCAAATTGGTTGATTCATGACTGGTTGAATGTGCACGCTATGCTGCAGGCGAGCACAGATGTGCTGTAGACAGATGTTGCTGTTTGTTTATGCGGATGTCAATAAATATTGATATTTTTGTTAAACGCATTTTTTTTAGAAATGGTTTGAAGCTGTTTACGTTATTGTGTTGCTGGTTATTGATGTGCTGTGGAGGTTTTTATTCAGTGACACATAAAATCAGCAAAATGAACAGAAAGTCTAATCAGACAGAATCATGTAGCACCAAAATTTGCAATAAACACACAGTGCTTTTAAAATCCAGACAACAGTGTAAACCTGATTTTGGAACATTGAGACGTCTTTTGTTAGATGTTTTGTGAAATTGCTCACTGGCAAACACAGCTACTTAGTTTAATTTAGAATTCATATCAAACTCAACTGGTCTAGTATGGTTTTTGTCAGTGTCAGAAACACTTGGACATGTCAAGTAAACTAGTGCAAAACCAGGAGGCAGAGATCTACTTTTTGCCTTCCAATTTTAAACAAAAAGGAAGAACTCCATCCATCACATCATCCAAATTGAAAACCCATCAATTCTCCTGGACAGCTCTGGGACTATTTCATCGCCAAAGTAAATACAGCTCCACGCAGAAGTAGCTTAGACCCTGGATTGTTTGCTGTTTTTTCAGCACAATTCTTTGGTCTGTCTTGTGGCTCGTGTGGATCGTATATGCCCAAACCAGGGGGTTGCATCCCTCTCTTCCTGCCCTGTGGAAAGGTTTTGATTATAATGGCGCCAGGTAGCATTCTCATCAATCAGAGTAGCCCTGGGCTTCTCCCTGCTACAGAGAGGCATTAGCTCTGCTTTACAAGGGCATATTTTACGTTGACGCCTGGTGTAATCATCTCAGTCGATGTCCTGATGGAACCTTGTGCAATCGATTGCGGTAAAAACACAGCCGTAAACTTTTCAGACCAAATCACCATGCTAACACTCAGAAAAGGGGCCAGCTTAACACTCACATCGCCTCACTTTGCCACACCAATAAAATGTTGATTTTCACTGAGCATGAGCTGAATGATTCAGAAATATATGCCAGCAAATATGTTTTTTCCTCATTTGTATGCTGCAGTAGATACTTAATTACCTTTTTGCAAATGGTCACTAATTCGTCATCACTAGAAACCCCTTAAGATCTTTTTATCCTTACACCTTATTTTGCACCTCATTTTGATAACACATCCATAAAAGCTTTGGCGACAACCTTTTAATGAAAAACAGGGTGCCAGGATGGAAATAAGCCATTACCATGAAGACACTAAAAGGACCTATGAATACCTCTGCAAATATCACCTGCTCCAGCTCCCAACACTTTTAAATCCTGATAAAGGCGTTACCTTTGACAGGTTCGTCATGATGACAGTCACTTACACAGTGTGCATTATCCAGCATCTGTCAGACAAAATGTACCTGAGGAAGACGATGTATCTTTTGACTTGCTATAAAGCACAAGATGTGCACAAGAATAGATGACGTTATATTACTGAACATTAATTCACCCCAACCACCCTTTTTTAAAATACTGTAGGTATTTGTGTAGACTTAAATGGTCTATGTATCATGGCCACTGGTGCATCTCATTACTGTTGCATGATTGCATTACAGATACTGTAATGCATTGTGCATAGCATAGCATTGTGGAACACTCTTTACGCCATGTTTGCTTCCCCTGAATTCACCTTTCCCTTTTTTTCTGTACATGGCAAGGCAGTGAAATGTTTTGTTAATCTTTTAGATCTTCAAGCCTTTAGATCCTTTTTGTGCTCTGGTATGACCTGATTTAGGCACTTCAAAACAGCTGGGTTTTTAATGTCATCGGTGCCTTCACCACCATGTTAAATTTGGCTAAATGTTACTTTCATGGACAGGTTTGACAAGCGTCTGTTTTTTTCTCTGTCCCTTTTTTTTCCATTCTTTCTGTTTCTCTCCTGGCTTCCGCACTCTGTCAGAGAGAAATAATCTCATAAAAAAAAAAGTTTATCTCAGGCCATGCCTGTATGTGGCAGAGACGGATCAATTGTTTTTGTTTTCACACAATAATTATACATCTTGAGTCAGTCCACTCAGATATTTCAGCAGCTGTTGTCAGATGCCATATCATTACTTATTTAAACACACTGCAGTCACTTAAAAGGTCTTCTAAGTTAGTTCTA
Organism: Coilia nasus; assembly: GCA_027475355.1. Classification (NCBI taxonomy): domain Eukaryota; kingdom Metazoa; phylum Chordata; class Actinopteri; order Clupeiformes; family Engraulidae; genus Coilia; species Coilia nasus. The sequence continues at coordinate 8,494,275 of CM050208.1, forward strand.
CTGTAAGTACTTTGCAGGTCCACAAAGTATCCCTCCTGATGTCAAATGCATCTCTTTTAGGGCACTCTATCCTCTTATAAGAAATGCATCAGTTCTTTTTTGTCACTACTTTGAAGGGCACAGTCTTTTTTAAGACATAAAGTAACAGTAATTATCATCTCATGGAAAATCTGAAACCTGAAAATGTCACATATATGGCAGCTTTCTGCCACTGGAGTGGGTGAAAGTGTGAATATGTGGATGAGAAGCTCTGCTGAGTGAAAAGGGGATATGTAAATGCAGCCCAGATTTACACGTTATTTTACAGACCCTATTACAATCAATTAGGTACAGTAAAACAAAGTGTGTAACCATAATGTATCACTGATCATATACTTGGGGTTAGGGTTAGTGTTAGGCATATACAGTGTAAGTACATAATATTACATTACACTTAGCTGACACTCTTATCCAGAGCGACTTACAGTTATTTACAGGGTTTCAGTTACAGTCCCTGGAGCAGTGTGGGGTTAGATGCCTTGCTCAAGGGCATTTCAGCCATGGGTAGGGTGGGATTTGAACCTGCGACTCTGTGATCCCAATACCAACTCCGTAACCACTAGACCACAGCTGCCCAATATTACATTATTAATAGTATATCCACTGAAAAAGAAATCGTAAAATAAAGTGTTACGTGCAGCCCATTTGTCATATAGACTACTCATGGACAGGGCACTCAGACATATACATGCATATACTTACAGGCACCTGCTATCATACTATCATGCACAGTTGAAAGAGAACTGACTAGGGAATGCTTTTATGTTGAAACAGCAAAACAACTTAATGGCAAACTAATAAATGCTTTATGTAGACATGCTGAAGTGTAATTACATGCTAACGATTGACATGTGAATTAATGGGTCAGCCAGAATGACAACAAACCGTGTTACAGCCGAGAGTCAAATGGATATTATTGTCTGGGGTGGGTTGCCAAATAGCGCTGCTCTGTGAATTGTGGCTCTTGACAGTTTAGTGCCACACTCGCCTCTCTCTCAGTGACACTGTTTCTGCTGTCACTCACTGATCTCGTCTGGCTGCCGCGCGCTTGAATTTATTCACCACGTCCCACCACTGGCTTATGACGACTATTTGTGAAATTGGATGCCATTATTAAATTCTTCTGGCCCATCAAATTCTTAAGGGTGTATGATGACTGGGGCCACACTTAAATGGATTACTTTAACTGTGAAAGAAAGAAATATTACTGCGACTTATACTGGGGCTCTAAATCCTCATTTTGTAACCTTTTGCATAGTGTCTCTCTATCAAGTCAATTCTGCTGAGGGAATACTCAAGTAGACTTTACCTATGGACCTGTAGTATAAGACAAAGACGTTAAGACAATAAACACTCTATATTGTGGTGAATGTTTGTTCATTTGTCACTTGATAAACAAGCAAAGGCATAAAAAAACTGACCAGTTTCGAGTCCATGCTGTGCTTTTATCTGGTGTAGGTCCACAAGGTTGTTACTGCCTTTGATATACTTTTATGATGTAGTGTTATCCACTCACCAGAGAAAGATTGTTTGGGCAATTAGGTGGAATACAATCTATAAAAGCAGACATTTGTTTGGGACAGCCACAAAGGCTGCAACGCCTACTCACAATTATTCATATGGCATAGAACCACAATATTATCACCTTGACCTTTTCGCCATAGAAAATAATTTAAGGACAATCCACGCAGTTCAGCTGAGCGCACAGCACAGCATTATCATGCAAATGATGATAGCCCCTCTGATTCATGACTCTGTCTGGAGATTAGAACAATCATCATTATTTGGAGGGGACCAGAGATAAAATTGGCAGGAGTATCATCGACAGCATGAAAAAATGAAACCGCAAAAAAAAAAAGGAAAAAAGGTAAAAAAAAAAAAAAAAAAAAAACAGTACTACAGTCATTGAGCCATCTCCATTAGGTGAGTGCTTAAACCCTCAACAATCTGATTGCAAATGAGTTTTGAGCTTTCCAGCTGCTGATCTGTGACAGGCACACTGCACAGCCTTGTCAGCTCTGGCACCTGCCTTCCTGCCTGCTTCAGCTCACTTGCTCTCACGTTTGGAACCCAGTGTTGAGCAACAGTGCCCCCTCAAGGCGGGGAAGAGCAAGGCATCGCCCGAAAAAAAAAAAAAAGCCCTGTTTCGCGCAGGCCCGCGGCCATTCCAGGGGGACAGGAAATGCCTGGCACCTCCAGTGGGCTTTAGATTAATTTCGCAAAGGGTTGCTCCTTCGAGCACAGTCGACACTTAAGGAAATGGGGGCGAGGAGAGAGAGAAAGACAGACAGACAGAGAGAGAGAGAGAGAGAGGAAGGCAGACTGTGCCAGAGTATGTGTGCGCTATTGGCCTGCGGTGCCCTGTGTTTGGGCTGAGGCTAAAAATGGCTGTGGTGCTGTGTTCCCAGAAAATCAGCCAGCAGGTTGCAGCAATCTAGGCGTGGAAAAGTGAATGAGTGTGAATGTGAGGTAAAATATGAGGGGTAAGAAAGTAGCATTTTACCCTGCAGGGGAGTTGATTTTCTTGCAGATAAGCTTGATCTTCTGCTTTAATTTGAATTTGTACATCATTTAGTTCCTGGTCTTGCAAATTATGCCCTCAGTGAAATACAAAAAACTAAAAATGCCAGTATGAATCTTACTGCATGATAATTGCAAGGGTTATGATTTATTATTGCCTTTCTTTTTACCATACAGCTAAGCCTTTTTTTTCATATTTTTTTGCATTACGGTGAGTATAATATAGGCCATTTTTTCCTGACACTGCCTGACATTTAAATTGAAATACTGCCTCTAAAACGCCTTTGTCATACACTCAAAACATTAAAAAAAACACCAGTGTATTGAAGCAGGATTTTTGTATTCATGCACGGTCCCGCTCTCCCACGGTTTGGCCTTCAGTCAACTGAATGAAGCCCGCCTGGAGTGACCCCCTATTTCAATATCCATTTAGAAGTGGTTGGGCCCCCGCCGGGAATGTGCATTAGCCACTTACCCCTGAGCTAGATGATAGCAGAGAAAAATGCCTTATCTCTCCGTGTGGTCCACGCTCTGAATGGAAGGGGCTAAGAGAGAAGACGGCCTCACCTGAGCCCCGGGCGCCAGGAGCAGTAATGGGAGGTTGTGTGCACTATCTGCACACACACACACACATACACATGCTTCCAAGGAGCAGATGTGGCACTGTTATGGGGTGAGGGTGTCAGAAGGCTGTGTGTGTGTGTGTGTGTGTGTGTGTGTGTGTGTGTGTGTGTGTGTGTGTGTGTGTGTGTGTGTGTGTGTGTGTGTGTGTGTGTGTGTGTGTGTGTGGTTGTGTGTGTGGTTGTGTGTGGGTGTAGGTACGTGGGTAATTGAATCACGTGAAATGATTACCTTGCAAAGGCAGCATGCTCTGCTGTCTAATTACGAACAGTGAGAGACCTTTGAGGAACTACTACTAAAGCAGTGCGCCACCTACTGGTGCTTAGAGGAGGTGAAAACTAGTCTGTGTGACATTCGACCGCTTGTACTGTGCCTCTGCTCCTGGTAGTCACGGGCAACGGGCCATTAGAGCCGCAGCAGGCACAGAGTTCAAGGTCATTGGTGGATATGTCACGCTTCATGGGCAGTGCGTGTTGGGAAGGCAAAATGAGCTCTTTCAGACAAGCAGCAGCAGCAGAAGCGTGTAAAGCTGCGTTTCATTCTGCCGCTCTCGTCGCAGGTGCTCTGCTGTGGTGAAATGGAAGGCGGGTTGAGAAAGCGAGGCAGGTTTACCGAGATCCTCCCTCGAGGCCCTCTCAAACCCCCCACATTGTGTGCGTGCACATACACACACACACACGCACACACAAACACACACACGCGCACACACACACACACACATCCAGACCCACATCCAGGCACACACACATCCACACACACACACACACACACACACACACACACACACACACACACACACACATCCAGACCCACATCCAGGCACACACACATCCACACACACACACACACACACACACACACACATCCAGGCACACACACAGACATTCTCTCTCTCTCTCTCTCTCTCTCTCTCTCTCTCTCTCTCTCTCTCTCTCTCTCTCACACACACACACACACACACACACACACATCCAGGCACACACACAGACATTCTCTCTCTCTCTCTCTCTCTCTCTCTCTCTCTCACACACACACACACACACACACACACACACACACTTATGCACACACACCCCCACCACCACTGCCACCAACACTGCCACCACCAAGACAAGGGAGGCAATCTGGGAATGTATTCTCGGCTATACTCCGGAGAAAGTAACGATCTGCCTTTCCCTCACAGCAAACCCACCCCCTTCTTTTCTCCAAACACCACCCCACACACACACACACAAACCCCTTTAATGTCTTTCATGTCTTTCTTCAGAGATCTCTAAGCTCAGAGCGGGATTAAGAGAGTAATTATTGACTGACTTTCTTTGAGGAAGAAGGGGGGAAGAGAGGAGAGTACCGGTTGTGTCTATTTGTCTCCAGCCTAGTTTTATCAAGTGCAAAAGGCCAGTGATTACTTTTCAAGTGACCTTGGGGGATTACCGAGCGCGTTATGTAATCCAGCCATTGTGTGGCGTCGAGGTGCTTCTCCACACAGCTGACCCCCTCTGACATATAGCTGAATTATATATTTCAACTTCAGAAAGGAGAAGCTGAATGAAAAATGTCCCTCATCAATTCAATCAGCCCGACACGGCCGGCTTATTCAGCCGTATGTAAATGTGCAGAGCTGGCCCACAATAGCTCGCTTTAACTTGTTCTGCCAGGCTGAACTTTTAAAGTGCCTGCACAATGACAGAAAGAGAGAGAGAGAGAGAGAGAGATAGAGAGAGAGACAGACAGAGAGCTGCAGTGAATGTGTCCAGCAGAAATGTCTCACCTTCACTTTACCCATCACCAGCAGTGAAAACCTGAAGCAAGCCCCTACAGAAAAGCGCATTCTCAAAGCAAGCGCCTAAAGGAAATCGCATTCTCAAATTCCCTCCCCCATGCAGCTTATGAAAGGGTGTTGGTGTCACTACACACTTGAAAAGCAAACACAGAGACGCACTGATGCTTTGTCCGGTCTGGCGGATCACAACACACACGTGTGGAGCCCCGTCGACAGAAGGGTTCATTACAGGGCCAGGCTGGGGCATCTCTGCGTGCGATGTTTTTCTCTGCGTTTTATATAAACCTCTTCACACAAGGCCATCTCTGACGTTCTAGCTGCCTCTTATGGCAGACTATCCCAGCATCCCGCACTAATAATAATAATAATAATGAAACTTTACTTGTATAGCACAGTTCATACATGCAATATGCAACTCAAAGTGCTTTACAGTTTAGCAGGGTTGTTGCAAGACAACATTTCTTGCGGTTCAGTGATGTCAGAGCACATAAATACAGAAGCAGACTGACTCTTGCATGAACACAGGTAGGCAGTCCTTGTAGGCCCTAGTCAGCAATCTTTGTAGTCCAGTGGCGTTAGAGCTATGCAACGCTCTGTTAATGTGGGCTCTTATGTGAACATAGGTCGGCAGTCTTTGCGGGCCAGGGGCACTACACGAGGAAAGTTCATTTAGGCGCAGTCGGTTGTTAGTGTCCCCAGGGAGCAACAGGGGTGAGGAAAAACTCCCTGTTTGTTTGATTTGCGTGAATTCAGGAAGAAACCTCAGGAATCAGTGAGTAAAACTCCCTGTTTTTCTAGGAAGAAACCTCAGGCAGAACCACGTCTCCCAGGGTAGCCCATCTGCCGGGGCTGGTAACGGGAAGTCGGTGACTGAGTAGTTAGGTGTAGGCTTGGTTGAATAGGTAGGTCTTTAGTTGTCGCTTGAAGATGTCGATGGATTCTGCTTTTCTGATGTGCTGTGGTAGGGCATTCCATCTCTTTGGGGCGTAGTATGAAAAGGCCGATTCCCCGATCCTTTTGGGTGGTGCGTCTGGAATCCTCAGGAGACCGGCATCAGCGGATCTAAGGGCTCGTGCAGGGGTATAAGAGGATAATGCGTCAGCAATATAGCATGGGGCAAGGCCATTTACAGCTTTAAATACCAGTAGTAGTACTTTGAAGTCAATTCTATAGGATACAGGTAGCCAGTGTAGTTCAGCCAGTACAGGAGTAATATGTTCCATCTTTCTTGTTTTTGTTAGTAATCTTGCAGCCGAGTTTTGAATAAGCTGTAGTTTTTCAATTGATTTTTTTGGGAGGCCTGTAAACAAGGCATTGCAGTAGTCTAATCTACTTGTAATAAATGCGTGAACAAGTTTTTCAGCGTCTGGCTTGGTCAAGAAGGGGCGAACTTTTGCTATATTTCTTAGATGGAAGTATGCTGTTTTAGTCACTTTGTTGATGTGTGGTTTAAGGCTTAGGTCAGAGTCAAGGATGACACCTAGGCTAGTTACCTGTTCTCTGACATATTGGTTTAGGTTGCCTAGACTGGGGAGGAGAGCTTCCCGTTTGTCTTTAGGGCCGATAAGTAGCAGTTCAGTTTTGTTTTCGTTTAACTTTAGAAAGTTATTGCTCATCCAATGCGTGACAGCTGACAAACAGGAGGTTAAAGACTGTAGAGCTGTGGTAACAGGACAGAGTGCTAATGCCGACTAAGCAGCAGATGTCTCTCTGCCTTTCTCTGTCTTTCTCTCTCTCTCTCTCTCTCTCTCTCTCTCTCTCTCTCTCTCTCTCTCTCTCTTACTTCACCTGTCTCTTACTTTTTCCTCATCTGTCTGTGGTGACAGCCTGATGATCAGTGTACAATAGCCAAATTGCTCCCGAATAATGTGATGATCGTGCTAATGGCATGTGTCTGGAGTAATGAGCGCTGGCCTTTGATTGCCACGAGGCAGAGTACCGGGGACATCTGGAGATGAGCGGCAGGGAAGCAGGCAGCGGAGGGGGGGGGGACCAACCACCGATACCACCACCACCACCACCACCACTGCTGCCACCGCCATTGCAAAAGGAGCCCTCAGGCTGGAGCTGGCAGTGAAGCAGTGGCGCTGTCTGCAGCCTGTGAGTAGGAGCCCGTGGTGACAACCAGGACAGCTGAGGTATCGCCACTGGGTCAGGCCTCACAGCCGGGGGGGGGGGGGGGGGGGGGGGGGTGAGGTGAGGTGAGGTGGGAGTGGGGTGGATTTGGAGGGGTGGTGGTGAGAGTGATTGGTGACACAGGGGAGCGCTGGGGCACTGAGGAGAAAGGGGGGGGGGGGGGTGGATGGTGGATTGGAATGGAGTGGGGCGCAGGCGGAGGTCATTATGCTGACAGACCGACTGAAGGGAGAGAGGGATTTCGATTGCAAATCTATCGGCCCTCAGAAGGTCTCAGAATTAATGCAAAAATGTGCTCTGGTGTGATCCTCTGAGTCTTTGGGCTGCCTTTCGTCAAGGTTATGCAGGTAGGCGGCGTTGAAAAGGACTCACAGCTCCGCCAAGAGGAGGAAAGGTTTCAAGCCAGTCTCTCTACGACTAGAAATGAACTCCACACCTCAGTCAATTGAGACTGTGACCAACAGAGAGCACCTGGACCTCAGCCAGACGCACCTTTGTCTTTCGCCCACAGAGGAGCTTGGGGGAAGAAGTAAACATTACTATCTGCACTACTTACCAGAGCCACTGCCTTAGAAAAGGACCAAACGGACTCACATCAAAATATAATATAAAACAAGCACTGAAGCTGCTAATGGGTTATATTTCAGTATTTCAGTTTCATTAATTTCACTTTTTTTTTCACACAATTTTTTTTTTGTTAATATTAAATTTACGTTTATTCATCCTTATTATTTAGCAATACATTATTTTCCATGGATTTCATCAGGAATGTCATAAATAATAGAACAAAGTTTGCATTTACAGTATGCTTTAAATACAGTCCCATATTACAAAATAGCACCAAACCATTCATCGGAAGCAACAACTACATTTACATAATGATATTGTTAATTAGTTATTAATATTTCAATACAAATGACAAAGAACACTAATTCTATTGCCATCCTGAAACACACAACGGTGCAAGCTGTTCTTGCTTCAGGTTTGCCAAGGTTTCTGGTTCAGGATTGCCTTCCAGGGTCTGTGGAAGACATGTTGTTTGTGAGAGCACCTCCTAACACCTATAACACACTGTACAGGGCTAACTCACACTCATATTTAGTCATAATATGACATACTCTATGACAAATGTCTATTTCTACATTTAATCAAACTCTGTCTAATTCAGTTCAATTTTGGAGCTTCAGTTGCAGCTGACATTGCTTCCAAGCCCCCCAGAAGCTATCCGTACTCCATGAGTGTACACCAGGTGTCTCAAAAGGAGGAAACGGAGGAAAGAAGGAAAGATTCCCTTGTGGGAAGAGACCTTGAGCTAAACCTCTGCTCCCATCTGTGTAGGGTTCATTGGGTTAATAAATGTAATAAGCATCCCTATCCCAGCCCTGTACATCAGTATGTAAACAATTAAAGGATGATTCAGGGGTGTTAGTGACTCATCATGAGGGTACCTGGGGAAAGTCAGCAGCTCTCATGCCTCATCCCTCTCTCTGTGTCACTCTCCGGCGAGCGGGAAAATCCCCCTCAGGTCTCTCGGGGTGCTTCCTGTTCTTCCAGTTCCCATGCTTGGATCCAGGAAATCAGATCTTTTTTTTTTTTTGGGTGCAAAATTAGATGTGATTACGGGCTGGGAAAACTCACTCTGTTTTTACTGCTGTTTAGTCTGTCTGTTGTTTCCAGCTTTTACAGCCCCGCTGTGAAATGAATGTTTTTTAAATCTTCTAATGCAGTGTTTCTCAAAGTGTGGTCCAAGGACCACTGGTGTTCCGCAAGAAATCCCAAGTGGCCTGCGAGCAGGTGTGTTAAAACAATAACAATGTTTGTTCGTGTTTCTTAAGCTACCTATATGCTATGCACAGAGTTTTTAAATGACATGTATATCTTCATGCCATCAGTTAGGGCTGTGAGGCTGCACCAATTCATGCATTTACATACCCCTGTTAGTCTTTGTCGGGGAAGTGGTCCTTGAGGGTTTTTTAAGGGGGGGTGGAAGTGGTCCTCAGTCTGAAAAACTTTAACAATTTTCTAGTGCCATTGAAGCACAGAAGTATCAGAACTGAGAGTAAGATTCAAACTTAATGGTTTAAGGTATGCATACAAGTTAGATACTGTGTGTCATCTGTCCTGTTATGATCTGGTTATTTGAAAGTTTTGCATGTCAATGTTTCCTAAAGAAATGGGTATTATCATTAACATCACCACATGCCATATGCCTCCACAAGGGGGCGATCACTGACAGCTACCTGTGTGACCTGTTGCTGGAGTTATGCTGTGGACCACGACAAACAAGAAACTGAATGAACAGTGATCATTTCTAACTGACTGAATGTTTTTTCATCTTTTATAGATGAGTACATAAGGACCTATAGGAGCATTGGTCTTAAAGCAGCACTGTGCAACTTTTTTGGGTTAATTATTATCTTCATAAGTTGGTAGATGCTTGAGTCATTACCAGGTGAATGAAGACTTTTTTGACTGCCCCCACTGTCTGTGGACAGAATACCATGCTTGCAATATCTGGGTGTTCAACCTGGCACCCTCAGACTCACAAAGTCTCGAATATCACGAAAAGCAGGATCATGTTAAATTCTAAAGAAATTCTGACTTTACTTACCTCAGTGGATATGACCACTTTTGTATTCATCGGTTACGCTGATCAGCTGAGTTGAAAACACATGCACTGGGAGCTCCATTGAGAAAAAGCACTGACAATTGAATAGTACCTCTTTAACATAGTTAACGGTAGCGGTTTTACCAGGGCCTCAAACCTAAGTGACCAGATAAAGACAAATCCTGACAAAAGTAGCTTCTGTGCTCAGAAACTACAAGAATTAAATACTTAGTGCACTTCTACAGTCCTTGCAATACTGAGTGTATCCTTACATTATCAGTAATAATAATAATAATAATAATAATAATAATAATAATAATAATAATAATAATAATAATAATAATAATAATAATAATAATAATAATAATAATAAACTTTACTTGTATAGCACAATTCATACATGCAAGATGCAGCTCAAAGTGCTTTACAGTTTAGCAGGGTTGTTACAGGACAGCATTTCTTGCAGTCCAGTGGTGCCGGAGCAGATGAATACAGTAGCAAACTGACTCTTGCGTGAACACGGGTAGACAGTCCTTGTAGGCCCTAGTCAGCAATCTTTGTAGTCCAGTGGCGGTAGAACTATGCAATGCCCTGTTAATGCGGGCTCTTATGTGAACATAGGTCAGCAGTCTTTGCAAACCAGAGGCACTAGACGAGGAAAGTTCATTTGGGTAATACCATTCATTGATTGTTTTACTATTCCCGGGCCATGGTAAAAACCTGAGGCTGTGACAGTAGTACAGTATTCATGTAAGATTTGGCTGATCTCAAGTAAAACAGTGACAGGTACAAAATGAATGTAAATGTTGGATGAACGTTTCACTTGAATCTACACACACTATACAACACTCAGAAACAACCACACAAGTCTTCACAGATCATTCATCAAAGCAGACTGTCAGTGCACTGCCACATTAGGCACAGTAAGATGAATTGCTACATGTTGTGCCACTATGTGTAAGAAAAGCATGATGAATATGCATATATTCTCCCAAGCTGATAAACAACTTTATATGAAGCATGTGGTCTCTCATATGGTCTCCCATATTTGTGGTCCACACGAATGTCTTGTACACTGTAAACAAGCACATGCAACTTGCATACCACACTTGCAGTTCCAGAATTGGAGGAATAATAAGTCAATGAAACCTGTTAATTAATCAATTCCATCAGACTGCAATAGAACTTGGCCAGGGTCTTAAACCACCCACCGTACTTTTTGATGTTTGTTTGTTTTTTTCATGTGCGATCAGTGTTTAGCTACATGGACATGTGTTTGTTTATTAGTTGTTTGTCCCATGCTGTGCCATTGGTTACTTCAGAAAGAATGAAAACATTGGAAAGCAGCAGGAGAGAGGTTCGCCAGCCTCCTTTTCATCCTGTCAGATGTAACAAGCTAATTTACGAGCATAGCGTGATTGGCATCCCTCTCCACCTAAACCTGAGGTAACATTTTGGTGTTTCCTCTCCTCTCCTCTTCTTTCTTTCTTTCCTTTCTTCTCTCCTGTTGCCCTACTTTGACAGCAATAAAAAGCACAAATGTTTCTCCTGAGTGAAACTACACATGGTCCTCTGAAGAAAACACAAAGCCTAGGGCAACAGCGTGGCTGTACATGACGTGGACTCTTGGCTATGCAAAGTCCGTGCTGAAAGGAAGGAGGGGGAAAGAGCTGTGGTTGTTTCAGTACTTTTTTTCACTTGTACCCCATGGATCACTGCTGCCATATTGAATCTTGTCCCTCCAAGGGTAACACTTGGTGAACACGGCTTGTTCGATATTTGTAAAGCCACAGTGAAAAATGAAGAGGCCCCAGACTGTTTCATTGGCATGCTTATATTTCACCCATCTCTGAGCATCCCCTGCAATCCTTCTCAGCATCACTCACCTATGTAAGCTCACACTTTTAGCAACTCTCTGCCTCCTTTTGTTTGTAAGGCAAGGGGGGTGGGGGGTGAGGTAGAATTTCATACCTGTGCTTTCCCATTCTGATCTTTTCACAATACAGCCACCAGCATCACATTAGAGATGGAGATTTTTGAGCCACAGAGCTGTCAGGGAGGAGGAGGTAAACAGGAGTGTGCATAATGAGGATTATAATTTAGTCAGTGCGTACTGCTCTCCTATCTGAACGAGAAGAGGAGGAAATACATATTAAAGCTTGACAGGGCTCAGACTTAAAGTAAATATGTGCTCTTTGTTATGTTTAGGCAACAGGAAGTCCCAAATTCATACAAAGATTCCACTCAGGTTTCTTTATTTATCTCAGTCTGGGCTAAGGTGATCAGATCACATAGAAGTCTCAAAGGAGAGGGCAGCAAAACAAGCAGTGGAAAATCCAGAAAATAAATCTACTGGGGAAAATGCTTAGAGGTCTCAAAAAGTCAAAAAGAAGACAGTCCAAAAAATCTTAAAGCTCAGAAGTTTCAACAACTGGCCAGGGTCCAACGATCAGACAAATCAGGTCTTGTTTGCAGAGCACAGATGAATCACGCAATCAGAGACACAGGACAATCCGACAAACAACACACAGGAAACTGAACTCACATATGTGACAAGATGTAACTCTTTAAAACAGCAGGCACCCAAATGAATGGATTACAAGAGGCTGAACTGTTCAGAAAATAAATACTCTTTTTATTGTGTTGGGCTTTTTTCTTATAGCTGATAGGAGGGGGGAGGAAGCAGGATTAACAGAGGGATCAAAACAAAACAAAATACAGTTGTGTCATATCTGGCCTTGTAGCTCTAAACAACCAAGGAACTCCAGTCGCCCAACCACAAAGGAACAGTCACGTTCTCACAGGAGTTACACAGCAAACATCAAAAATGCTTATTTCACAGCACACAGCAGAAATGCTTATCATTACACAGCACACAACAGATGAGCACGTCAACCATGCAAAAGGGGGGACACACAAAATGTTACAACCCACACTGGCCACTAGGGCGTAGGTGCACACACAGAGGGGGCTAACTGAGCCTCTTGCTATGCAGTGAACTCAAAGGGCAGAATGGCACAAACAGAAGAATCACACAAGGAAACAAAAAAAACAAAAGCTCATTTAAATCAGGGGAAAACAGTGGTCAGGTCGCTATACTGACGGCCAGCTGTACTCTGTAGCAAAACAAGAAATAAAGATTACCACAGGTTTTCAAGAAAAGCTTCACATTTTAAAATCACACATACAACCATTGCACGTTCTTAACTCCATAAAACTAAAATGCACTTGGGGTTCACATAAAGCATTTAAACCACATAAAGCATTTAAAACACTCATGCCATGCCTGGTGGTCAACAGGTACAGTACTTAAATTGGTTGTTAATGCCTACCTTAGCCTTGTCTGTGCTAGGAGCGAGGAACCAAAGGACTCAAGGTGGTAACAGAGGAGGCTGCGACGACTATAAATAAAAGCAACCAATATTGAGTGTGTGTGTGTGTGTGTGTATGGAGCATTGTTAGGCTAAAAGCCTGGCGTAGTTACATTCAAAGGATGGCGGTAGCCAGATGCTCCCGCAATACACAAGACAACAGCAAACACTCAACTAGGCTAACTCGCTTACCTTGGAGGAGGTAGAGTAGCGTGTAAAGCAAACTATCGCCCGAGGAAAGAGCAGGACGCCCACGACAAACTGTAAAAACGAGCCACACAGCACAGCGCAATCAGCCCCAATGCAACACACACACATGGAAAAAAGAACGCTAGACACCCCCTCTTTGTCCCCGCTAGCCAAACAAGCCAAAGACTACCAAGTTGGCAAACTGAAACACCAAAAGTCAGCCCAACCACAGCATAAATATTAAAGTTCACCTACCAATGCCTCAGTACAAACGCAGACACGGAAACCAAATCAGCCAACAGAGTAGCCTACTGCCAGCGACGACAACTTGCATGCCTCCAGTCTCACCAAGCTCCCATTTATTACCGGGGCTGTGCTATGCCCATTAGTTCTGGAAGATGTCACAGGTGAGCCCAATTAGGATACGCCTCCCGGGTAGACATGATCACACCCACCCCGGCATTCAATGTTCACCGTCCCGGTGAACTGTCTCCGGTGGGCTCGGAAGACAAGGGGTCAGAGAGCTACAGGGCCCTGCTGTCACGTCCGGGTCCCGTCTGTGGAAAACAGAAAGTGGTAGGTGGTGGGATTGGGGTGCTTCCCAGCTGTACTGCGACAAGAGCGCCGACTGGGCTGATGGTCTAAGGCGGGGTCAGCCAGGTTTAGTTCTGAGGACAGGTTCTGTGGGGCCTCAGCTGTAGCATAGCTACTAGGAGACTCCACTGGGGCCATCAAAGGGGGCTACATTGGAGGTGGGGTCAGACCCATTTTCGGTCTGTGCTGCATCGAAAACCACGGGACTGGTGCTGGGGCCATCATCCGGCTGCGTCAAAGCCTGTTCTCCTGACAATGGGGGCGGCCTCATGCTGTTGAAGTGTGGGGGGCAGCTTGGCACGGCTCGAGTATTTGCTGGTGAAACGTTCCCATGAAAAGGGAAGAGGCTGGGAGGGGTGACTGCGACAGCCCAGACATCATCCTCAGGTTCAGTAGGAGTAGGCGACCCCGCAGGAGCTAGGGCACCTGGGCAACGAGCAGCTGTCATGGGGGGTTGGGGCGTGACTACCGGGCGTACAGCAGAGGGGTAGTCCTCCAGTCTGCAAGGGGCCGGCTTCAACTCGGCACGGTGGAGCACTTTTCCTGGGCCCTGTTCACCCAGAGGCCGTACTTTATACAAGGTCCCCACCCCGTCTAGGCACTCCAGCACCTCGTGAATGGTAGTATTCCAGATGTCTTGAATTTTATGCCGTCCCTGGAGGTGGTTTCTACGATACACTAGTGTACCCCTAGACAGCACTGGGACGGGGTCGTTGTGATTCCGGTTGCGGTAAGCGGCCGCCTCTTCCAGTTGCTGTCTGGCCGTGCTATACACCACTGAAAGACGTTCTTTATGTTGTGCCATCCAGTCTGATGGATCATCAGATGGCATATCCTCTTCCGAAATCCCCAGGAGCTGGTCCACTGGGAGTCTAGGTTTCTGCCCAAACATGAGCTCGTATGGTGAATGGTGAGTTGAATGGTGTGCGGTGGTATTGTACGCAAAGAGGAGCTGCGGGAGGAGCTGTGGCCACTTACGTTTCCTCTCTGGTGGTAGAGTTCGCAGCAGATTGTGGAGGGTACGATTAAAACGTTCGCACTGCCCATTTCCCTCAGGGTGGTAAGGGGAAGTGCGACTCTTCCGAACTCCATACAACGAGCAGAGCTGGCTTAACAGCTCGCTTTCAAAACATCACCCTTGGTCTGAGTGGATGCGCTGCGGCACGCCGTAGGTATAAAACCATTTATCAATGAGAATCTTCACAACGGTCTTCACCTTTTGGTCTGGGGTGGGGTAAGCCTGAGTAAACTTCGAGAATACATCAGTCACCACTAGCACATTCTCAAGTCCATTACTTGCCTTATCCAGTATGGTAAAATCGATGGCTATGATCTCCAAAGGCCTAGTGGCCATCAGGCTGCCTCGAAATGTTCTGACTTTAGGCTGGGTAGCCTTTGCTACAGTGCAACGTTGGCATTGGTCGCACCACCGCTTGATGTCCTGGTGCATCTTAGGCCAATAGCACCGTTGCCAGATGAGATTGGTAGTCCGGTCTACCCCCTGGTGGCCATGATTGTCATGCAGGCCAGTCAGGACCTCTTTTTGTAGGACTACTGGTAACAACAGTTGGTATGTGGGAGCCCTAGATGGGGGAATCTGGACCTCACGATAGAATACCCCCTCACGCTCCCTAATTCGAGGCCATTGTTTGACTAGCTCTCGCACTCCATGCGGTGCAGTCCTCAGCTCCACAGCCCTAGGTAGATGGCCCCGTCTCCAGAGGTGCAGGAAGGCCGAGATACAAGGATCAGCAGCTTGCAGTGCCTTTAGGTCCTCTTTGCTGCATGAAGGTGTTGCTTCCACTAACAGCGCCTCCTGAGAGTACGGACCAGATACTGCCCCAATCGGGGCACATTGTGAGGGGACTTGGATACCTTGCTCCGGTAGCCCCAGCTGGGAGAGTCTGGCCGTCGCCGACACTGTGGCCGCCTGCAAGCCCTGCACGGGGATTGTATCTGAGGTACTGAGGTTAACCTCTGCTGTATCCGCCCCTCGGGGGCCCAGCCCGAGGGTGGTAGCTGACGTTGCACCCAAGGTGATGGTGCTCCTCTCTGCTGCTTCCACCCCTCGGGGGCCCAACCTGAGGGTGGTAGCTGGCGTTGCACCCAAGGTGATGGTGCTCCTCTCTGCGGCTTCCGCCCCTCGGGGGCCCAACCCGAGGGTGGTAGCTGGCGTTGCACCCAAGGTGATGGTGCTCCTCTCTGCGGCTTCCGCCCCTCGGGGGCCCAGCCCGAGGGTGGTAGCTGACATTGCACCCAAGGTGATGGTGCTCCTCTCTGCGGCTTCCGCCCCTCGGGGGCCCAGCCCGAGGGTGGTAGTTGGCGTTACGCCCAAGAGGATGGTGCTTGCACGTGATGTCTGCAGTCCTCGGGCGCCCAGCCCAGCGCTTGACGTTGCAGTCGACATGACGGTTCCAACCTCTGAGCGTGGGGCCACCCGGTTGCCCAGCCTGGGGGCCTGATCAGATACAAAACTCTGGAAGGCACCCTCAGCTGGATGAACTGCAGTCTCTACCAGGGAGGTGGAAGCTGAAGGCAAACGGGATAGTGCATCCGCATTGCGATTCGCGGTTCCAGGCCGATACTTGATTTCGTAATCAAACAGGGCTAGTTGAGACACCCAACGTTGCTCGATGGCTGACAATTTTGCTGACTGTAAATAGCTGAGGGGATTATTGTCCATGTACACAGTGAATTTATGGCCAAGGAGGTATTCACGGAATTTCTCCGTTACTGCCCATTTAAGGGCTACAAGTTCTAATTTCATCGAGCTGTAGTTTGACATGTTCCTCTCAGTAGGACGTAATCCCCTGCTGGCATATGCAATAGGCCGTCGATGTCCATCCTGCTCCTGTGATAGCACGGCCCCCAGCTCAGAATAGCTCACGTCAGTCTCCACAATGAATGGTCAGCATACGTGAACAAGTCGATCCTTCAACCCTGAGAATGCCTCTTCACAGGCAGGGCTCCAGTGTTGCTCAAAGGGTCCCTGAACCCTTGGTCCCGGTCTCCTTTTGGTACCCTGCAAGGCCCCCACCAACTTATGCAAGGTAGATGCTAGCCCAGCAAACCCTTCTACAAATCGCCTGTAATAAGAGGCGAAGCCTAGGAAGGAGCGAAGCTCTTTAACAGAAGAGGGCCATTTCCATTCGGCCACAGCCCGAATTTTTTCTGGATCAGTGGCCACCCCTGCCGCAGATATCACATGTCCCAAGTAGCCCACCTCAGTTTGGAAAAAGTGGCACTTTTTGAGCTTTAACTTCAAATTATGCTGACGAAGCCTAGCCAGGACCATCTCCAAACGTTCAAGGTGTTGCCGGAAAGTGGTGGAGAATATGACGATGTCATCGAGGTACAACAACAGTGCGTGGAAACTTTGATCGCCAAAGATACGCTCCATTAGACGCTGAAATGTTCCTGGAGCGTTGCACAACCCGAAGGGCATTCGATTAAACTCAAAGAGTCCAAAGGGTGTACAAAAGGCAGTTTTCTCTTTATCCTTTTCGCTCACAGGAACTTGATTGTAGCCACTTGCTAAATCCAACGTGCTGAACAAAGTAGCTCCTTGACCAAATCGTACTGTGAAGGTGGGAGACGACGGTATCGTTGTCGCACCGGGGCATCATCAAGCAGGGGGATAGTATGCTGAACCAAGGTGGTACATCCACCATCACCCCGGCTAAAGGTGGTCCGATACTTTTTAAGCAAGGCCCCGCATCCTGCTGTTGTTGGTTGGACAAGGTAGACCAGTGGAGTTGTGAAATCTCAGCACCATCATTACACTGAGTGTCGACTGACTGAATGAGGACTACGTGCTCACCCTGTGCTTGCTGGTGGTTAAACTCGATCGATGAACTTATGGAGGGCGACACGGCCATATGCAGTTCTCCAAGCACAGTCTTCGGCCGAAGCCACTGGTCTTGGTTGCCAATATTGATGACTGGCACCTGGACAGTACCACGCATAACAGAAAGGTACGCTGTAGGTCCCAGCAAATTTCCCGGCAGTTGGCCATCCGTAAAGGACACTGGCTCCCAGAGAGCTGAGGACAATGTGGAGCCCAAACCCTGGTGGCAAGTGACTGGAACTAGCTTCATGGACCCAGCTGGCACTCGTACCGTGGGACCCTGCTGCACCCGAACTTGGCCCACCTTTCCAGTTTCCAGGGCCTGTTCCAGCTGCTGGCATTCAGACAATGCTTGCTGCCATCCTCGGCCGGCCTGTTGGACGTCAAGAGATTGAAAGAGGTCCTTATAACAATTTCTGATGATATTCATGCCCAGGAGACCAGGTACAGAATGCTTTTGGGACTGGGCTGTGGGGTCAACTGGGTCTTTAGTAACCAAGATACCCATTCTCGGAAGAGTCCGGCCGAGTAGATTTACATCCAACTCCAGATACCCCAAATAGGGTATCTCAAGGCCATTAGCCGCCTTTACAGTAAGCCAGTTACAGGGCTGTAAATCAAGCTGCAATCGAGGATGCAGCTGCTGTTCGAAAAACTTCTGGGTGATGGTGGTCACCATTGATCCAGTGTCCAGCAAGCAAGCCACCGCCACACCCCCGATCAGAGCGTCTACGACTGGACATCTGCCAATGAGCGCTGAATGAGAGCCCAAAGACTCCCCACCTAACGTCTGGGTCATAACGTTAGCATTAAAAAACGGGGCATTAGTTTTCCGGCGGTTGCTGGGAGGCAGAGTTAGCGCCGGCCACCACCTGAGGACTGGTTGAGGATACTGGGCAAAAGCGAACTACGTGGCCTGGCTGAGAACATCGCAAGCAGATAGGCTTCCCTTCCAAAGTAAACTGATAGCGCGGGCCGCGGGTCTGTGCTCTGGACGGCGGGGGGGCAGATAAAGAGGAGTCCAAGCGCCGAATAATGCTATCTAATTGGACCTGTTGTTTTTGAAGGCTCTCCTTCACCTCTGCCAGTTCGTTAGTGGGCTGAGTTGACACTGCACTGACACTGGTGGCCGCCTCCACCTCTTGTATAGCATGAGTGCTAACGGAATGGGCACGAGGCCTAGGGCCACTTGGGTGCTCTCCCTCCTCTACCCAGCGTATAGCTTCACTGCGTACATCAAGGAAGGTGAGGGCTGGGTGAAGTCGGACTTGACGCCGCAACTCCCGCTTGAGCATACCATCCCTCACATTCTCCACAAACTGGTCGCGCAGAACTACTTCTGGGTGGGCAAAGCAAGCTGGATCCCTCCTCTTCACTGCTTCCAGCAAGTACAAAAGGGCATGGGAAAACTCCCGCAGAGACTCCCCCTCAAGCTGCCGTCGCTGGAAGAACTGCTTCTGAAGGCTGATATAAGACTGGGAGCACCCATATGTGCTAAGAAGTATTGAAAAGATCTTATCGGGCTCATCCCTTTCAGATATAGGACGAAACTTAATCTCAGCCCTAGCCTCCCCATCTAATAAATCGAAAACAATTCAGAATCGTGTTCAGAATGTGACATGGGTCATGCAGA
The DNA here is from genome assembly GCA_027475355.1 of Coilia nasus. Classification (NCBI taxonomy): domain Eukaryota; kingdom Metazoa; phylum Chordata; class Actinopteri; order Clupeiformes; family Engraulidae; genus Coilia; species Coilia nasus. The sequence continues at coordinate 8,513,616 of CM050208.1, forward strand.
CAGATGTCGACGAGTCTCCTCCACCCAGTCTTCTGCTGTTAAAGAGTCAGGAGGCCATTTCCCAGAGAACCTAGGACATTTGCGTTCACGCGGTATATAAACATAATGTTCTGCCACTCCAGTTGGAGTAGGCCTAGGAGGGGCTACATCTACCATACTAGGTGGTTTTGACAATATGGGGGTGCCAAATGGACAGGCCAACACAGAGATAGGCTCATCAAATGCAAAGATTAGATAACTGCCCGACAGCAGCAGTGGGAGGCGGCAGGTCTTCTGGCAGGTGTCTTCCACTGTCCAACGTGGGATGATCTTCAACCACTGTTTTCCCCCGAAACTAAAAACTAACCATAAACATGGAAAGGAAAAAAAAACACACACAAAAAAAACAGCCTCTATTCAAAAAGGACCCTGCTCACAGCGCCAAATGTGACAAAATGTAACTCTTTAAAACAGCAGGCACCCAAATGAATGGATTACAAGAGGCTGAACTGTTCAGAAAATAAATACTCTTTTTATTGTGTTGGGCTTTTTTCTTATAGCTGATAGGCGGGGGGAGGAAGCAGGATTAACAGAAGGATCAAAACAAAACAAAATACAGTTGTGTCATATCTGGCCTTGTAGCTCTAAACAACCAAGGAACTCCAGTCGCCCAACCACAAAGGAACAGTCACGTTCTCACAGGAGTTACACAGCAAACATCAAAAATGCTTATTTCACAGCACACAGCAGAAATGCTTATCATTACACAGCACACAACAGATGAGCACGTCAACCATGCAAAAAGGGGGACACACAAAATGTTACAACCCACACATAGGAGGAGGGCAACAGACAACTGGGCCAGGCAAACAAGGAACGGGAGGACTTAATACCATGGAGTCATTATAGTACGCTCATTAGACTTGATAAATAAGGTTTGCAGTCAGGGTTTCAGCCATTCTGGGCTGAAAGTTTTTCATGAATTTTTCAAAAATTGTGCCACGTGTGACCAAAATGCAACCAGGTCATATGACCCCAAAAAACCCGCAGGAGCAAGATAGTTACAGACAAATCTTACCAGAGCTAGCTAACGCCTCCTTGGTGACACAACTTTGCACTGGTAAGACGTTCGCTGACATCTGTGCAGGTGCATTGCCAGCGCCCACAGACTGAACTTCACTGTCATCTTGTGTGTACGCAATTTAAATGCAATTTGAAGATATCTTTTCTCTCTATTTTTAGCTTGTTCTGAGTATTTTATCTGATTAAGCCCGCCCTTTTGTTTATTCATTTGTTAATCTCATTTTTATTTCATTGGCTTGTCAGTATTACATACCTATTTATGGTCTTTGTTTTATGGTTTTACTGTCTTATTCCTTGTGCTGTGAAGCACTTTGGGGCAACTCTGTTGGTTTGCTTAAATGTGCCATAAAAATAAAAAAAGACTCAACTTTCCTTTTGAAATCTTAGTGCACCCCACTACAACCCCCTGCCCCTCCTTGTCCCCTACACACAACACATGACTTCTGTGTCATCTGCTACAGAGATTGTGAAGGTGTGAGATCAGTCACATTTAAGATTTGTGTTCAACTTTACGTCCGCATTTTAATGCCCACCCCTGCTGTGACCAGCAGTTCTCGTTGACATATGCAGACAGACACAGACAGACGGGTTTGTAACTTGAATGCGGTTAGTAACTGGCCCCCCATTTCTGTCCCCCATTTTCCTTGGTCAATTAAGTGCCACATTACTGATTGATGTGAGGTATTGCAGAAAGCTATATCGCGGAAGGCCATTGCATGTTCACAAATGGACACAGTTCGGGGGCACCCTCATGCATGAGCTGAGAGTAGAGCACCCACCAATCAGCATTTGGGAAAAGGGGCTGGACATGATGCAATATCTGGAAAATGGCGACGATGAAGTGCCTTGCTAATCGGCAAAGCTAACCAGCCAAATCCTGACTCTCTGCTTTTTACAGCCTATGAGCAGACTAATGAGCAGGACAGGTGTGGACTAAAGATGGCAGGAGAAGCACATGGCAGGAGTGGGTGGAGTTTAGATGAAAACAAAAAGCACATGGTCACAACAGGCAGCACACAAACAGGCCAGCATGGGGCCAGGCACCCCTGTATGCTGTTGGCTTTAACTTATGTACAAAGACAGACATTTTTCAAACATATTTTACATTTTATATGTGTATATACACATTTATATACATACAATGTATTTTACACACACACACACACACACATATATATAGTACATATCTATATGTAATATATATATATAGGAGACTCTGCTCTCCGTCTGTTTCCATGAGCAGCGACCAAAAAATGAAGCAATCCACTCAAGGACTTATTTCTATGTCTTCACCAGATCTTACCAATCCTGAGTGTGGACATGATCACGGAGTTCCCCATACAACCTCTCATATACAAAAGAATCTGTGCTTCCCCTTTGTATTTCCTCAACACATCTCAAAACATCACCAGAAAATTCCTAATGTCATCTTCATTGGCACTTAGCAACAAAAAAAGGAAAACAAACACTTGAAAAGTACCACTGAAGGCTATGAATAACCTCATACTGAGCAGCAAGTTAACCAAAGTAGGAACCACAGTAGAAAATATCCAGCAGATCTCTTACAAAGTATTTCCTGATATGAATGTTACTTCTTCATTATAAATGTCACTTTCTGCCTAACTACAACCCCAATTTCGATGAAGTTGGGACGTTGTGTTAAATGTAAATAAAAAAGAAATGCTATAGTTTTCAAATCATACAAGTAATATATGTGTTTGAGAATAGTCCAAGGACAACATATCAGTTATTGAAACTGGAATTTTTTGTTGATGTATGGGATATTTATGGTCATTTAAAATTTTAGGCCAGCAACTGGTCTCAAAAAAGTTGGGACAGTGTCAATAAAAGGCAGGAAAAGTTGAATAACACTAAAGAAAAAACAACAGAGGACACTTCACAGTTAATTATGTTAACTCACACGATGATTCTGTATAAAAAAAGGGCTTTCTTTCTTGTTCATGACATAACAGCAGCCCAACTGGTAGGTGCCTTCTTTATCATGTTTTCCTTTTGATTATTCTTAAAATGTGACAGATCTGGACAGCACACTGGCCATTTTAGCATCTGGTTGCCCTTATGATGGAGCCACACTGTTGGAATCTTGTATAGAATGCAATTTGACCTCATCATCCGGTAATATTTAAGGTCTACCCTCAAAATATAATGTGCGAGTGCCATCTTGTGCTGTTCTAAACGTATACATATATCATTCCGCATTAATTTGAACTCTCCAGATGAATAAGCACACCATAACCAAGGCACTACTGCACCCCCATACCATCGTAGATGCTGTCTTTTGAACTTACCACTACAACAAGAAGGATGATTTGTCTCCTCTGTAGCTTGGGAGATGCAAGACTTGATTACTTCAAAATGAATGACACATTTTCAACCTTTGTAATTTGAGATGGACCCATAACACATAAAAACTGTCCTGTGTTACATATTTGTCATTCATTTTGAAATATAGCACAATATAGCACTCACACATTATACAGTAGTTTGAGGGTAGACCTTAAATATTACTGGATAATGAGGTCAAACTGTATATGTGATAGGAGAATGTATGCATGTACAAGGAGAATGTATGTGTGTGAAAGGAGAATGTATGTACGTGAGAGGAGAATGTATGTATGTGAAAGGAGAACGTATATAGGCCTATGTGAGAGGAAAATGTATGTATGTACAAGGAGAATGTATGTATGTGAGAGGAGAATGTATGTACATGAGAGGAGAATGTATGTATGTGAGTGCAACAAATCTATGTGTGTGAAAGGAGAATGTATGTGTGTGTGAAGGCATTGTATGCATGTGACTGTAAAAAATGAACATATGTGAAAGGAGAATGTATGTATGTGAGAGGAGAATGTATGTATGTGAGTGTTCAAAAATGTATGTATGTGAGTGCAAAATATGTATGTATGTGAGAGTGAAAATATATGTATGTGAGAGGGCCAGAATGAATAATGTCTTGAACGGCCCCTCATAATTACGGTGCACTTCCTTCGTGTGTAAACTGTATGTATGCAAGCAGTTGGGTGGATGTGGTATATGTGAAGCATTTCTGGCCATTTTACAGTGGGAGCCGACTGCAGACACGGGCCACATTCACAGGTTGTCAGCGTTACTTTGGTCAGTGGAAAACCAAAATGGGTGCTACTTCTCTCTTTACACATCCAGCACTGAAGGTGTCACTTCTCGCAATCGGGATTACAAGCTGCTGATGAAAGCACATGGTCACAACAGGCAGCACACAAACAGGACAGCATGGGGCCAGGCACCCCTGTATGCTGTTGGCTTTAACTTATGTACAAAGACATTTTTCAAACATATTTTACACTTTATATGTGTATATACACATTTATATACATACAATGTATTTTACACACACACACACACACACACACACACACACACACACACACACACACACACACACACACAAACACACACACACATACACACACACACACACACATATATATATATATACAGTGTTGGGCAAGCTACTTGTAAAATGTAGTGAGCTAAGCTATCAGCTACTCAACCATAAATTAAGCTTCACTACACTAAAGCTACCACCATTACAAATGTAGTGAGCTAAGCTACAAAAATGTGGGGAAAAGTAGTTTACTACATGAGAAGCTACATTGTACTGACATAATGTCCCAGGGATAGCTTATAAGACTAGGAACATTTGTATGGAATAAAATGGTTATAGTTTCTTTAGGAGCCTAGATGCTTATGTCCAAAGTGACTTACAGCACAGGACAGAAACAAAAAAAGATAGGCCTACTTTGTTGTCTGTGTTGTGCATGTGCGTATGTGCCATAGACTGTGCACTGTGTAAGTGTAGGCCCAGCTGTTTTTTTTTAATTATTTATTTATTTTCAAACCTCACTTTCAACATTTCTTGATATGGTAGTATTTGCTTATGCTGTATTATTTTCATATCCACCTTAGTTTTTTACCATCCCAAAGAAAATATGTAGGTAGGCTAAAAGACAAGCAAAACTGACCACCAGCAAATACTAAATGACTTGCCATATTATTTTCTGTGTATTATTGTAGGCTACATAAATATGCAATAATGCCACTTGGAAAGTGAAAGCAAAGAGGCGGATATCCCTGGCTTCAGAAAATACTGCCATGAATTCAGACAAATATGAATGATTGGGTTGTGTTAGAATCAGCTGGCTGATAGAAATAGCCTAAGTGGTGGAGGTGAACAATCTTCTGCAGTAGCCTACTTGTCACCTTCACACACACTGCATTTGAGCAACAAACTACTAAAAAAACAGTGACTTTGTGTGTCCAGTGTAAATTCCAACCCAGATCCAACAAAAATAGGACAAATAAGCTTACTGATCAATTAATTCAACATGTTATAACCTACGTGCAATATGAACTACGAGCCTCTGCTGAGTGGCACGGTGCCATCTGAACTCGCCCGTTTCCAAAGACAGCGTACATAATGATGCACTTTGAGAAGATGTTTGTCATCTCATTTATTGTTTTCCTTTTCCTATAACATTTATGCAAGTATCAACTGCATTAGTCTCCTCTTGGAAGCTTTAAAATCCTCGCGTTGTTGTAGCCATTTCCATACCGAAGTGTTGGTCGCCAATAGTTCAAGCAAGTTATCTAGCGGGACCTCTATGTGGATACTATCCGATGTCAGTGATCACGTCGCCGGCCAGCTTACCGTGGCAGCCTGGCTCCCACACGAGTGGGAGCAGCTTGCCCATGATGTTTAACAGACATTCACTTTATTGTGCTCAAAACCATATTGTGATGCAGGTAACTGCTGTTTTCCTCAGGCATGCCCTGAAATGTGTAGCTTTTGTGGACGCTACGTCGCTACTTGACAAAAAAAATAGCTTAACTACAGGGACGTTACTCCATAAATAAAGTAGTGACGCTACGGCCAAGCTACTGGGAAATGTAGTTAAACTAGTAGCTTCGCTACAAGTAGCGGCGCTACTGCCCATCACTGTATATATAGTACATATCTATATGTAATATATATATATAGGAGACTCTGCTCTCCGTCTGTTTCCATGAGCAGCGACCAAAAAATGAAGCAATCCACTCAAAGACTCCAAGTCTCTGATTATTTCTATGTCTTCACCAGATCTTACCAATCCTGATAAAGTGTGGACATGACCACAGAGTTCCCCATACAACCTCTCATATACAAAAGAATCTGTGCTTCCCCTTTGTATTTCCTCAACACATCTCAAAACATCACCAATTCCTAATGGCATCTTAATTGGCACTTAGCAACAAAAAAGGAAAACAAACACTTGAAAAGTACCACTGAAGGCTATGAATAACCTCATACTGAGCAGCAAATTAACCAAAGTAGGAACCACAGTAGAAAATATCCAGCAGATCTCTTACAAAGTATTTCCTGATATGAATGTTACCTCTTCATTATAAAGGTCACTTTCTGCCTAACTACAACCCCAATTTCGATGAAGTTGGGACGTTGTGTTAAATGTAAATAAAAAAGAAATGCTATAGTTTTCAAATCATACAAGTAATATATGTGTTTGAGAATAGTCCAAGGACAACATATCAGTTATTGAAACTGGAATTTTTTGTTGATGTATGGGATATTTATGGTCATTTAAAATTTTAGGCCAGCAACTGGTCTCAAAAAAGTTGGGACAGTGTCAATAAAAGGCAGGAAAAGTTGAATAACACTAAAGAAAAAACAACAGAGGACACTTCACAGTTAATTATGTTAACTCACACGATGATTCTGTATAAAAAAGGGCTTTCTTTCTTGTTCATTACATGACAGCAGCACAACTGGTAGGTGCCTTCTTTATCAAGTTTTCCTTTTGATTATTCTTAAAATGTGACAGATCTGGACAGCACACTGGCCATTTTAGCTGTCCTGTGTTACATATTTGTCATTCATTTTGAAATATAGCACAATATAGCACTCACACATTATACAGTAGTTTGAGGGTAGACCTTAAATATTACTGGATAATGAGGTCAAACTGTATATGTGATAGGAGAATGTATGCATGTACAAGGAGAATGTATGTATGTGAGAGGAGAATGTATGTACGTGAGAGGAGAATGTATGTATGTGAAAGGAGAACGTATATAGGCCTATGTGAGAGGAAAATGTATGTATGTACAAGGAGAATGTATGTATGTGAGAGGAGAATGTATGTACGTGAGAGGAGAATGTATGTATGTGAGTGTTAAAAAATGTATGTATGTGAGTGCAAAATATGTATGTATGTGAGAGTGAAAATATATGTATGTGAGAGGGCCAGAATGAATAATGTCTTGAACGGCCCCTCATAATTACGGTGCACTTCCTTCGTGTGTAAACTGTATGTATGCAAGCAGTTGGGTGGATGTGGTATATGTGAAGCATTTCTGGCCATTTTACAGTGGGAGCCGACTGCAGACACGGGCCACATTCACAGGTTGTCAGCGTTACTTTGGTCAGTGGAAAACCAAAATGGGTGCTACTTCTCTCTTCACACGTCCAGCACTGAAGGTGTCACTTCTCGCAATCGGGATTACAAGCTGCTGATGAAAGCACATGGTCACAACAAGCAGCACACAAACAGGCCAGCATGGGGCCAGGCACCCCTGTATGCTGTTGGCTTTAACTTATGTACAAAGACATTTTTCAAACATATTTTACATTTTATATGTGTATATACACATTTATATACATACAATGTATTTTACACACACACACACACACACACACACACACACACACATATATATATTGTACATATCTATATGTAATATATATATAGGAGACTCTGCTCTCCGTCTGTTTCTATGAGCAGCGACCAAAAAATGAAGCAATCCACTCAAAGACTCCAAGTCTCTGATTATTTCTATGTCTTCACCAGATCTTACCAATCCTGATAAAGTGTGGACATGACCACAGAGTTCCCCATACAACCTCTCATATACAAAAGAATCTGTGCTTCCCCTTTGTATTTCCTCAACACATCTCAAAACATCACCAATTCCTAATGGCATCTTAATTGGCACTTAGCAACAAAAAAGGAAAACAAACACTTGAAAAGTACCACTGAAGGCTATGAATAACCTCATACTGAGCAGCAAATTAACCAAAGTAGGAACCACAGTAGAAAATATCCAGCAGATCTCTTACAAAGTATTTCCTGATATGAATGTTACCTCTTCATTATAAAGGTCACTTTCTGCCTAACTACAACCCCAATTTCGATGAAGTTGGGACGTTGTGTTAAATGTAAATAAAAAAGAAATGCTATAGTTTTCAAATCATACAAGTAATATATGTGTTTGAGAATAGTCCAAGGACAACATATCAGTTATTGAAACTGGAATTTTTTGTTGATGTATGGGATATTTATGGTCATTTAAAATTTTAGGCCAGCAACTGGTCTCAAAAAAGTTGGGACAGTGTCAATAAAAGGCAGGAAAAGTTGAATAACACTAAAGAAAAAACAACAGAGGACACTTCACAGTTAATTATGTTAACTCACACGATGATTCTGTATAAAAAAAGGGCTTTCTTTCTTGTTCATTACATGACAGCAGCACAACTGGTAGGTGCCTTCTTCATCATGTTTTTCTTTTGATTATTCTTAAAATGTGACAGATCTGGACAGCACACTGGCCATTTTAGCATCTGGTTGCCCTTATGATGGAGCCACACTGTTGGAATCTTGTATAGAATGCAATTTGACCTCATCATCCGGTAATATTTAAGGTCTACCCTCAAAATATAATGTGCGAGTGCCATCTTGTGCTGTTTTAAACGTATACATATATCATTCCGCATTAATTTGAACTCTCCAGATGAATAAGCACACCATAACCAAGGCACTACTGCAACCCCATACCATTATAGATGCTGTCTTTTGAACTTACCACTACAACAAGAAGGGTGATTTGTCTCCTCTGTAGCTTGGAAGATGCAAGACTTGATTACTTCAAAATGAATGACAAATTTTCAACCTTTGTAATTTGAGATGGACCCATAACACATAAAAACTGTCCTGTGTTACATATTTGTCATTCATTTTGAAATATAGCACAATATAGCACTCACACATTATACAGTAGTTTGAAGGTAGACCTTAAATATTACTGGATAATGAGGTCAAACTGTATATGTGATAGGAGAATGTATGCATGTACAAGGAGAATGTATGTATGTGAGAGGAGAATGTATGTACGTGAGAGGAGAATGTATGTATGTGAAAGGAGAACGTATATAGGCCTATGTGAGAGGAAAATGTATGTATGTACAAGGAGAATGTATGTATGTGAGAGGAGAATGTATGTACATGAGAGGAGAATGTATGTATGTGAGTGCAACAAATCTATGTGTGTGAAAGGAGAATGTATGTGTGTGTGAAGACAGTGTATGCATGTGAGTGTAAAAAATGAACATATGTGAAAGGAGAATGTATGTATGTGAGAGGAGAATGTATGTACGTGAGAGGAGAATGTATGTATGTGAGTTTTAAAAAATGTATGTATGTGAGTGCAAAATATGTATGTATGTGAGAGTGAAAATATATGTATGTGAGAGGGCCAGAATGAATAATGTCTTGAGCGGCCCCTCATAATTACGGTGCACTTCCTTCGTGTGTAAACTGTATGTATGCAAGCAGTTGGGTGGATGTGGTATATGTGAAGCATTTCTGGCCATTTTACAGTGGGAGCAGACTGCAGACACGGGCCACATTCACAGGTTGTCAGAGTTACTTTGGTCAGTGGAAAACCAAAATGGGTGCTACTTCTCTCTTCACACGTCCAGCACTGAAGGTGTCACTTCTCGCAATCGGGATGACAAGCTGCTGATCCACCACTGTTGAAGGTTAAGTGGGCTGCCTCCAGGGCAGTGAGAGAAACACTGTTGGGCTTAGTCAACATCAGAGATACACTATGGTAAGCAACAATGCAACACTGTAGGAAAAGCCTTTACATAATTACGTTGTATTGTCAGGGGATGCTTCCCTGCGTTCACCGTAATTATTCCCCTAATGTTGTCTACTGTGTGTGTCCACACATAAGGACTGTTCAGCACTTTTACTGGCTACTGTGAACATATGATGGGAGGCCTCTTCAACACATTGTCAGTTATGGCAAGCTCAACTAATCTGTAATTTGTACAAAGCGCTGTTGCCTTTGTACACTTTTAGGGTTTATTTTGATAAAGGTAGGACATGCGTGTGTGTGCCAAGAGCTTGCTATTACAGTACCAAATGAGTATATTGTCTATTCATAGGTTCTCATTATTTTCCTCTCCTTGTTTTGACTGGCAAGACATGAGGGTGCTGAGTACTTTGGCACTGTCCTCCACAACAGGGTAATTTCATTTACGATGGAGCTGGACATAGAAAGTATAAATAGGAGGCTGACAATAAGGGCTTTGTAATTAACTTGGAGCAGGCACAGGTTACTGCCAGACGGTGGAAAAAAGGACCTTACGTTGACACATAGATTATGGCTAATGGTGTTTTTGACCTAAAGTATGAAACCACAGCCTGTTCGGCAGGAGTAGCACCACGAGGAGGGGATTTCACCTCATTTGTGGTGGAAAAATGAGAGGCTTGGGGTCTGGGGCAAGAGACGTGTGAGCCAGTCGGTCGGTGGAGAGTGTCAGAGTGTTTCAGCTGGCCACATAAGACAGTGTTTTTATGAAGAGGGCGATCATGTGTTTGGCTAAAGCCACAACATGTAGCATTTTCAAAGACAGAACTGTAAATGACTCGGATAAACTGCATGCTCAAATTGGTGACGGTGAGTAGGTAATACCAGATGTTGCCCGGATACCTTAAAAGAGCAACAGCAGACTTTCAAGATGTTTAGGACATTTGAAGTGTGTGTGTATACAGTACGTACCTAAAGGTCATAGGACCATATCAGATCATGTGGTAGAGCTATGTTCTCTGACTGTGTTCTCTTACTTGTCAAGCTCTTAATTTACATTTTACAAATGATGACACCACCAAAATGGACGGATAGCTGTGTTAGGTTAGCTACAGTCTCGGCAGCTTCATGGCCTTTTGATAACCTTTCAAAGAGACCATTCAGATGAGAAATAGGATATAAGCAAAGTCAGCTGTCCTTATGCTCAACAGCAGGACAGGAGTTTCATGCTACATACGCCACATGCTTGGTTGAGTTATACTGCCCCATATTTCAATTTTGAAAATCCCACCCACAAAGTTTTGTTTGTCTTTTGGGGAAAACTCAGCTGTATCTTTAAATACAGCAGGAACATTCCGTTTGCCAGCAGGGGAACCTCGGATGCGCCTGTGCTGCTTATGTTTTTCCATAGTGCAGAGTGAACATCATATAGTTTCTCAGTCTAAGCTGTGGTTAACTCTGACAGTGTGTGATTCCTTCTTTTTGCAGAACATCTGTCTGCATGCCACTAAGAATCGGTTTCCTATCCATTTTCTCCGGCACATACCAGAAATAGCCCCAGCAAATAATGCAAATACACATAAAGTTAGATGTTGCTTCCAGTCTTTTTACAGGCATGCTAGCGAGCCCCTATGAGTAGTAACATTCTTTATTTGAAGTCCAGAAAGAAGCTGCATCAATTAGGATGGGAAACAAAAAGGTCCCTTCATCAAAGTGTGTAATTACAGTGAATGAGAGGACGGAGAGGGGCAGAGAATGGCAGAGCTATGGATTACTTTTTAAAGTGTGTAATTTCAGTGAATGAGAAGACAGTGAGAAAGAGGGAGTGAAAAAGAGACAGAGACAGAGAGAGAGAGAGCAGACGCAAGAGAGGGAAAGCACATGCAAGAGAAAGGGAGAGAGAGAGAGAGTGAGAGAGAGAGTGAGAGAGAGAGGGAGGGAGGGGGGAAGGAAGGGCAGAGCTATGCATAACTTTTTTTTTTTCCACGCAGGGGCGTCATGTTGCTGGGGCTGGAGGTGGAGGCTTTTCCTGACGGTGTTTTGGAGGGGGGGGTTGCAGGGCGTCACTCTAGGGCCTCCCTCTGCCCAGCCCCTTCCATGAGAATGAGTTGCAAGGAGCGCTCAGGTCCCAAACTGGAAGGCAGTTTTGCTTTGAATGGAGAGCAAGACTCGGGCTGCACCGGTAACATGAGAGTCCTGCCCCTGGTAGCGTGTGCCTTTTGGGCCCTGCTCTGTCTCGGTCTGCCTGCTCCCGGCCACGGAGGTAAGAACTCTAAAACAGACTTCCATCTATTTATACCCGACCTGTCAGGGCAGCAACGGGGGGGGGGGGGGGGGGGGGGCTGCCACTGGGGGTCCTCTGTGGTCATCTCTGATTCCTAGAGCACCCTTGCTCAATTCAAACCAACTTCAAGATTCTCTTTTTTATTTCTCCCACGTCTTCTTCCCACTTTTTCTATAGCAGCAACATTGTCATGAAACTGGGTTAGTTGGAGAGTTAGTTGGAGAGTTTTCTTTCTCGTGTGTGCAGCAGCCTTTTGCATTTGTGAGATTTGTGAGGGGGTTTAGACTTTGCCACAGGCACTAGCCTTCAGTGTGGGTCCTGAGGAGGAGACGGAGCATTATGTCAGCACACTGCTGCTGCTGCTGCTCCTGCTCCTGCTCCTGCTCCGACACCCCAGCCCAGTTTGTACAGGGACGTGTGTGGGTGGGCCGTGACTTAGGAGGACTGTGTGGCAGTTAGGTGCGGAAGGTGAACTGAGGTCCTCGCTTTTTTTTGTGTGTGTGTGTGTGTGTGTGTGTGTGTGTGTGTGCATGCTGTGAAAGACTCATTCAGACAGAATGAGAGGAAGGATGCATGAGGGAGAGAAAGAGAAGAAAGTAAAGGAGAGAGAGAGAGAGAGGGAGTGAGGGAGAGGGAAAGAGCCAGGCGAGCTCTGCTAAGAGGCTCACACAAGGCAGCAAGTCTTCAGGGAAGGTGGGAGTTGGGGGAAGGGGGAAGGGGGAGAGATGGTGGTGGGGGGGGGTGGCTTGCCGGTCACAGACAATGAGCCTACAGTGCTGTCCGAGATTTCAGATGCAACGGCAGCACCTCACTTGTTAAATGCATTTCCTTCCAGGAGTGACTTGCGGGGCTAGCCGTGGCGGAGGTGGTGGTGGTGGTGTTGGGGGGGATTAATGGGGGAATTGGGGGGGGGGGGGTGCTCTGGCATCTGGTGTGCCTAGAAGGGAAGTTGGCGCTGGCCAAACAGCTTTGCCCTAAATAAGACGTGGGGGAATGAAGAGATGCCTTTCAGGGCTCGTTGGATCCCTCACAAGACTGTACACATGGCACTTTGGCAGGGATGGGCTGCTCTTTGCGCAGATGGATGTTTAGGCATGTTTCCTGTTAGTTGTGTGCGGGTGTGTGTTTTTTAACATCGATTTCTTTTCTTTGCGAGCCTCTGATTTTCAAAATATGCAAGCTCTTGGGAGAATTCTGCCTGTTAGCACGTTCAGGGAGAAGAAGCTCTTATATGCAACAACTGGGAGCTCAGATCTTCACCTTCAATGGGATCAAAGCTCTGTGATTTACTGCGTGCGGAAGAGGTTGGACCAGCTTTTTATCCTACGCGAATGTTAATGTGCCGAGCTACTTCTTCAGTATGTCCATATTTGACTATTCCTCCGCTGTTAACTTCCCACCTACTGCATCCTGTCAGCTAATGCATTAGTAAAAAAGGGTGCAGACTCTTTCTCCCTCTCTCTGCCTACTTAAGTGTAAGCCGCTACAAAAAAGGAAGTTCTGGGAGGGGAGGTGAATCGATATTCAGACAGCTATTAACCACAGCGGTTACCACCCATGTGCACTGGCTGCTAACCTATTGACCTGTTGCTGAGCCCCTGATGGGAACCACATGTGTCTGTGTGTCATTGTGTCTATGAGGGGTGCACCCCCTACCTACCCCCCCCCCCCCCCATCCCCCCTACCAGTCCCCCTGTACTCGCTGCCCCTCCCCCAAAAACAAAAAAAAATGTCTACTAGTGTCTCAGCTAGCCACAGCGGGTCAGCAGGAGTCGGCAGTTGGTCACCCAGGTCTGGAATGTTTGTAAAATGGACCAGAGTTCGTGTGCCATGTTTACATTGCTGCCTTGCATCGCCATGGGCAGCAGGAACTCCATCTGGGCAGCGGCTCTCGCCACCTTGAGAGGGCAGCAGGCGGCCGACGCCCTCGGTCAGGCAGACAGTAGGGTGTTGCTCTGTGTAGTCAGCTCAGGGGAGCGTGTGTGCCAACGACAGACAAAGCAGCTCTACATCCTCTGGAAAAAAAAGAAAAATGTCCTCCTTGTTAAGCTCCAACAGTATGCTTAATTTCATCCCTTTATTGATAATGGAGTCGGTTGAATGGAAAGTCAGTGTATTCCTCCTGCACATATTAAGGAGATTACAACCAATACTTGAAAAGAAACTGGCGATATGCAGGATTTAATGGCATGCTCAGAGCACAAAGCAAGCATATGATCATTCAATATTCAAGAGCTCCTTGCAAGAATTGCATTTTCTGAGAAAACTGCTGTTTGGTAATGTGTTTATGCCCTTGTTATCCTCGTATGGGGATTTGCATGTCCAGACAGAACACATCTCCTCAGCCCATTATGTCGCCGTGGAAACACTCTAAATAAATAGCAATTTCATCTGGCCTGTCTAAGAGCTTTTGATGCTATACAAGGAGCTGGAATGAGCATCAGAAGTTAGCAGAGAAAACACTGTTACTGTGGCCTTCTGCAAGGGAGATTAATAAAGACAATATTAGCTTTTGGAAATTGACGAGATTAGGCCAGAAATGTAGACTCCTCGTTTTACAGCCTGTCCAGGCATCCTCAGCAGGGAGCATAAATGAAGCAGACTGTCAAAGCAAGATTTGATGGCGTACTACACGCTTCACAGCTGTGTTTCTACATGTGTGTGTAACGTGTTGTAAACGAACCGGGTAGAGCATTTGCAGATACTTTTGCAATGGCACGAGTACACACACTGTCAGTGGATGACTGTGTTTATCCAAACCTGCATTCATTTCATGTATTTGGGTTTGCAAGTCTTTAATTACATCACCGCGTATTGCACATTTTTTTCCCCTTTTGGTCTTGCTCTTTTACGTAACTGAGAAGTCTCTCAGTCTGAGCCCCGTCGCTATGCTGGCCCTCTGCTGGATGGACGCAGCATTGGAGACTGCTGTTACACACCCCAGTATGGTCAAGGAGCTCCCTCATAACCCTTTCTCTGGAAACCATATTGTTAGGTGAAAGACAGAAGAAGAGAAACACAAAGAGATGGGGAGAGAGAGAGAGAGAGAGAGAGAGAGAGAGAGAGAGAGAGAGAGAGAGAGAGAGAGAAATGAATGCAGTGAGAGGATTTTAATGATGTACAAAAGTCTCCTCCTCTCATGCAGCCTTGGACATGAACTTTGCGCTGTCTTCAGCCGCTGTTGTGATTTATTAATGTCCTGTCAGGCAGTGGCCAGAGGCAAACACCATCATAAAGATCCATCATACAGCTGGATGGATGGTGGACTGAGATGCCTGGCCATAAGCTCCAGTGATCTAAAACACGGTTGGCCAGTTGCCCCTACATTATTCAGTGTTACCTTGGCTCAGGTCACTGAAAATACCAACATCCACCCATTTCGGGCTAAAAGGACTCACACACATGTGAGGTATCACAACCCTAAGACAATGTGTTACTGTGCTGAGGGTTGAGGTCAAGGGGCACGTCTGTGGAATGCGGCTTACGTTTTTATTTTGCTAAGCTGCTGACGCTAAATCAACAGTCCATCTGAACGTAAACCTAAACGGCTTGTGCAGACAGACACTCTGCCCTGCCCTGTCAGATACACATGTCACATGGGCATCAGTGCAAAAGGTTTCATGGCTGTAAGTAACCTACGCCTACTACAGTACACTTGTCCCATATGTAGATCTGAAATCTACCTTTTGCCATTTCACACACACACACACACCTCACACGCATACACACCGCTCACATACACACACACACACACACACACACACACACACACACACACACACACACACACACACACCTCACACGCATACACACTGCTCACACACACACACACACACACACACACACTCCGACTGGCTTCCCACACTGTGACGCTGTGTAGAGCGTTCAGAGGGTGCCATGAGTGCATATTTAATGAAAGACCTGCGACTTGACAGCTCTCAGCTGTGTTTCACACCGTGTTTGTTTTCTTGAAAACTTCCATCCTGTTTTGTTCCAAAAATGGAAACGGCATCAGAAAACAGCCCTTCTCTGGTGCATTTATTTTTCATGTGAAATCTACAGAAGAGCCCTGATGGAAAGTTCAGCTTCAAAGGGCTTCACACATACAGAACAAAATATCTGTAAATGTGAAAAGACTATGCATGAACAGATGTCTGTTGCTCACTGTAGCTTTTTTCCATTGGCCTTTTATATGCATGGTGAAGCAATTTGTGACATCAGATCACTTAGAGCACTTTGCAAAAGAGTTGAATGTGCTTTTCCTATTATTTTCATCCTACTGGAGTAGGAGAATGTGGATAACAAAGGCAGACTTCTGTTAAAATAATGTCCCCTTGTAACATTGTTGTTTTAGGTACAGTAGGTGCTATGACACTGGGCTGTAACATTAAAAGTCCCTATCTATGTTTCCCTTATACTTTCTGTCGTCTGTCTATCTTGACTCTATTTGTCTCAAAGTCCCTTTCTACAAGTTTCCTTATATAGGCAAGTCTTGTGATTTGGAAAAAAAAATCCATTTAGATCGTATCTTTAAAGATTTGATGGCAACCATTAGAATTGTTTGATCAACAATCTTTATCTTTCATGGCAAGTAGTTTATGTGCAGTAGATTCAAAATTAAGCACAACCAAGTGATACAACCATAGCCTAAAAATTCATTTTTAAAGAGCTCCAACAAACCACAAACTCCATAGACAAAGCCATGTTAAAAGTCAAAATGTTCAGATGACTAATCTGGCATTAGCCATCTGTACATAATGATAAGGCACTTCTCTGTTTTTGTTGCCGTGGAAACAAACGCTAAAGGCTAAAAAAGCAAGGCTCCGAGAGGCTGGGTTGGTTTTGGTGGTGGTTCACATGGTTTGGTGACTAATGGAGGCAGATTCAGGGGTGCCCGAGAACCACTGCTGCCACCCGACGAGGGTGAAAACCCAGAGGAGGAGCGATGAGTCACTGAGTCATGAGACTGCCCTGGAGGGAAGAAGACATCAGAGACACTCTGTGACAGAGGACCGGCTCCTTTTTGCCCTGGGCCTCAGAAACAGACCACCGCCATTTTTCTTCTCTGCAAAATAAACATGCTCTGTAGCTGCAAGGATCTCAGGACAATTATTTAGGGGTGGCATGTCATGGTACTGCTTTTTTCTCTCTGCCCCCAACCCACTTCTCTCCTCCATAAATGTTTTAGTTTATGAAAGAAACACATAGTACATACTGTATCTCAAGTGATTTCTACGTCTTTCTTTGCTTTTGTTCATGTCTGTGCTGAAAGTCTTTAAATGCTGAGCACTGCTGACCAGTTTGCTCCTGCAAACTCAGGAGTCCAACTATTTTCAAAAACTTTTAAAACAAACATTCTTTGTTCTCCCCATTGGTTGAAATATGGATATTCCTGCACAAAGACATGACTTGGCACCATCCTGTTGTACAGTAAGTGGGCAGAGGAATGTGAGAGACCAGAGTGTGAAGCCCCGTCAGTCCTGTCAGGGCCAACTCTTATGCTATCAAGCGCTGTCAGACCTGCAGTGCTATAAGTAATTTGTGACCGGGTTTTTTCATTGCCAAGACCCCTGGAGAAAGGATCAAATGACCTGAGAGGGGTTGTGCCTCTGACTGCTGACAAACTTTCAACTAGTTCGCTGGATAAGGAGGGAGGGAGAGAGAGAGCGAGAGCAATGCAAGCTTTGTGAGTCGGAGTGGGTCCCAGGAACTTGTGAATGGTGGGGGTTAGGCTCCCATGAACACCCATCCAGATGCAGTTGTCTGCAGCCATGTCGTCATCCTTAAGACACGAGAGGCCCTAAATATCCAGCGGAAGAACTGTCTACTGTTGAGCCGCTGCAGCTGAACGTGAAGGCTGTCTGGCTCGCACCAGAGTCACATGACTCCATTCTTGGGAGGTGACAGACTCCCTCATTCTCAGTGGTCGCCGTTCAAATGGTGGTTGCGTCACTTTTTTAAATTTAGGCCCATTTCTGGTGTAATTCCCAATTTTGTGTCCTTATGTAACATTTAAAGTAGTGCTGTGGCTTCATATAGGCTGTATTTGTATGTAGGCTGTACACTGTTTCAGTTACACCGCAATAATGAAACAGATTTATCAATTTCTACGTGTCCATAATGTTGATTTATGTGTCCATAACTACTCATTAGTTAATCAATAAGTAGAAGGCATGTATTAAAACGTACTAAATAATGTATTTGCGTATAGACGTTAAGAGGAATACTGCCCAAAGCAATGTGTGTCTCCTCAGACTTTCCAAGCTGTCTGAAAATGACATGATGCAATCACTGGGGCCCATTATCACACAAACAGACCAAGAATGGCCTCAGTGTTTTTTTAGGGTGTCACAAAATAGAATGGCCTAATGCAACACCACTAAATGTTACTGTGGTTGTCCTTCACTTTATAAATTCAGTTAAGTGATGTTGTCAGATCTCATGTGGACCGCTACAGTGACTTCCAGTGGCATAACATCCACAGACAAAGCCTGTCAGCACAAAGAGTCAAATATTGTCATTAGCCCACGCTGTGCTGTGGGCCAGTGAGCTGCGCAGTGTTTAATGGACATGAGCCTCTGGCTACACACCACTATGCTGTCAGCATATTTAAAAAAAAACAGATTCTTGTGACTTTGGATTGGTGTCTTCTTCCTATCGTTGAGTGAACTCATTTTTCCCAGCTCAGCTTGATGTGAGGATTATTTTTAAACCTGTAGACACATGACTATGTAAGGTTTACACAGGCACAAAGACAGAACGGCAGAGAGACTTATACTGTAACTATCCAGTGGAAAAAGCAATATCTGGATGCCTTGTTGAACGTCCTGTCCAACTCAACATGTATGTCGTGCAGTGTCCTGTACATGCTATAGTCATCATGCTTAGAGAAAGTGGCAATGGAAAACCAAATGCTTTTCATATGTGAGTGGGGCATAATCTATATCCCAAATCTCACACTGTTGGAATAAAAAGCTCAGGCGTTACCTGACATCTGGCTCTGTGCAAACTGGTTTCCAGATTCGAGGAACACTCTCTGGAGATGTGTAGGAAGGGATATGTCACTTGGGATCGTGATTTTATTGTGGAAATAGTGAAAGCAGGAAAGAAAGAAAGAAAGAAAGAAAGAAAGGAAGAAAGAAAGAAAACATGGGGTATTCAACCATATTCAGAAGTTTAGACGCCATAAACAACTGGAAATGATTAGTGCTCATGCGCTAACAGTAGCTGGCTTTAGTGTCATGCCTTGTCAAGCGTGGTATGCCACGCTGAATTGAATACTTTTGGCTGCACAGAACCACAGACCTTGTCCACTGTTGCATGCCAAGTTTGAACGGGGGCCTTCTTTTGTCAAGGAAACAAAGGTCAACCAGGTAAATTAACCTTACAATATAACTCTTTATCTTGTGCGTTTGTTCCTAGATTAGACATCCTCCTAAATCTTTTGTTTGTTGTTCATTGCCTTAATTAAAATGACAGTAAAATCTGCCAGTCCTTATTTCCAGGTGTTAATTTGTTGTGGTGAATACACCGTGAAGTGCGAACACTGCTGGTTCAAGAATAGCACAAAAAAAGGGTAGTTAACAAAGGCTCAGAGAATCTATAGATAACAGCACCATAATTGTCGAAGTGCATACAGTATATATCTGATCCCTTTTACATTCAAAGGTTATTTGTCACACATGCCATGTAGTGTTTTAGTGAAAAGTGCAATCCAGCCCTTTTCAGAGGCATTTGATATTGGACTACTCTTTAGATGACCATTAACAAAGCATTCTCCAAAAGGCCTCTTATGACCTTAGTATGTTCTGCATTTTGCATGTTCTGTATTCATGGAATGTACATTACAGTGTGTGTTGTGGCCACATTTCAAGATTATAGGTCTCTTCGTAAGGCTTGGAATCCATCATATCTTTTCATCGGAGAATTGTATGAGACAATGGTTAGGCTGTCTCTTTTAGGTATGCTGGGCCTCTTTTGCTCACTGGATTAGAGAGGGGAATGGGAAACGAATATCTTTGTGAATAAACATACGACCATAAATATCCTTATCCATTGGGATTTAATGTGTCATAGAGATGGCTGTTGTTGGTGGTTTCATCTAGTTATGGAAACCTTTTGGGTTAAATATTGTGTTACAAATGTCCATTTTGCTGTTTCCATGGCAAGCAAGGATATGATGCGCTGGAAACCCAACCAACGCCCTTAACCTCAGTCCAGAGCTGTCTGGATACGTGTCTAGAAGGCACAGCAGGAGAACTTAGTCTGACCTAATGTTGCTATAAACGTTTGTTGCAACACGTCCTTACACATTTTTTTTCCTTGGGGAATCAGTTGATTGTGACACGTCTTTTTTCCCCCCATTTTTTATGGAGTGAGTTATTGGCCAAAAACCAGAAGCTACCATGTTTAGCCAGCACAAAGGCCCTTTTTTAACGGTGCCGTGAAAAATAACTTCTGCGCGGCTTGTTTGCTTTTTTGGTGCAGTTTCGCGTCGCACACCCTGGCCTGGCCCGGCCCCTCCCGTCTGAGGTGGATTCGCCCTCCGCCTCATAAAAAGTAAAAAAAGAAACTTTCTTCCCTGAGCAGGAACGAAAAAACCGCCTCAAAAGTTTGGCATGAAGGAGCCTGGGCGAAAGCTGTGCACTTAAAAAACAAAGCGTACATTCCACACATGTGAGCGCCAGGGTTGCTACAGGGAACACTGCGTGCTGTGCTACGTTGTCTTTGTGTGTCTTTTTCACTCTTTCTTTTTCTCTCTGTCTGTCTCTTTTTCTCTCTGTCTCTGTCTTTCTCTCTCTGTCTCTGTCTCTGTCTCTCTCTCTCTCTCTCTTTCTTCAAAGTGTTACCCGTACAAACCAAAACGCCTTAATTGACTCCAGCATCCACTTAATCACTCGAAATGAGCATTTAGTAATGGGGGTGTTTAGGCTGCGCTGTTTTCAGCCCTGAAGGGCCCTGGCAGAGTAGACCACCCCTGGGGCAGACAATTATGGCACGGGCAAGACCAAAGACTTCACTGTGAGCGTGACTCTGAGCATAACACTGTCTATTCAGCCCCGCTATCTGCATTCCCATTAGGTGTCCGCAGAGGAAATGCATATCTGATGCCTTTACTTAGCCGTACGATGCAGGAGCACAGCTTGGCTTTTTAGGATGTGGCTTCTTCACACGTCCAACAGTACAGGCAGTGGCAGGCAGTGGGCAGGAATAAAATGTGGCGCGTTACACGTGCCGTACAGACATTAGGAAGATAAAAGCACATGTCACAGTAGAGCAGAACACATCAAAAAGGTCAAGTATGATTAGTTTTCGCAGCGCAGCAAAGAATCCCAATGTGTGTGTGTGTGTGGTGTGTGTGTGTGTGTGTGTGCATGTGTTTTTTTATCAGTTTCATCAACCTGTGTTCAAGATCATTCTCAAGAGTCAGCGAAGCAAAGCAAAACATATGTCTATTTCAAATTTAAGTGTAGCGTTCCTGCCACACACACACACACACACACACTGGGATTCTTTTGCGAAAACCCACACACACCCAAACTACAGTTGCATGTACACTGGGCGTGAAAGTTCAACACCATGTCATGCTCGGCATCACTCTTCATCCTACTGACGGCTGTGCATATGTGTAGCTGTGAGCGTAAGCGTGTGTGTGGTTAGGCCCCGGAGTGTGACTGTGGCCTAGGGAGGGGGGGCTGACACGGCCGCGCTGCTGTAGCCAGCACGCTGGCTGTAGCGGGCGCACTGTAGCGAGCGCACTGTGAGGGGTGGTACCGCTGATGGCTGTGCATATATGTAGCTGTGAGCGTGAGCGTGTGTGTGGTTAGGCCCCGGAGTGTGACTGTGGCCTAGGGAGGGGGGTGGCTGACACGGCCGCGCTGCTGTAGCTAGCACGCTGGCTGTAGCGGGCGCCCTGTAGCGAGCGCACTGTGAGGGGTGGTACCGCTGATGGCTGTGCATATGTGTAGCTGTGAGCGTGAGCGTGTGTGTGGTTAGGCCCCGGAGTGTGACTGTGGCCTAGGGAGGGGGGTGGCTGACATGGCCGCGCTGCTGTAGCCAGCACGCTGGCTGTAGCGGGCGCCCTGTAGCGAGCGCACTGTGAGGGGTGGTACTGCAGGCCTGTGGGCTGCTGCCGCTCATCCCCACCCCGTCTTCGCTTGTCATTACCCCTGATGGATGCCTCTTAAAATAAGTCCCGGGCCAAATCATCCCCTCCAGAGGGATCCTCGCCAACAGTCGCACGCTGGCGGTGGAGAACACATGGCCGTCACTTCACCACGGGACCTCGGGACTTCAGAGCAGGAAGCCGCAGGTCACGTCATGCTCTAATGCACTGTGAAATAGCCCACACTTAATAAATTAGGTTATCACAACACATAATGTCGGCTCAATTATGTGTCTTTGTGCCTTGTGACAGCAGCGACAGGGGAGGTAAAACAGGCACTGTTGTCTCCCAGGCTTATAAGGGGGGAGGTACTGTTTGATGTCACATTTGACATTAGTTTTTTTGTTGTTGGTGATTGAACATTGTTGAACTGTGTTACCTTTCACTGTTAAATTACATCTATAACCAGTATTGCCAATGCTTCACTGTGACAACACACCCTTACTGCTGTCAGGAGGACATGATGAACATTTCTACAATGATGGTTCATAGCACATGTAGATACGTAGTTATTCTCAGTGGAACTTGCATACAAACTGAGACCTTGGCTGTGCCTCATTTACATTTTCTAGGGGGTGAAACAAACTATAGAAATGGGACCTCGTTCATTGCGTTGGCCCACATAGGCATTCCTTTTTCTCCAGGACCAACATAAATCAGGCCATTAATGCATGACTATGCCTCCATGCTCTGTGCTGCTGAGCTAGCAGAGAGAAAGTTATGTTTCACCATTTTACAGTTCTGCTGGGGCTGACACTAAAACACTGTACACCAGCTACTTTCGGCTCCACGGTTTAGGCTTCTGTTTCTAATTATGCGTGCATGCAATCAAGCCACCTCACACAAAGATATGCACTAATTATGAACTCATTGAGAAACAGATGTTGGCTACATGCAATCATTCACAGGGTAACATCTCACATTCCCAGGCCCAGAAAGCTCCTATAGATGCTTTAGAACATATAGAACGTTTTGATTCCCTTGAATATACAGATTCTCTTGAGCACCATTTTCCTCCAGTGAGTCATGAGTCATGAATGAATGTGTGGAAGAGAGTGTCTCAGGCTGTGCTGTACAGTAACACAGCTCCGGATAGGAAGCCAGGATAGGAAGACACGTCGCAGCAGCCCAGTTCCTCCAACCGCACTAATTCTTCTTTCAGGAGGGGATTGGTTGATTGGTTGCAATAAATAATCCAAATGTTCACTTGAAGGAATGTCTTTTCCCCTGTCTGAGGAACAAATATTCCCAAGACAAAGCCCATGTGCTTTCAACAATGTCTAGTGTAGAATTTCCCTTACCACAGCAGAATACATCTTTTTTTTTTCCTAAAAAAAAAAAAAAAAAAAAAAACATGGAGCCAAAACACGCACTATGAATCTGTCTAAGACTTTCCTTACACATGTGAGAGTAGGCAAGCTACCAAACAGGAGATGAAGGCAAGCACAAGGCATTCAGTCTGGAGTCTCACAGATCTTGGATCGCTCCCTTTAACAACTCTCAGAAGGTCTCCATCAATTCATGGAGTTGTTTTCGTGAGATCTTCAGCGGTTCTGCCTTTTCTATGTCATTAGAGTGTTAGAGATTTCAGACATCCCAGACGATGAATAGGATTACAAGGCTCAGCCTCCATGGAAAATGGCTAAAAAACATCACCTGCTAGAATCATCCTGTTACACGTTAACCAATGAACCCCGTTAACACTAATAGCTCCATTAACATAGCAGGTCTATGTAGCCTGTCTCATCAATGATAACATGTGGTTGCAAGGAGTGCCCAAGAAAACACTCTGGGATATGACTAATTGGACAATGAAGCTATCTGAGTCTTGCAAAGCAGCCATGTGGTGTCACAACCATACTGAGATGCACTGGAATGTAAAGCACATTTTTTATATCATTACAAGAGTCTGGAAATTGCTTCCTTGTGTTGTTTGTTGGCAAATTACCCAGAAGAGATAAACATGTTGTCTCCTTTGCTGAGAAAAAAAATGTATTTAAGGAATGTCCTTGCTGGCCAAGCTGACCATTCTGGCATTTTTACAACTTCGCATCACTGGAACAATATTGAGCTGAGGAATGTCCAACACACATAACTTTAAACTGCACGTGATCAGAATATAAATATGTCCTTGGTGTTTTTTTTTTAATGTTTGCACAAAGTAGAAAGAAAATAAAATAATCCCTATAGCTTTCATAGTGCTATCAGACTGTGTTTATAGCCTGCCTTCGACAAATAAATGGCAACTCAAGGACAAGTGTAGGGCAAGTTTTTGACTTACCCAGCTGCAATAACACCAAAGCAACCCCAGCTTTGGACTCTACTGTCAACAAACCACCACGCTTTCACTTGAAGAAAGAGGCCTTATTTTGTTACTCCAAATGGTTGAATAAACTAGGAGATTATGAAATTAACAATGAGATTAATATCAAAGGGCAAAAATGTACTTTGCCTGTTAGTGTTTGTCACTGATTTGGGCTTTTCAGAGGGTTAAAATACAGTGTCTCTTTGAGTTAATGACTGCTTTCATATGTATGCTGTTCCTTCGCATGCAACTTCATTCCCTTGAGTGATATTAGTAGACATTATGTGCATACAGAAAACATATGGCTCGCATATATTCTCACAGTCATTGACATTTCGGCGCCCTTTGTTTAGACAAAATGCTTACTTTTAGAGAAAGCACCACTGCGCACATCTGCAGGTAGTTTTACCCTCTTTATTCTACGCACACACACACACACACACACACACACACACACACACACACATACGCACGCACGCACAAACACACACACTTGGTTTATGGACGCACAGTGCATATCGTTCAGTTTAATGAGGAGAGAATAGGACCAAAATAGTTAGCTCCTCCTTGGTGCCTCGCAGTACTCTCTTAGGACTAGAATGCCTTCGCTCTGAAGAAATTAAAAAAAAAACATTCAATGCAAAAGGTCAAGCATCTTGTGGTGAAAATAAAATGATGGGGTTTCCACATATGCTGTTGGTATGCATGAAGGATGGATGCACTGTAGTTCCTTTTTCCCTCTGCCTGCAATGCCCATGGCAGCAGCTTCAGAGAATTCCACAGCACTGCACCTGCATGGCCTTGATTTAAGAGTGGGTTTGGGTGGGGGGGGGGGGGGAGGAAGGCGAGAGGTGGGTGCTTCAGCTCTGTTCTTTTGTAGAGGAGCAGTGATTGAACGCTGACTCAACCTGCTTTCTATGTGTCCCCAGATTCGTGCCGGGTAATGTCTGTTAAATCATACCATGTGACCTGCACTGTGGGGTCTGGTGGAGAAGGGGGGGGAGTGGGTGGGGGTGGGGGGAGTGGCGGCATAGCAGTCTGTGGATCAAGAATGCAGAGCGTATGATCGATTGGCCTGAAACAAGATGAAAAGGAGGAGAGAGAGAGAAACATCAATAGCTCCGAGGGGGGAATTTGCATGTGTCTGTGACTTACTGCTTTCTGTTATGCAGGAAACAAATGCATAAACCATAAAGACAGAGCAAAGCAGGCATGCCGTGTGCCTAGCAACAGCCAGGATAAGTACATTTAGTCATATCAAAGTATGCATCAAATAACAATAATAGAATTTCACAGTCATGAACAAAGCTACTGCCAGAGTATGTCACATGTCTATCATTTCAGAGGTCGTTTGCTTTAGGGATTTTGGAGCAGCATTGGAACAGCAAAACCTTTGATGTTGTGATGCCAAAGTGATGCTGAAAAGTGGGTTTCACGAAATACATTTGAACAAAACAAATACTGGACAATTTGAGCCATACTCCTTTTCACTACAAAAAACACATGAAAGAACAAATATAGACCACTTTGATTAATGACACTTTATTATTGAAATGGACAAGACTCGGCTGGCGTGGTTCTGCTGCATCCTGGCCACAACAGGGCCACATCCATCCCAGACCCTGGGGAGATAGACTGTGTTTACACCTGATTTCAATATGTGTCTTTGGCAGTCAGATCACAAGCAGACAGTGTTGGATTGACCACTGTGACTGTGCATCAACATTTTATCTAACCCAATAATGACTATGGTGTGGTTTGGGACACATTTTAACACACATCTTTTGTTTCATGAATGTCAAATCCTGATTTGTCTCAAAACAATGAGAGTCCTACTATGTATAGGTACTAATAGCATCTAAACACAGTGGCCCGGCCATTCACCCCAGACACAGGTAAAAAAAAACAGCAGTGTGTCTCAACTGTCTACTTGACATTCACTCCGCCAAGATGCATGTAGCAACCAAGTGTAAGCACACCCATAGAACGAAAAGCGAGAGAAAGGTATCCTATGACTGTAATCACAGGAGAGATATTTGGATTGAAACCCCTTTCTCCCAGGCTTTCGATACCGCCATGAGTCTTTCTTGCATGTATATGACCGCACTTCATGTATTGATGTTAGGTTAGCTCTGTGTGGGGGGATATTCCTCTCAGAGTGACATTTACGTCAATACAGCCTGCCCGGAATGGTAAAAAAAAAAAGAGCCATACCATGCCACAATGAACTGGAGGAATGAGCCCATAAATCTAAATAAAGAAGCTGCTTGCATCATTCGCAAATATGTAACCATAGATGTGTCAGTATCTCAGCAAACCATCTGTAGGTAGGGCATCCTTAATCTTGGCAATCACTCAGACAAATCAATTGCTTTCATGAATGTAATTATAATGTGCCAACATCAAAGATGTCTTCAGCTTGTGACTGATATCTTGCTTTCCCCCAGAACATTTCCCTGACATTTTTTTTCCTCAGACATCTGTGGTTCATGCACAGTGAAGCAATATTTTTTGCTTAAAAAACAAACAAAGCCAAATTACCATAACGATAATAATCTTTAAGCTGTCATCCATAAAGAGAAAATAAAGGACTCGTTTGAAGTGATATATGTCAAAGATCTGCGTGGAGTTGTCTGGACATAGTTTAAGGCATAACCAGTATGTCCCCTCTTGAGAGCAGTTTGCCCGCAATCACACAGTGTGGGATACTATCAGGTCAGTAGATAGTTAGTAGTTAATTTAAATGCAAGGAATGAAGAGATAACACTGAAAACAATTGAGGGCAATGAGGTGCAATTGCTTGTAATTACATCTGCTTAAACACTGCGAAAGCTGTTTAGACGACGAAGAATTAAATTGCTTTGTGATGGTTATCACAGAACGGCAAATAGAGAGTTTTTTTCTCATTTTTTCAAACACACTAACCACAGTGTGGAGTCATGTGCAGTGTTTCTCTGCGGAGGCTGAAGCAAAGGGGCCTATTGGCGATGTGAGGCCGAAGGCGGAGGCGGAGGTGGAGGCAGAGGCAGAGGCAGATGCAGATGTGTCGCCAGGCGGATAAAGACACCGGGGCTGTTTAAAGGACACGGGTGCCGCGTGTGACAGGGTGCTGCCTGGAGTCGCCGCTCGTGACTGATGGCAGAGGGGCCGAAACATCTTCTCCCCAGGGGGAGGGCCTGGTGGGAACCACATGTTTAAACCATTAGCAGAATGGGGCTTGAAAAGGCTCACTAGGCACCCCATAACAAACAACAGTGAGCGGCATTCTGAACAGAGTAACCAAATCCTCTATTTAGCTTTCTGCTGAATTGCGTGAAGTTATGTCAATGATCTAAGTGAAAGCTGTAATACCATCTGCTACCTCCTTGCATATCGCACAGCAATCCAGTAATGGTATTGGTTGTTGCTTAAGTTGTGGAGCAACAAAGGGGACCTATCTGATATCAATTTTTGTTACGGAGGCTTTTATTTTCTCGATTGCTTGCCGTGACAAAAGATTTTCCGTGGTAATTTAGACCAACCTCAGTCTGAGCTTAGCTTGATACATGTCAGAAAAAAAAGGAAAAAACAAAAAAAAGGAAAAAAAAAAAAAAACGGGAGCATTACAGAAATAATGAATAAGTAAATCAGGGGTGGAACATTTGAGTGGTGTTTAAGACCGTTGCTGAATTTCAGGGTTTCTTTGAAAGGGCTGTTTATTTTGGGCTACGAGAGGCAGGGGAGGGAAGAACAGAGGCTTTGGCAGACCTGCTGTCTCCCTAACGGCTGACTGGGCCGGCGGAGCGGAGCAGACCAGACCAGAGCAGGGTGGGGCCGCAAACGGTAGCGTCGTGGAAACGGTGGCGCAAGCAAAGGGGGAATAGTGGGTGGAGTGGCCCCTCACTGAGGCAGGGATTTGAGGGGACAGGGGTGGAGGGGGTGGAGGAGGTGGGGGGGGGGGGGGGGGGGGGGTTGGGGGCAAAGGGAGTAAGGAGGGGACGTGGCAACTGAACACCATGATTGAAGGCTGTGGGGAGAAACTTCACTATTGCTCGCTCCAGAAATCTGCTGGTAAAGCATTCACCAGGGCCCTAAATGGAAAAACCCACATTTGGGAGACGGGGGGGGGGGGGGGGGTGGGGGGGGGGGTAGGGGGGATGGGCGAGTCAAGCTGAGCAGCATCAGTCCTGCCGTGTTCCTTCAGCTGCAAAGCATTAGGGGCCAGCAACATGGCTTGATGAAATATATACTAACGTACAGAGTGAAGCCGGTTGGCCGTGGGGCCTCCAGAACTCTTACACTATTGCCACTGGTCTTTGCACACACTCATGTGGAGAGGATACTGAGAATAGACCCTTGTGTCCCGCTGCCTTTTAGCCTGCTTATAACCACTCCAACTTCATCTAAAGCAGCATACTGGCGCTGAGGCCAGATGTCCAGATGTTTGTATTCATGAACTGATTAATGGAAAGCATTCTCCTTCCTTCTCCTGAGTGTTTTCCACCTCGCTGAAAACATAACATTCAAACAATGTTTATCAGTCCAATCACCACTGACTGAGTTTTTTTTTAAATAATAAATGGAAAAAGCATTGTCCTGTATACAAAAAAGTCACATCATCAGTAGCACTTACTGTTAGTTAGCAGATGTTTTCAATTAACTGGGGCTCTCTCTGTCTCTCTCTGTGGCATTTAGTGGCATTTAGTCTCAACTCAAACGATACCTGAAGGTGGACAATGTAACTGGTGTCCTGAGGGCTGGGGCCCCTTTGAGGAAATCCAATCTCAGCACCACTGGACTCAAGATCAGACTCCCCCTTCTAATTCTGCCCTTTTCACACAAGGACAGGATCAAGGCTAACAATAGTATTCATGTCTTAATTGGATTCTATAAGCAACAGTGAAAATGAAGATGCAGATGTTCCCCATTTGTTATCCCTGCAATATTTCAGCGTAGCAATTTTTTAACTGGGATATGGAAAACCTGGAATGGGGAGGGGGCAGGTCCTTGTGATGTCATGGTGGGGGGGGATTACTTAAACAGACCCACCCACAGGGACCTTGGCAGTTGATGGCTTCCGTAGTTTGCCATGCCTGACAGAGATGTTCTTTGTGCTGCCTGGTCGTAAACCAGACCTTGCTTTTGAGCTCATACAATACTGCTGTTGAGGTTTCTGTTTTTCCTACAATACCAAGAGGTGAATGAAATCATGCAGCCAGCATGTATGTTGATGGCTATTAGTGTTTATTTTAAGGTGTGATGAACCTGAATTGAACTGGCCGTTTGTCCCCCCTGGTCACCATAATGGAACACGTGACGTTCAAAGTAAACACTGCATAGTCTGCGTCGAGAGTCAGAGAGTCACAGAGACGTGTGATCTCAAAGGACCCTTAAATAGCTCCCATATTCGCCTATGAGCCGCAACAAATCTAACATGAAATTCATGGTGTGCCAATAACTGATATTTTAATTGGCAGGGACAGTGGACTAAACCATGCAATACTTGAGGGGGAGAAATCAGCTGCATTACAAAAGAAGGCTTTGTGATTATCCTTCCACATGTCGGCCTGAGTTTTATCTCTGCCTTCTGTTTCCTGTTCGGGAGCAGACTGAGGTTTGATCTTTTGATGCACACAACACAAGAACAGCAAGGGAGTCAACGGCTCCCTTCTGGAATGTAGGATGAATGTCACAAACACACACACACACACACACACAGACACACACACACACACAAACACACACACACAAACACACACACACACACACACACACACACACACACACACACACACACACACAAACCTGACTGCAATAATATTCTTTTTTTTTCTCACTTGGAGCAGGATATTAGTGTCTTCATCATCAATCATTCACCAACGGAGGCCTTCTCATTTTGTAATGGCTGTCTCCAAACGTTGCTCTGTTTCCTCTCAGTCACTTCTTTTTCACGCAGCTGAACTCGCTCTGGTGTGCTTTGTGTCTCCCACATATGGAAAGTTGGGATTTTTTTTCCAGCAAGACATTTCCTTACGAGTCCATTTTTTTTTATGAAAGAGCTGAAAAGAGTTAATTATTAGCAGAGGGGTACCCCGATGCAGTGTAATTTATACTGTAGGCCATATTTATGTTTCATTCCTTTACTCTCTCTCTCTCTGCCTCTGTCTCTTTCAGAAAGCTCAGAGGGATGGGGTGTATGTACATTTGAAAGGAAAGAAGAACGATGTTTTGTTTCTCCTCAACGGTGTTGGAGATCTGACAGAGCTCTGGCTCCAAGATGGTAGTAAATGCGAATCCCTGGTGTGTTCACAAAAGAAAGCGCTGTGCTCTATAAAACACTCCAGCTATGGCATGCTGGGTTTTTACCATGGTCCTACTTCTCCAAATGGCCCTAAATAGGGGGATTTGTTGCTATTATCAGATTTAGAGGGTGTACTGTATGTGTATAGCACTGTAGCTGCTGATTGCCAACGCTTGGTCATCTTTTTCAGTCTTGGCACCTCCACTCTATGTGAATGACATTATGTTCCATAATAGCTATAGTGAGTTATAACTGCTTTAAATGACATGGCATTGTGTTCCATAATAGCTACAGTGAGTTATAACAGCTTTAAATGACCGTAGTGCTCTGGACAGACTGAGCCAACGCTTTATCTTCCTTCCACTTTTAGAAGACTGACCACAAAGCAACACACCTTTTCCTACAGAATACGGGAAAGAAAAAGCATGAGATTAGTGTAAACCATTTACAGTATCTAAAGATAACCTTGTGTAGTGTGTCGAAGACCATGCTCTTGGTAATCCAGATACCTACAGTGCAAACGATGGGAAACTGTACTTTTTGACAAGCAGAGTCATGTGCCCGTACTTGATGTCATATCTATAAATGGATATACCAAATCGACATCATTGCATGCTTCACAAAATTATATCCAGGCTTTGTGGTGTGCTGGCAATAGGCAAGGCCCTCAGAAAAGACCAGCACCACCACCACTGTAAATATAGACAACTGACCATGACTTTACTGGTGTCATGAGTATGACTGGTGTCATGGTTTGTTTTTAAAAAAAATAGCCATCAGTTGCAGTTTCCATGGAGATGGTTTTGCTTGGAACTGTTTTCTGCCAGAAATGGCACAAATGTTTTCATTTCTTTCATTTTTTGTGAGGATTCTTTTTTTCAGTTGGTGTTTGTGCTATTAGTATGGTAATTGTGTCAAAAGTTATTTGCTAGGCTGTATGGAATCACTGCAGCTTTTTCTGTCATGTTGTTACTGAAACTATATGATTAATGAATTCTGAATAATTCAGAACTAAAGACCAGAATAGCCTTGTAGTTTCACAGATCAGATAAAGATGACATCAAGTACCACACTTAACATGGTGCAAACTCATTTTTAGCAATAGCATTTTAAAACGTTCCCCTGACTTTTCATGGTCTGTTGGCAAAGTGTGTTTTGACCTTTTATAAACTGTAAGTGCAAATGTAATTTTTTCAGTATTCCTCATGTCAGGCCTAATTAAATGAAAAGCGTCACTAATTGAGTACAACAACACAACCAGTTGTGTTCTGGGCCTGGACAATAAAATCTCAACAACCCCCATGGCCCATTTTTACGATTTAAATTATTTCACTAATACCTCTTTGGCCTACTCTTTTTCAAGCCTAGTGAGGCCTTAGTGGGTTGAGTGAGAGGAAGTTACATAGCAAAGATTGGTCCAAAGCCGCAGCCCACACCTTGAATTCTAAAAACCCCAAAAACATTTCTAAGCCCGAGCCAGCATACTGGACAGCTTTGCAGCTTCCTGTTGATGTGACTGTCCTTCATCCTCATGTGTTTTCCAGACGGGATGAGTAACAAGAAGCAAAGAGGAGGGAGGCAGGGAGAAGGGGGAAAAAAGGGCGCTTCACTTACAATGGAGAGATTCATTCTCTTGCTTTCATTGCCTCCCTCCAAACATCACAAGTGCAACACAGGCGAGTCGTAAAAAATTGCAGCCATCACTTAAGAAAGCTCCTGAAACGTTGCAACTCACAATAAGCCTGTGTTGTTCACCAGGGTGTGGTTTGCATCCTTTCAGCAGAGAGAGCGAGCAAGAGAGAAAGAGAGAAAGAGAGAGAGAGAGAGAGAGACAGAGACAGAGAGAGAATGTGTGCTGGAACGCTCATTCCACTCACATGGTTTTCCCTGAGAAATGGCCATCAGCACAGTCATCACAGCACAAACCTGGACGTTTACTTTGACCCTCTCAGGGTCTCTCTTAGCAGTAACTCCTGAGTTATGGCGTGTCACATATTACTTTTCACTTGGGCCAACAATGACTTTCTGCGCCGTCTCCATCGGGAAGCCAGTATTATCAATCAGTTCAAACAGAGGTAAAGCCCTCCACTGTCCCAGCATGGCTGTGTAGGTTTCAGCAACATAAAGCCAAGCGTGATGGGGATGTTTGGCCAATAATACAGACCAGCTGCCTCCAGCAAGCAGCGCCGCAAGCACGACATAGCTGTTCACGAGAGTCTCCTTGAGAGACGTCTGGGGAGTATAATGAGTGCCATGTCTGGTCACCTATTCTCCAGTGACTGGTGGCTGTAAAGCATCAGTTGTTACACAGCCCCCTCCCCCTCACCCTCCCCCACCCCCTACCCCACACACACCCCTCCCACCTCCCAGCAGCTGTGGCTAGCTGTACATGAACTAGAGAGACGGGGGGCTGAAAGACTTGGCTTCAGATGGCAGTCACATATTTCATCCCCGTTTTCTCTGAGAGCCATCCAAGAAAAGCTCAGCCTGCAGGATCATAATGCAGATTCTGAGTTCTTTCTTCTCTTTTTTTTTGTTCTTTAACTCAATACACATCATCACCCCATCGCTCCCCCCAACACTGCCCCCCCGACTTACAAAACTCCTGTTTCATAGGCTCACTCTGCCTTTCACTCTCTCTCTTTCTTTCTCTCTCTCTCTCTCTCTCTCTCTCTCTTTCTTTCTCTCTCTCTCTCTCTCTCTCTCTCTCTCTCTCTGTCTCTCTCTGTCTCTCTCTCTCTCTCTCTCTCTCTCTCTCTCTCTCTCTCTCTGTCTCTGTGTCTCTTGCTCTCTGTTTACTGCCACACAGCTGATTGCATAAGCCTACAAATATAGCCACATTGCACAGTCTCTGCTACCATGACGTTGAATAAATTGTGATTAACAGAAGTTAGAGCTGTGGTCAACGGACCAAAGTGTCATATTAAAACTGGCTTGATCTCTCATCATGGGATGACATAATATGTGATAGTAGGAGCAGAGTAATAAGACAAAAGGGTATAAATCATTAACCCAATTTAGCGGAATGACTACGTGTGACCCAGAACTACAAAATGAAAAATCTGTACAAGTGGAAAAGGAGACAATAAGCTTTGTAATCAAAGCCTTGTTAAAGTCTTCTCTTTCCTTCAAGATACTGCCGTTGGAAATAACGCCTCTTTTTTTACATAGTTTGTGTGCCCCACTGCCCCGAATGGCTGCATGTGACAGGAAATAGAGATATAATACCACGTTAAAATTTAAATTCCACATTTATAGAGCAAAGATTGTGATGTTTCAAGGGATACCTAGATCCAACAGGACTGTGACTTTTCATTTTAGCAGATTGGGTCATTACTTAAACAACATCACCCTGCAGGCCCGCTGACTTGTCTTGGGTGGGTCCAGGACCAGATAATCTGATGCTCCCCCCTCCTCTCTATATTTCATAATTTAAGGAGAGACCAGTTCTGGGCCTCCCCTTTCCCTGGGCCCGGTGACACCCCCACCCCTGCCATTACTGCCTACCACCAAAACACTGCTTTTGAAATTGGTCAGGAAATAACCAAGTGATTATAAGTATCTCGACTAGCATACACATGCTGTATTGGTGTCCACAACACTCCAGATGTTTGAATGTTGAATTTCTATTCATGGTTAACCAGTTTTTTATGATTTTGTTGTTACAGTATTCTAGCTGACACTATGATGATTTGGTTCTGTACACACCGGACACTTACTGAACAATTTCTTACATTCATGCTAATGACGGAGTACGGTTACAGTTAAAGCAATGTTTACAGAGAGAGTTAGTAAAATAAAATATAGTGAGTCTTACACACTACAATTTTTGTAAATGGAAAAAATGGCTGTCAGCCAACTGAACTTCAACACTGTGTATGCATTGTGATATAACCCAGCTCAAACACAACATTTCACTAGGTCCCACTTAGTTAGATAGCTGCAGTACAGCTGAAACATTCACCACGGCAGATGTGTTGCAGTAAAACAAATAGTCCTGCCGTGATATTATGGTTAAAGTTGGTTGTTTATGTCCACCAGAGCACTGTTTCCACAACCCGCAGGAACCAGAATGGGAAAATGCAGCACTGTCAGCTGTTTGCCTGTTGTGTCGCATGCCTGTTCAAAATCTCTCCAGAAAGTTTTTTTCCTCGCATGACCTTTGATCCAAAGTGAGTGTGGGTGGTTGTGAAATGAGTCCACAGGGGCTATGTCTCTTGGCTCCACTCCTAGAAACCTTGGAGGTCCTCTAGATTGATTTGAGAGAATATGGGAAATTGTGGCAGCTTCCGGTTTATTTTACATCACCTAAAAAAACCAACATAGGTGATAAAATTTGCGAAGCTTGGGAAACCCCAATTTGGACACGGAGCCAAGAGTGTCTCAACGGACAAACGGTGACTAATGTCTTGGCGAGAGAGTTTACTGAGAAGATCTCTTCAGCCTCCTTTCCTTTTTTTGTCAACGCACCAGCTGGTGCAGCTGGAAGTGTCCAAGTGCACGCTGGGTCATGCGTGTCACGGTTCATCAAGACACAATGGTCACATATCAGTAGTGTGAATAAGAAGTCCACACTCTTCAGCTCCCTTAGCTTTTAACTTTCGTTAAAGTTTCCACCCAAAGTGCATGCATAGAGACGTTTCGAGCACACTTCTCGTCATCAGATTAGTCTCATGAAAAGCTTAAGTGTGCAGACCTCTCTTTCATTTCTTGGATATTTTTTCCTATTTTTTTTTTTTTTTGGTTCTGCACTTCCTTAAATTGTGAATGTGCACATGCCTTTTTCCCTTTTTTTGAACATATCAGTAGTACTGTATAATGCACTCTTCGCTTTGTGTATGAATGCAGTAGTGAAATGCAACAAACTAAAATATTGCTCTGTTTTCTGTTTTTTTCTTTTCTGCAGCATCCTATTTTGGAGACAGTTTCTGTAAAATACATGCCATCCAAGACCTCACCAACTTCCAGGTCACTCTGGAGTTCAAGACTAGCAAACGAAGTGGCCTTCTTCTCCTTGCTGCGGGTGTTGAGGACTACCTGTCTATAGAACTCTACAATGGCAAGTTGCAGGTCAGGATGTTATGCATTTTCTCAAAGCAATTAGAACTATTCGTTTTCTTCAAAAACAACCTTTAGGACAACACAACTCTTCACAGCAGTTTCCAGTGAATACCATGCATATTTCCCCAAAATATTTAGTGGACTGCTGTGATTATTTAAAATAAATGAGTCATTAAAAAGTACAACATAGCTAAAGTGTGTGTTGACATCTACACAGGCACCAGGTTTGATGATTTTATAATACACATTAAAATGTGTTCAGACTTTTGGTAGCTATTCCAATGTCAATTTTGCTGTCATGAAGAAGTTATGAATTGGAGTCCTCCTTTAATTCATCCCTTAGTATTTCTTTCCAGAAATTGAATCGGTATCAGATGCTTTATACACAGTGCAGCTAAAGCACCAATCTGTTGTATCACACATACACACACACACACACACACACACACACACACACACACACACACACACACCACATACTTGCATACACACACATATGGGCACCACACACACAAACAGACACACACAGTCTCACAAAGAGACACACATACAGACAGATAGACAGACAGTCAGATACACACACACACACACACACACACACATACATACACAATAGAAAATACCTAACATTTTGTTCTGTACTTGTTTGCAGGCAAGAATGAACATGGGGTCTGGAGAGATGGTCCTTTCGTCATCACAGGGGCTTCAGCTAAACAACCTTCTAAACCACCATGTGTCTGTCACCCTGAAGGAATCCAAATTCACAATGGCAGTTGATGATTTGTTTACCACTGACACTGACATACCAGAAGGTGAAGATGACCTTAACATCGATATTGGTGTCTTTCTTGGAGGCAAAGACGACTTGGATATGCCATATCTCAATCACGCTGTCCCCCCTTTTCGAGGATGTATTGCCGATGTCAAGTTTGGGTCCCATCACTTTGATATACTTGCCTCAGAAACCACAGACTGTCAGGACACAAAAGTGGTCTGCAGTGCTGAGTTTGAGGTTACTGACGGGGAGGCTACTAGCTTCATCAGCCCTGATTCCTTTGTCTCCATGCCCACATGGGTGAGAACCAGCAGTGACATTCACACTCTTGAAATGTTGATGAAGACCACTATTGAAGATGCTCTCTTGACCTTTCATCCTGGACGCGAAAAAGACTTCATAGCTGTGGGAGTGGTGGGTGGCTATTTGAAAGGAGTGGTTGACTTGGGCAATGGCATGGTGGTGCTTGACAATCTAAAGGTTCAGCTTGACGATGACCAATGGCACAGAATCAGAATTCAGGTGGCCAATGACAAGTTTGAGTTAAATGTTGACAGTCAGTCTGTCTCTGCTCCTGTTGAAGAGTCAGAAAAATTGGACTTAGTTGGCAATCTCTATTTAGGAGGAATTCCAGGTAAAATGAAAGATGTATTTCGCGAGGCAAAATACTTATCACGAATGGAGGAAGAGGTGACATCCGAATCATTTATTGGATGTTTGGGGGAAATTAAAGTCAACAACAAGGACAAAACCCTTCAGGATGCACTAGTCACTAAGGATGTCCATGTTAAGTGTGAGGGGGAGGAGTATGATTACTCAACTTATGAAGAATTTGAGACGCCCACAACCACTGCCCCTGTTCGGATTCGATATGTTGGCGTAGTTCCTGACGAAAGACACTGCTACCCAACTAGCGACATGCCAGAAATCTTTAAAAATGTCACAAAGCTTCTTGATGTCTCCGCTTTACTTGTCCCTGAAGGAGGTGAAGCCTACTTAGACGTTAACAATCTACATCCAACCTTTGATATAACTGCAGCTGGTATTCGTCAGTCTCAGATTATATTTACTGTTCAAAGCGAACCTTGGTATGGAGTAGTGGATGTGAATTTAAGTAGACAGACAAACAAATTTACGCTCTTAGACATAGCCAGCAAGAAAATTAAGTACCTACATGATGGAAATGAGAGGTACGGTGATCAGATTCAACTTGAGGTGGTGGCCCATAGCAGCGGTTACCTTCCAGACTGCCTGAAAATGCCTCGGGGATATGTCCTTCCAGTGGAAATTATCCCCGTCAATGACATCCCTCAGCTGAGCACGGGAGACATTGCCATTACTGCAAATGGACGCACTCGTCTGAACCCCAATCTCATTAAAATCGTTGATACGGACAGTCGATGTGATGATTTGGTCGTCCGTGTGATGCCGGAGTCCAACACACCAGAAGGGTATCTGGAGAATGCCCAGCGTCCAGGAGAGGGCATCGCTCAATTCACCTGTCGGGAGTTAAAAGATGGCCTCATTTACTATGTCCATAAGGGTGGGAGTGGGGCAGGACTAAAACTAATGGTCTCAGATGGTCAAAGCTCAAGTGACCCCCTCACAGTGAAGCTTTCTGTGACACAACCACAACTCAGCCTCGTGACCAACACAGGCCTTCTTATGTCTCAAGGTTGGCAATCTACCATTGGTATACAACAACTGGCAGTTTATGTCACTCCCAGGAATGGAGATGTTTTGTATAATATCACTCAGCCGCTAAGATATGGCGAGCTGCAGAAAACCACAGGTAACGATAGGCCGAGGAAAGTGACATATTTCCACCAGACAGATTTGGAACAAAACAGGTTGCAGTACATCAGCACAGACTCGAGTGATCAGGAAGATACAGTGACTGAGTATGTCCACTTCAGTGTCCATCTTGGACAGCAGTCTCTGACAGGCAATGCATTTCTCATCAAGATTATGCCTGCTAAAGTGAAGATGGCTGCCATGGTTCCACTGGTGGTAGAGGCAGGACAACAAAAAGTTATTTCACAGGCGGAACTTCAGGCAACCATGACTGAGAAAACCGTAGACCCAGATTTAGTGCACTATGTCCTTGTAAAGCCTCCCACCCTGGGGACTCTGCAGTTAAAAGGCAGACAACTTGTGGAAGGTGACATTTTTACCCAGCAAGACCTGTCTGATGCTCATGTCAGCTACAGCCCAAGAGTCCAAAGAGGGACTGATGCGCAGGACCAATTTCAGTTTAAGGTTTTTGCAGAAGATCAGCATTCTCCCAAGTACACATTCCCCATAAATATCCAGGCTGACTCGAATACTGTGGCCAACACACCAGCCAACCCTCCAGCCACCCACCAGGTGGTTTTAACCAATGAGCAGCTCAGCGTCCTTGAGGGGGGGGAGAACATCATCAGTAAGGAGCACCTCTGGATTGAGGCACCCAACTCGCCGGACTACGTGTACAAAATCACACAAGGCCCTCGGTACGGTCACATTTTCCGAGAGTCCCCACCAGGCATGCCAAGGTTTGAAGGTGCAGTGACAGTGTTCAGCAACGAAGACCTGAACCTGAACAGGCTCATTTACAAACACGACGGCTCTGAGTCAGGTGATGACTACTTCACCTTCCAGGTGTACGAGCAAACAGAGGGCAGTGCCAGCAGTGACAGACAGGATTCCCTTAGCGGAACCTTCAGGATATCGGTTCATTCCAAAAACGTTCACGCTCCCGAGCGCGTCATTGACAAGACCTTCAACGTGGTTCGGAACGGACAGAGGCTGCTGACCACGGATGACATCTTGTTTACTGACCGTGATTCGGACTTCAATGACACACAGCTGGTTTATGTGCGTGTTGGGATTTTGTCAGGCAACATAGTGTCATCTACAGACCCCTCTCAGGCCCTGTACCGCTTTACTCAAGCAGACCTGAGGGACCGCAAAGTCCTCTTCGTTCACCATGGGGCAGATCAAGAGCGGTTTAAGCTGCAGGTCTCCGACGGTGTGCACAAGACAACAGCCGTGCTTGAAATTCAAGCTGGGGAACCCTATCTTCAAATTGTGAATAACAGTATCGCAGTTATGGACCACGGCAGTACAAAGACATTGAACACTACTTTGCTGAGTGCCGACACCAATCTTGATGTCCAAGATGGTAGTGAAATTATATATATGGTGACCACCCACCCAAGTGACGGGAGGATCATTGTTAGCGGGATTGAGGCCCCGCAATTCTCACAGAAGGATTTAAAAAAGGGAGTGGTGTCATACGCACATCATGACTACAGTCTCAAGTCAAAAGACTCTTTCAGCTTCACAGTAAAATGTAAAGACCTTTCTGAGGATGGGATATTCCGCATCAAAATATTCAAGCAAGGCTACCTGACTGAACCAAAGGTGATCAACAATGAAAAAATAATCGCATATGAAGGAGAACACACAGTAATTGATCAAGATCACTTGAAGGTAAAATCTCTCTCTTCTTTTTTTATAATCTTAAATCATATATTAAATCAGTGATAGGCAACCTGAATTCAGGAGCTACAATCCGGTTCCACATATTCTAAATCACCTAGTCATATCTGTGCACAAGTACAGGTAATATTATTAATGAACCCATGTAACTGGCTGAAGGGTTGTGCTAATTAGGATCAGTAGAATGGCTGAAAGAAATGTGTAAAGTCAGCTTGCCCATCACTGTATTATATGATAATAACTGTTATCTTGAAACTGATTTGGCAAATTGAATAAAATGAAGCACCATCTAAATCACCATCAAAAATGTGTAAAGCACCATAAAATCACTTTCCTTATGAAAGTACAGGTTATATTTAAAAAAGATTTATTCTTAGATGCCTTCTAAGTACAATGTATTGTGTTCATATACCCATATGTCCTGTGGTTCAAATTAAGTTGTTTTTTCTAAAGAAGCCCTAATTAACTCCACACACGAAAACAGAAATGATGTGTCTTTGTGCAATGTGTATCAGACTAATTTGCAACAGGCCATAGTCTGCAAAAATTGAAAAACAAAGTTTACCCAGAGGACAGGATCTTTGAACTAAAGCTCTTCATCATCCTACTTTCAAAGTTTGAGGCGTAATTATATTTCAGGCAGCTTGCTGTCTACCATTGTCTTTTGTTTATTAAGGCAGACTACATAAACAGCAACGTATTTTAACACAGGGGGTTAAGATCTGACACATAGCTGTATCAGTGCCCACTAAACAGGGACTTTCATTGACAAAAACAAACAAAATAGACTGCTTCAAAATAATGAAATTATCATAAATAGATTTAAAAAAAACACACGACTGCTTAACTACCCCTAGATGGATGAGCTGGTAAACACATTCCTGTGCCCTGTAATTGCACAATGCTGCCTTACACATCATGCAGTTATCCACTTTTAACTGTTCACTTTGTTGCCTGGTTCAAAGTTTATACATAAATCTGCGTGACACTCAACAATGTCTGTCCTTAAACTTGCATAGTCACATACAGTACTGTGCAAAAGTCTTAGGCAGGTGTGAAAAATGCTGTCAACTAGGAATGCCTTGAAAAATGGAACTGTTAATCATTTATGTTCATCAATTAACAAATGCAGTGATTGAACAAAAGAGAAACCTAAATCAAATCAATATTTGGTGTGACCATCCTTTGCCTTTAAAAGAGCATCAATTCTTCTAGGTCTATTCCAAGCTACCAGCCAAGTAGCAAAACATTTTGTTAATTGATGAACATAAATGATGAACACTTCCATTTTTGAAGGCATTCCTAGTTGACAGCATTTTTTCACACCTGCCTAAGACTTTTGCATAGTACTGTATATTATGTCACAACCATTTGGGAAAATGGTACCTAAAGAAAATATATCTCATACAGCACATCATCGAAACTAAGCAGCGAGTGTTTTCCTCAAGGTCGAACTGGATTTTTTGGTCTGGTGCTTTTAGAGTACTGCTCACTTAATCCCCTAAACATAAAGACAAATACACAAGGTTGCTCTATTTTTATCTATTTCTATTTAAAATGTATTTCAACATGACTGTATGGGAGATGATGTCTCAAGTTGGATAACAAAGATTTTTTTTAAATGAACAGTGCACATTCAGGTGGTATTACAGAAGAATTGAAATCACTGAATATATTCTTCTGTTCCCCGTAGGTCGAGCAACCTGATATACTGCCAACTGAGATGGTGTACACCATTAAGGAATACCCACGAATGGGACACGTGGTGAAGATGGTCAATGACTCGGAGAGCACAGCGTCCCCGATGCTGGACTACATCCAGAGCTTCACCCAGGAGGACATCAACAAGGGCCGCATCCTGTACGTGTCCACGCCTGTGCAGGGCTCCGACGCCTTCGCCCTGGACGTGAGCAACGGCTTCACCTCGGTGGAGAACCTGGAGGTGCGCGTCAGCATCGTGCCGCGCACCATCCCCGTGCAGACCTTCAACTTCACTGTCAGGGAGGGCGGGGCCGTGGCGCTGTCGCAGGAGCTGCTCAACATTTCGCACGCCTTCTACCGGATGGCCAAAATCGACTTCATCGTGGAGGAGGCCCCGCATCACGGAGACATCCGCTATCTGGAGGGGGACGATTACGAGCTAACCTCCTTTTCCTGGGAAGAGGTCAGTCATGCAGCAGTTTTCCATTCCTCTCGTACTGTCATCTTTCTATTTTCTGTTAAAATCACCAGGTATTAGGGGAAGCTATATTGATCATTTAATAGGGGCTATTCATTTAGAATGATCTTTGACTTAACAGTGTCTGTGGCCTTCAGTTAAAAAGGACACTACAG
This sequence comes from Coilia nasus, assembly GCA_027475355.1. Classification (NCBI taxonomy): domain Eukaryota; kingdom Metazoa; phylum Chordata; class Actinopteri; order Clupeiformes; family Engraulidae; genus Coilia; species Coilia nasus. The sequence goes on from CM050208.1 coordinate 8,556,290, forward strand.
TTTTATCATTTATAACCACACAAGAAAAAAAAACATCATTACAAGTAATACCAAGCAGTCTTGTTCATCCTCTTTTCTGGGAAGGAGGGAAAATAGGTAACACCTCTTAAAAAAACAAAGAGTAGCCTTATACTTCAGGTCTTGAGTGAGATCTTCCTGGAATTATGCTTATAACATTCGGTGAGTACTCATACACGACCATCTTTACTACCACTGTGGGCTCTGGAGCCTGTGAGGAGCCTGGAAAGAATGAAAAGATCATGAAAGTGTGTGCTAGTGGAAAAGCGTCATGGGTCCTGTGTGTGTGTGTGTGTGTGTGTGTGTGTGTGTGTGTGTGTGTGTGTGTGTGTGTGTGTGTGTGTACAAGAGAGCCTAGTGGAGGCTGTTAGTCACTCCAGTGTGGACTCCAGCGTGTAGTCCTGCCCTCCTCTCCTCTCCTCTCCTCTCCTCTCCTCTGCGCTCCTCCTCCTGCCGCACGGTGGAAAATCTGACAGCGCCGCTCGCTCATCCGCCTGGAGCCAAAATAAACTGGCCCATATATTCCCATAATAATGCATGTGCACACAGCCTTCCCGCGCTTCACCAGACGCATTCTCTAAAAGGCTTCACTGTGAGCCCCATCTGAAGTAATGGAACCCACATGGTACAGCCATGATTCAGCTAAATCTGATTAGTCAAGGTAGGGAAATACAGAGACAGGGAGCGATTCAGATGTAACGCAGAGACTCTGGGCATATCATCATCTTTCAGGTTATCAGGTTAGGCGAGGCCCTGCACCAATGTGTAGAAGTGGGAACTCTCAGTGCTTAGTGTTATCCTAAGTTACGCAACCAGCTTTTATTAGAGTCAGAGTGGACACAAGCGGAGCAAACTCCCTGAATAGCTTCCACATTGGAACACAAGGCTGCGGATTGAGTGTAGGCTCGCGTGGTACTGGAACGAGATTGTTCCCCAAATTAAAGACGGATGTAGCGTGCTCGCGCGCAGACATCCCTGCCCACAGTTCCCCTCTCAAACCCATGTGGCAGCACAGTGGAGGCCCCTTTATGCAGACAGTCTTTCCCCTGCAGTATGGGGCTGGAGTTGAGCTCAGTAGCCAGCCACAGGGAGAGTTGGTGACAGTAACTAAGTAAGTAAATATGTATTTAGGAAGCGCATTTAAGCACAGCTTTCAACTGACCAAAGTGTCGATAAAAAGTCAAAAACATAGAAACCAAATATACAAAACAAATAAAAAACAAAGGAAAACCTACAAATGGACACACATCAAAAGCAAACGGCACATACTGATACTAACTAAAACATGATAGGGGAAGATCGGGGTAGGTCAGGCCACTTATGGTGATGCAGGAAATGCATACACTGGGCATTTGTATTGCATCTAATGTTCTATGGGAAAGAGAATCCATGATCCTGGGAAAGGGAGCTGTTCCATCAAACCTTTTCCACTTGGCTTTGTTGCTCATCAGGGAAAATACAGAAGCCAAACACATATCAACAGACAGTAGGCGTTGCATTGAATTACAGCTGTCGTGCCTTCGGAAGATATCTGGGAACCTACAGAACATAAAAGGATGTTCTGAGTTTATGTTCAGTGTTTGATGTTCATTTAGCAATGAATATGGAAAATGGAGAGGCAATTATGCAGGAATGTTGACTGCCGTCAGTGTTTGGTTGTAAATACTAAAGCAGTCTTAGTGCAAAACCAAATTAAAAGCATTTACCTGAATCAGGTATAACAGTAAATGCTGGAGCTCATCACTTATTAAAGCTGCACATTCAAGGATGGTGATAAAGATCCTGGGTGCAGTGTGATTAATTAGTGGAAACCATGACTGTATGAGTTATACTTAATTAATGAGGGCTATTTGGGTGTACATGTCTACATAGTCATATTTGTTATTCATCATTTTAAATTGGGTGACACATATTACTAATTTGTATGGAGACCTCTCATGCCAAGAGCTTTTGAAGCTTTTTAACACAGCTAAAGTTCTCTCACAGACTGACAGCCACCTTAAATTCCAGTTAGATACAGTTTATTTTTATTTCTGGTCAGATTGTTAACTGCTAGTCAGCTATCACGGATGTTATTTTGCCTGCCTTCAAGTTGAGTTGCACTCATCTGAAGCCAATTAATTCCATACTGTGTGAGCGGGGGGTGGTGGTGTTGGGGGGGGGGCTGCTGACTGTGTGCCCCATTTATGCACATGGCCCCTGAGGCAACACCGCTCAAACAAGAGGCACCCTAAAATGGAAGTGATAAATCACAGAGCGGAGATATAAGCACTGTGTTTCCTTTTCTTTCCTTACTGCTGGTGCCCAGTGATACAACACTTTTGGTAACACTCTCTATGAACACTTAATAAGACTTAATAATGTCTTCATAAGACCCTATAAACTATATGCATATAGACTATAGCTTTATAATGATTGTCAGAAGTATTCACATTAATTTATACATACTCATGACAGCACTCATAAAACATTATAGTGCTATGTTATAAGCCTTTATAACTTTAAGTGACACAGTGCATTATAAAGCTATTTTGACCTCTTGATAATGACTGTGATAAACTGAAAAAGGTCAAAGGTCACTTAAAGCCTTAAAGGCTTATAACATAGCATTATAATGGCTTACAAAAGCAGTCATAAGTATAAATAGTTGTGAATACTTGTGTCAACCATTATAAAGCTTTATGAATGCATTATAACCTTTTATGAACGTGTTTATAGGGTCTTATCAAGACTGGCTTCGTAGAAAGTGTTACCACACCATTAATGCAATAACCCAGCACCAGCACCACCCCCCTTCCTCCCCTTTCCTCCCCTCCCCCACCACACAAACTGAATGGAACTCATTATGAGGATAACTTCCTGAAATTGCCCTGGTTATGATGTTAAATTCCCTGTGCTGGTAATTAGGGAACTGTAAACAAAAGCAGAGCTCATTCAACCAGTAATGCGCATATCATAAAAGGGCCAGTGCACAAAACACTAATTTTGCAGTCCATATGTGTTTCATTATTGGAAAAGAGATCAACTAGAGATGCAATGTCAAACATGATTGATACCACAACAGCACAAGCTTACTTCCTTGGATTTGTGTTTTGTTCAAACTACAGGTGAAGAGTAAGGTGGTCTACTACCTGCATGACAGCACAGAGACTACAGAAGACACCTTCACTCTCACTGCATCTGACTTTGATAACACCAGAAGAAGCTTCCCCATCACCTTCGGCGTGACGATCATCCCCGTCAATGACGAGCCACCACGGCTGGAACGCAACACCGGAATAGAGGTGATGTGATTTCTGGCATTTTTTTGGCACCTACCAAACCATCACAAATACAGCCAAAACAAATATGTGAGCATCATGCATGTTGAAAAATATAAAATATATAACCCTAACTAGAAACCATGTGTATCGTTGAGTTTTTTGGACTTTGTGGTTTTGGGTCTCCTTGGTAACGCATATTTTTGGAAAACCATGACTGTGGCTGGAATTCTACTTCTGGGACATTCACAAGAGCCAACCAATCCAAAGCACAGCCTCATTCCCACAAAATGGAATTTAATGATACATCTTCTTCTTGCATGCACGCCACATTCAAGCAGCGCTGTCCTTCCTCTGCCTCTCTCTATCTCTCTCTCCCTTTCTCTCTCTCTCTCTCTCTCTCTCTCTCTCTATCTCTTTCTTTCTCTCTCTCTCTCTCTCTCTCTCTCTCTCTCTCTCTCTCTCTCTCTCTCTCTCTCTCTCTATCTCTTTCTCTCTCTCTCTACCTCTCTCTCCCTCCCTGTCTTGGGCCAGCCCCTGCCTCTGTGTCTGATTTAGGACAGGAAGTGAGAGCACCCTGACCTACAGCAGACGATCAGACCTGATGAATTACACAGCCATGACAGAAACTGATCACCACAGATCCTAGCTGGCTAGCCCTGTCCACAGCTGCTGTCTATTAGCACTCTGTGGCTGTCGCTAAAGAGCCGCCAAGCCAAATCTGCCTCTGCTCCTAGCAGCCTCTAGTTATTTCTGATAAAAATTGTACAGTGTGTCCTGTGGAGACCATTTTTTAACATCATACATGACGTTTCAACACATTTCCCAAGATGCCCACGAGTGAGATATTACTGACTGTTCGGGACTAAATAGAATTTGCCACACAGCTTGTGATCAATTTTGTCTGTATAGCGCATTGATTACAACATAAATTATCAATTTCCTGCACAATTTGGGGAATAACTGTGTTGTGAGCCTTCGTCTCACCATGAGCCCAGAGAGACACTGTACTGGTGGATCTATGTCGCCATCTAGTGGCCATTTCCACAAATTCCTTTTCTCACCCACTGTCTGTCTCACTATATGTCGCCACTGTGTGGTTGTCATAGTCAGTCAAACCAAAGGAGAGAAATATATGGTAAATATATCGCAGCATTTCCCTCCTTCACAAGAAAACACCAACCTAACCAAACATTTTTACACATTTCTTCCATCTGAGCGTAAATCCCACTCCTAACGTACATCAGAGATGGTGCGACCGTGAACTCACTTTCCAGGTGCCTCTGTGGCTTTGAACGTTGCATATTCTGGCAGTCTGAATGCCACAAGGAGACAGAATAATAGCTGTCTTATCTGGGACAGCACTCTGCTCTCTAAATTTCCCCAGCAGCCTTTTTTTTCCCCTGCCGTCTGGAGATTCTTGATGGGGGCAGCAGAGAGAACAGCACTGAACAAATCAATATATGCCTTTCACAGCAAGCCTCTGACTTTCCCCAACTGATTCTGCCCATCTCAGAGACTCTTTCAAGACATCTGGCCCATTTCTTTCAATTAATGTTCCTTTCAGCAACACGGCCATTAGGGGTCTATTAAACCACTGCCCTGGGAGGGTAATTCCCATATGCACCGAGCTTTGTCTTCAGATAACAAGTCAAGCCACTTTGCCAGGAGCACAAAAAATAAAACTGTTTTTTTTGCTACAACAGAACATGATGTGTTTTCCAAAATGCTTTTTCATGATTTTTGTTTTTGTACCACTCTTCACTCTCTCAGGTTGTTGCTGGTGAAGAGGCTGAGATCACCAGCAGAGAGCTGAGCACCCAGGATGCAGACACTCCGAGCGATGAGCTGATTTACTCTATTGAAGTGCTTACTAATGGGATGGTGGCTCTGAAAGTGTCTCCTGACGAAGGCCTTGACAACTTCACCCAGGCACAAGTCGACAACGCCGAGATCATTTTCATTCATCAAGGTATACTGCAGGTCTACACGCCTCCTCAGACTCAATCCGCTTAAGCCTTTTGGGAGTCACTAACATGGGGCTTTATGCAAGCGTGTGTGGGTATATGTAGTCATAATTCCCCTCAATAACCATCCAGCACCAGGCCTGCAGTCTTATGATATGCAACTACACAGCATCCAGGGGTGTTTGTTCCAAGACTCCTGTAAGCCTGTATTTTGACATTATGGGCTGCCGTGCCTGACTCTTGGTGATAAAGAACCACGCAGTGTGGATCATGGTGCATTTCTCTAATTGACAGCGTGTTCTCTCGCTCTCTCTCTCTCTCTCTCTCTCTCTCTCTCTCTCTCTCTCTCTCTCTCTCTCTCTCTCTCTCTCTCTCTCTCTCTCTCTCTCTCCCCCTCCCCCTCTCTCTCCACAGGCTCTCAGTCCGGGGGCTTTACGTTTACCGTGACGGATGGAGAGCACACATCACCACTTTATCAGTTTGTTGTCACTGCCAGGCAGCCAACCATTGCCGTAGAAACAGGAGAGGAGCTCATGGTGTTCCCAGGTGTGTTGCTGGTGGGGTGCTTTCACACCAGCGTGTGACAAAGTGGGATGTGAGTGTGTGTGTGTGTGTGTGTGTGTGTGTGTGTGTGTGTGTGTGAGTGTGTGTGTGTGTGTGTGTGTGTGTGTGTGTGTGTGTGTGTGTGTGTGTGTGTGTGTGTGTGTGTGTGTGTGTGTGAGTGTGTGTGTGTGTGAGTGTGTGCGTGTGTGTGTGTGTGAGTGTGTGTGTGTGAGTGTGTGTGTGTGTGTGTGTGTGTGTGTGTGTGTGTGTGTGTGTGTGTGTGTGTGTGTGTGTGTGTGTGTGTGTGTGTGAGTGTGTGTGTGTGTGTGTATGTGTGTGTGTGTGTATGTGTGTGTGTTCTGTGTGTCTGTGCGCACAAGCCAAAATTAGCCGGTGACAAATAATGACACAGGCCCACAAATTCAAATCAGACGAGTCATAATGTAACTAGCCATGCTGATTCACATTAAGTTAAACTTACTGAGATTTATTTTTTTCTCTCGTCCCAGGCACCAAGCAGGCAATCAGCAGGGGGATGCTGAAGGCTGTCAGTGATGAGAATGGAAATGAGATCAGGTACTCGCTGCAGAAACCACCTCGGAGAGGCAGACTCATCAAGCAAACTCAGAAAAACCGCTTTGAAGAGATAATGACCTTCTCACAAGCAGAGGTAAGGGCTAGGAGGCCCCATGTAGAGTGAAAAAAAACCCTACAGTGACTGTTAACAGCTAACAGTAAGCCAGAGGTGATAACTGCAATTTCAGAAAGTTCTGTGCACCTAAAATAGGTGAGTTGACTAATTATCTCATGAACGATGGCTTCAGAGTTGTGCTAATAAGAATCAGCTAGTTTATGGAGAAGAATGGAACAAATTAATGGCACAACTTTGGGCCTAATGGTTAGGAAGTGGATCTTAGGATTGGAGGAGTTGCAGGTCCAATACCCGTACCAATAGGAAAAATATGTGGGTGGGAGAGAGAATAACCAGCGCCCTCCTGCACCCACATCCATGGCTGAAGTGCCTTTGAGCGAGACATATAACTCGACGTTACTCCAGGGGTGCTGTGCCTGTCCCTACCTAATTCACTGTAACTCGCTCTGGATAAGAACGTTGCCTAAATGCAATGTAATGAAATGTACTTTTTGAAGTGGGGGTGTGTACCTCTTCTATGACCATATGAACATATAAGCAATGCACATAGCTTTCTATATAAATAACACATGCATTTAGCTATGCACGTATATAGTTATACATAGCTACAGTATATAGCCTAATAGCATAATTCTGCATCTTTAAAGCCTACAGCACAATTCTAATGCAACATACATAAGGGTGTATATATGACAATAACCAGGATGTGCTTTCAGACGGGACTGATTACACCCTGAATAAGAAATGCAACCATGGGTATGAGACATTTAGATGAGCAATGGTGATATCCTGGTGGTGATATACCAGATGGTAATACTTCAGGGCGTTCTGCATTTGTAGGCCACAGAGGACATTGAGGAGGTGTGTTAACCTGATATCGTCACCCCGTTGTCCACAAGGCACCACTGAGGCCTCTGGGCAGCCCTATCCAGTAGCACAGCACTTTGTCAGCATGTGAAACTTAATGCATATTTAATACGTTGCCCTGTGAAATCAGGCCAGAGGAGCCATTTGTTCTAATTGAGAATCATCCCAAAAACACACACACACACACACGCACACACTCACAAATATTTGAAGTGTTCAGTAATTAAGTCTTGTTAGTTTGTCCAACACAGAGCCTCGCTGCTGCGCATAAGCACCACTGAATTACACGCCTCTGTAGCGGTGTGGTTTGGAAATGAAGTGGCTGGTATCAGTGACCGGATAAATGACTCCTTCCTTGTCTCTGCACAGCACGGTGAACGCAGCTCGAGTAATTGCGAGCCGGGGAAGCCGGGTGTAAACAAACCTCGGCTCAGCTTGTTTACCGACTGAATTCTGACGTAATTACCTCCTGATTGCTGTTCTCTCTCCCCCTGATATGGCTAGAATGTGTTTCAGGACAATAACAACAAGGCGCTCTCTGTCAGTTCTGTTTTTCGGTGGATCAAAATGTGCTCTTTTCAGATAGCAGCTGACAAAGAATGATCCCTTGTTTGAGCCATGTTGACACCTGCCATATGCTTGTCCTTTGGCTGCAAATTGTTTTTTATATAAAGAAGAATGCATCCCCCCAAAATGGTGTGGACACAGCTGTTGGGCTAATGAAAGTGTTTGTTTCCCCCCCGCTGCTCAGCTGGACGCTGGAAGCATCTACTACGAGCACCAGATGCCCGAGGAACCCTTCTGGGCCCTAAGTGACTCGCTGCAGCTGCAGTCGTCATCACCCTCGGCCCCGACCGTCCTCCTGCCCATCACCGTGTCCTTCTCCGCCACCGACAACAACGTCTCATCTCAGCTCTGGAAGAACAAAGGTATGAGGTTACAGTACGTGCCACCCTGTGTATCTCATATGTCAGCCGGTGACATAATAAATGATTCATACGCTAAGCTCTCTAGGGTTTGAAATCTGTGCTACAGAGCACAGCACAACTGGCAAAGACCACTGAAGGCTGCCAGCCAGTTAGTATTTGAGTCTTTATTGATGCATAAACTGCTGCCATTGATGATGGAAGGCATTAAATGTGACATCTGTGTCTGTGTCTGTACCTGTGTCCCCAGGTTTAGACGTAGTGCAAGGCCAGAGTAAGGTCATTGACAAATCCCGACTGGACGCCTCCAACCTGCTGACCAGCCTCCCTGAGTCTGAGCGCACCACCCAGGACGTGCTGTATAAGGTCAAGGAGTTCCCCGGCCATGGGAGGCTCATGCTGAGTGGCGTGGATCTCTCGCGCGATGCCCCCTACTTCCTCCAGGAGGACGTGGATGGCGGTGAGCTGGAGTACCAGCACGACGACACCGGAGCCTCCTCCGACACCTTCTCGTTCCGCGCCTGGCTCAACCCCCATGACAGGGGCCCCTCCAGCCCTCCTCAGACCGCCCTGGTGCTGGAGGAGGCCTTCAAGCTGAACATCCGCCCGCGAGACTCCAGCCCGCCGGAGCTGGTCAGCCTGGAGCTGCTGCTGGAGGTCCTGCAGGGCTCCACACTGGTGCTCTCTAAGCAGTACCTCAACACCATCGATGAGGACAGCACCCCCGACGAGGTGCGCTTCACCGTCACCAAAAGCCCCTCCAACGGCCTCCTCATCTACACGGCCACCAACAGACAGGTCAGCGAATTTACCCAGGACGACATCAACGGCGAGCGGGTGGCTTTCGTAAGCGACGGAAGCCTCTCTGAGGGCTTCATGGAGTTCACGGTCTCCGACGGGAAGCATCACACCACGCCCTACACGCTCCACATCGGAATTCTGGCCCACACACTGGTGCTGACGAAACCCCAGGAGATCTACGTGTTACAAGGAGATGATCAGACCCCTATCACTGAGTCCATGCTGAAGGCGAGCACTGGAGGGCCTATTGAGGAGGAGGTCCTCTACAAAATCACCAGCAACCCCAAGTACGCCGCCGTGATGGTGGACAGGCAAACGACCCACGCCTTCACGCAGAAACAAATCAACGAGGGTCGGGTAAGCGTGCGCTTTGTCGCATCCACGTCGCCCCGGGACAGCATACCATTCCTGGCCCGGAGCAGAGCGGCCAACGTCTCTTCCACCCTGAACATCACAGTCAAGCCACTGGCGAAGATAGCAAAGGATCCTCTCCTTCCCAGAGGCGCTACTGTGCTGGTCGATGGAAAGCTGCTGGATGCCACTCCGCTCGCCAACAAGGCGAAGACCCTCCCGACGTTCACAGTCACCCAGAAGCCCAAGTCAGCTCGCTTCGTCAGGGCTAAAGGTGAAGGCCAGGGCGAGCCTGTCCACACCTTCACACAAAAGGATCTGGATGATGGACTTGTTGCACTTGAGGTCCTTGACAACGCAGGTAAACAGTCAGGCGCAGAAGCTAAAGATGAGGCTCGCTTGCTTCTCAAGGCTCATGGGGTGCCACCCGCTGAGTGCGTCCTGCCATTCAACACCGCCCCATACAGTCCCACGGGTGTGTACGGAGGGACTGTCTTAAAACCCCCCACAGTAGCTGGCCATGGGGATTCCCATCCAAGGCGGAGAGGGGACTGGCCCTACGGTGCCGGAACGACCACAGCCTCCCCAGGATCGGGATCGCACACCCCAGTGGTGTCCCGGCGTGGCAGCCTGTGGTCCATCCTCATCCCCATTCTTATCATCCTCCTGCTCTTGCTCCTGGCTGCCGTCCTGGCATACTACCTGGTGCGCCGGAACAAGACGGGGAAGCACGACGTCCAGACGACGGCAGCCACCAAGCCCAAGAACGGCGACGTCAGCCAGGAGACGTTTCGGAAAACCGACCCGGCCAATAACATTCCCATGTCCAGCATGGACTCCAAGGAGGCAGATCCCGAGTTGCTGCAGCACTGCCGGACAACAAACCCTGCCCTGAAAAAAAATCAGTACTGGGTATGAGAACAAACCGCTAACAACAACAAGACTGTACTTGCTCAGAACACTCACTGTCGAGCCTGCCACTGGGCTTGTTGAATCTCCTCCTCTAGTGTTTTTAAATGGCGTTGGCCCTTATCAGTAAATCAGATGATGAATCATGTTTGCTCTCTATCTGAAAGCATAAAAAGAAAAAAAAAAACAAATCTGTAGTTGTCTATTCTCAGGTTTTTGTACACTGCAGATTTCCACTGACTTAACAGAAAGAAGGTAATGCAAAGCTAGGTATGTACGAATTTTGTTTCTATTTTTTTTTTTATATTTATTGTAGGACATTTTGGACATAAACATATTTCATGTTTGAAACTTTCTTTTTAGGTTTGCTCCTACAATTAAATATTCAAATGTGCTCTCAGTATTATCCTGTCTCTGAGTTTCTTAAGCTTATGTTAGTAATAGTTTGTTGAAGTATATATATATATGTACAGAAATCAAAATTCACATTTATTGTTTGAAGCAACTCGTATAAATGCTCAAGCTGCCATGTTAGTCTATTATTATTTTTTTGTTCTTTTATTTTTCTACAGATGTTCATCATTTTGCTTTGTGTACCAGTATAACTTGTATATCCCTAGGCTATGGGTGATAGTATTGCTAACACAGCTGAAAATTCTCCCTCACATCCACTGGACTGACTTAAGGCACTGAAGAAATATTTGCAGCGTATGCAATTGCAAAACCACAGAAAGGAAGTCGCTCTCCAGTGGCTGCTGGTAGTACATCCCAAAGGGCCAACAGGAAGTTGTGAGATCATTCTCAACTGGTGCCCGATTTTCCAGACTTGTAAAAAAAATTGTGATGAAGTATTCCTCTTTACTGTTTGCTTTTTGTTGGGAGGGAGGCAGATTATTTTCCATGATAGAACAGCTACTGTACGACATTCATATCTCTCCCAGTTTTTATATGTTGCTATTTCTGTTCATTTCCTTTAGACATTTAGACTAATGAAAAAAAAAGAATATTTATGTTAATGCTTACAGTAGCTTTGTCTTTAACCAATATCCCAAACCTTTGTGTTAACATGTAAAAGTGCCCTTTGATCTTTCATCTTAGCTATAACCTGTGGAGACATAAAGCTTTGGTTAACACTTGTAGTAGAGTATGCACTCCTCGCATATGTCCTGATATGCTAATACTGAAGGCCACATGGATGGGTGCGACCGATTGTGTGCAAAACATAATAATATGAATATATTTTTATTGCTGTATTGTATATATACATATATTAAGCTTGCCATTCTGATGTAACAGGATTGTCAGTCATGCCATTTCACAATGCATTTTAATGGCAGAGAGTTGTGATAATGACATTATTTTGAATGACATACTGTCAGTATAGGCTTGCCTGGGCTCGGTCACTGGCCTAAAATAAAATGTCAGAGTGGCACAGTATCAAAATACTTTGCACATGTTGTAAAAGTAGCGTCTACTTCTTGACATTTCCTAAAAGAGGTTTTGGTTCTCCGTTGTTTGAATGGTATGAAAGAGCTTCCTCCAGCTTTCTAAAAACAGATATATATATTTGTAGTAGGCCTTCTCTTTATGTAAAACAGCATAATTCAGATGTAAAAGAGAGACACGTCGATGTGTTTAATATGTTCTCATTCATTTCACATTCCTCATTGTGATGTACTCTAAGATGTTATGTCATCCAAGAGTATACACTGTAGAGAAAAAAAAACAATGAGATATGAAAGTATAATTATGAAAATGTCCTGTGTTTCTATGAAAAAAACTACCCCAGATCAAGTTGCTAGAGTTGGTCTGTGCTACTCACATAGGCTATTTGTCTTAACTATCATAATAATTGATGAGGTATTATTGTGTTATCATAGTTTTAACATGGAATTTTGAGATGACACTAACCTCATCTAATTGAAATACAAACACATAAACATTCCCTTATTGATGCATTTGCCATTGAGAGTCTTACCATATAAGAAAGTATTTATATTTTTTGTCATAATGTTTTGGCTCAGACCAGACTGAGATATTTCAGGAACTGTGTGTATGTTTTATCTGCGGTGCAAGATAATTCAGATACAGTTTTCAAAGGCTAAGAGATAGCTCAGGAAATCAACAGTTTGTGTCTATTTGTGTGTACCAATGAAAGTTGGGTCGTTTATCTCTTTTGTTTGTTTGCTTTCAGAAATGTTAAAGGGTCTATCCAGTATTGACTTATTACTATGTCAGTATTATTTGTTTCTAATATCGCTACAAAACAACAATAAAAAAAAACCCTTTGAATGGTTTCAACCCTATGGCATACTAACAATATTTAACTTTTACTTTCAACTTTTTGATCTTTTTGATCGTGTGTAGGACATTGCCAATGATTTGACATCAACAGTTATTTATTTTTTTCTACTTGTTAAGAACATTTTGAGAAAAAATGCAATCTATGTTGAAACTGTAACCCACCAACTGCCTCGAAAAAGTTTGTTACCCGAACATGAAAGTTAGGAAATAAAGGCCAAATTCTAAATGAAAAAGTACATTTTGTTTTAATTTTGTTCTAGGTTTCCTTACTTGTGTGTATTTTTCCATTATGCACACTTTTTTGCCTGTAGCCAAGAGTATTAAGATCCTTTCTGGTATGTGGAAGCACACCCAGCCTAAACTGTCTCTGAACTATTTTATCTAAGGATCATTTGTTTTAAATATCTTTGATACAAGTCAGCCTGTTCAGAAATGCTATTTGTTTCTTTAATAGTCTATTTAATCAAAGTTAACCCTTAAATGTCATAAATCAGATGAAAAGTCTAGTAAACTGGAGAAGACACCCTGCTGTTAGAACGTGTCTCTTGCAATGTATGTTGTCTACCAGCAGGTGGCGTATCACGGCACAGAATTGGTTTCACAGACATGAACCAGCTATTGGTCTGCATTTAACAAGCCCCTCTACTGCAGTCATAGTTTCCAACAGCTTTTTCTTTCATTGTACCTTTCAGCCTTTTTTTAGGCCTTGTCGTCATTCGTACCTCAGCTCTGGACATATGCTTATAACTTATGTCCTGGCCTTGGTGTTTGAGTTGCCCCTCCTCCAGGAATGACTGCTTTGGCCTTAAAGCAGATGCATTACTTATCTATACTTTCATAAGAGTCATCTATAGCTGCTGACTTTTTACTTCTATCATTTATTTGTTCCATTTTTTTCTTCTTCTCTGTGGTGTAAAGAACTAACATTTTTAATGGAAAATTAATATTTGACTTAATTTAAAATACAAGATAGAGAGAAGTTAAGAGAAAGCAACTGGTTAAAGTGAATTTAATCTACAACACATCCTTAATTCTAACAAACCACAAAATTGTTTTCCGAAGCATCTGTGTAACATTGATCAAACTATGTGTTTTTCTCTAGACTTGTTCAAAATAAATATTTTATTTGTGTCTATAAACATTAAAAGCCACAGCAATGTGTGCAAAACCACTCAGGATGTTCATGACATGACAAAAGCAAAGCTCACACACGGTTTTTCTACACATGAAAGAAAGAACATTATGCATTGAGATAAATGTGAGGTAAACATGACATTGCACGTAAAAGGTAATGGGAAGCACTTCATCATGAATTCTAAATTACAGCTCTTGGCGACCACTTCCTGCTCACCTACTGGCTCATCAGCAGCTGTAAACTCTGTCCTCTTACTTAGCAGGCATTATAGCGCTTGTCTGCCTCTTAAAACAAGAATGATGATCCGAGAATGTTGAAAGAAACTAGTGACCTTGTCTGATGTTTTAAAAACACACACACACAAATGAAGACACTTCTTGCTATCACAGATCTTTGGACTAAGTTGATGTCAGCAGCCTGAAATGCCTGAAAGGATTGGATTGCATTTGTTGTCAGTCATGTAGAACACCGCAACAGTGGGTTGCCGAGAGCAGGGACTCTGTCGTTAGCCTACCTCCCTGAATAGCTTCCACAAGCAATATTGGCATTAGTCTCTCATATCACGGTAAGCCTCCCACTGTTTTCTCTAGCTCTGAGTCTCTGAGCTGACTTATTTATTCTCAATGGGTAGGCTTGTTTACCTTCCTCTGAAGAAGGGTTATGAGCCATGAGGTTTCTTGATCCAAACCTCTCATGCCTGCACGGATGGTGGCCCTGGTCATGTGAGGCGAAGTGACCCAGTGTGTGTGTGTGTGTGTGTGTGTGTGTGTGTGTGTGTGTGTGTGTGTGTGTGTGTGTGTGTGTGTGTGTGTGTGTGTGTGTGTCTCCCTTTACAGCCACTGGCATTTAGTTACATCTGTCACTATAGGTGTCTCAGTCAGGGCACGACCATATCATAGTTAGGTTTAGGTTGGGATGTGGCAAGGATCATTAGTAGGCTAGCTGGTGACTCCATGACATGGTGTTGTTTTGTTTGTTTGTTTTGTTTTTGTTTTGTTATTTTTTATGGGGGTACAGAATTTGACTTTACCCCTTGGCCAAATATTAGTTTGAGAAAATGTAGGATCCAGATACATTTGCTTACAATTTGCTTACATTTGCTTTGTTTTGTTTTTTCTGGGGGTACAGAATTTAAGTGTACCCCTTTGGCAAATATTAGTTTAAGAAAACATAGCATCCAGATACATTTGCTTACAATACAAACCATTTGTGTGGTGCTACTCCCTAGCATTGGTCATCAGTAAAGCTGGCTAGTGTTCTGTTGAGTTGAGCTGCTTCACCGAGATGACCAAGTCAAGTCAAGTTAACCCCTTAAGTCAAATTTATTATCCCACCAGGGAAGATTAAGTTCGAATCTGTAGCCAAATTTTAAAGAACACTATTATCTAACTAACCCTACTACTAACCCTAACCTTAGCTTTCCTGACTGCGCTTGTGTGGTAGCCCAACTACACAAGTAGCTGAGTTCAATAGAACACTGTGACCCAAATGACTATTTGTAACTGTGAACAGTGAAAACAATAGAGATGTTCCTGTATTACACATTATGTACTGCTACGGGCTAATATGGGCATCTACCATTTCCTGATAACACGTCCTATGGGAAAACAATTGTCTTCTGACCTACACACATGGCCTGTTGTGATCTAGGGGACTCCTTGCCCCCATATTTAGAATGCGATAAAGTAAACCTGCACCTGAATGTTAGTTCACCATGCATTTAATGTTAGTTCTTGCACCAAAACTAATGCTAGCTAATTTAGGAAGATGGCCTTGCTAAGCTCAGTGCTGTAGATATGTTATAATGTTTATTTCTTCTCTTCACACTTTATACGTGATCATAATAAAAATATTTAAAATATATGCCACATTTAGGCTATGTCATAAAAGATTATTTACAGGCTGTGATGTTAGGATAAATTACCAATGTTTCGCTGAGTGCATATTAGTTTAATATTAAGACACTGTTTATGTGCAGTAAATGTCTAGTAGCACACAGCTTCTCTATGAGGGCTTTGCATTAATTAATTATTGCATTCATTAATCCTGGAAGTTAATAAAAACAATTCAGTCTTATAAGTCTAAGGTTAAGACATGTTTTCACTGTAAATTACCCGTAAAAAACCACAGCAACACTTGCGATCGCTTTTCTCCTCGCTTTAAACCCCAGGCCTCACAGGCAATTTGTTCTGGTTGTGACCCAGCTGTTGTGACACGGCGTTGGGTACAAGGCATGTCAGAGGGGCGCATGCTGGGGTCAGGAGAGTGGCCAGTTGGATAGTGGCGTAGTGTTCCCAGCGAGAAGAATGGTCCCTTCACTGCGGTGCACACGACTGTCTACTAGAATGTGAAGGGTCCAAGCGATGACACAGTGACACATGGGTGTGTGACAGTGTCAGCTGTCCCTCATGGCCCACCATACACCAACCATTGTGTGCGTACGTGCTTGTGTGTGTGTGTGTGTGTGTGTGTGTGTGTGTGTGTGTGTTGCAACAGTGGTAGTGCCATGTGTTTATCTGAACCAGTTTGGGCTTGTGGTGGCGTGATGGACACGGGCCTCTCAGTGCAGCTGTTTTACACATTTTACTTACGCTAATCACCAGGTATGAAATAAACGCAGTGCTGTCAGTAAACATCATTATTGAATACTGAACACTTCACTGTGAAGATCTACTTCTATTTTCATGTCCATGCCATATTCCATCAAATGCTGTTTGGCTATAAACGCCTCAGTAGAATCCAATGAAAAAGTCATTAGTGAAGGAACAATTACATGCTGTGCCATACTCAGGCTGCATGACTACACAGACACACCCACAGCCTTCAGGTCACTTTTAATGCTTTGTTTTATTTACATAAGTCCATAAGTGCCTTCACGTCCCCGCCATTAGGACTTGACCGGAGCTCGCCTCATTGGTCGGAAAACAACTGTCATGGAGACCAAGTGTTTGTGATGGTCTGTCCTGTTAAAGAGGTTTGTCTTACAAAAAAAAAAGAAAAAGAAAAAAAGAAGGAAATAAAAAAACAGAGCACCATGAAAAGAAAAATATGGGCATAGCTCTGTCCTCTCTGTGCTGTGCTTCGAAGGAGGTGAGCGACTGGGGCGGCAGGAAATTATGGAAGTGGACGCCCCAGTGAGAAGCAGAGTCTGAGTATTTGATCTGCGCCTTGTCGTCACCGGCTACATCTGATGGGATGGCAGCCTGCCACTGGGGTCGAATGCATGGAGAGAGGTCTTGTGTTCTGTGGAGTGAAGGGACTGGTATGCAGACTGGCGGTGCTGATATTTTCGGAGTACGCTTCTGGAAATGCACTTAATGCTCTCCACAGCCAGTCTTTTGCAACAGCTCAGCCATTCTTAGAGCAAACCCAGACAACTTACACAATAGGCTCCCAATTTCTGTGCACAAAAAGGGAACTGAAATGAGGTCACTGCCAAATATACAACTTGCAAAGATCGAATTGCTTTCGAGTTTTTCCCATCTGAAGTGAAAAACACGATTTAATTACTTTTTAGTCTGTCCTGAAACATTTGGTCACAGATGGAAACAAGGAATCTGCTCAATGATCTACTGGAATCAAAATGCACTGGCACAAGACTTCAAAGTCACTCAAGAGCAAAAGCTTTTTTTTTTTTGACGTTTTTTTTTTTCCATTCACCCTGCATGAGGCCTCTGATATTCACCCAAAAGTCCATAAAATGAATAATCAATTTGATTACTTTCACAAGCACCACAAACACCAACAGTGCTGTGTCAAAACACTCATGTTGAAATCTGGCCTGCCTGCTTCATCTGAAAAAGGACTCAGCATTCTGTTAACTATTAATTTAACACTAATTCGATTGTGCAATTTAACTGAGAATTTAGAAAGATCTGCACTGTCACAGGGGGAAAAAAGACCAAATTCCGAAACTTTTGCAGAGAGAAGCCACTGTCCACCACAAAGAATGCCAAGGCTTTAACATTTCAGTGTTACAAAAAGACTGCAAATTCTACATTAAGGTGTGAGCTATTCTGATAACAGTCATTTCTCATACATGCTACGACAACTGACAGGCTCAGTAGATTGCCTGGCTATGTCTGTTACTCTGCTAAAAGAACTAACCACGAGAACTTGAACCAGAAAACTGGAAGACCCACAGGCATAGCTGGTCTCCGATGGTATGTATGGTTGAACAAGGCCTGGATCTGATTTGCAGGTGTAGGGCAAAATCCAGATTTCCAAAGACAGTGGTGAACTACAGCTCTGACAGGGATCATATGGAGGCCTTTTGTGTGTGACAGTATGATTGCGAAAACAGAACATGACAAAACTTAGTGCCTTCACTCAGTAGCTCACACACAAAACGTGTTTCTCCCTAAGATGGAATGTTGTTTACAGGGGTCAGGCAGAATCCTAGGAATGCAAACTCAGTGTTCTGAGGAAATGGCTGTTGTCTCCAGAGGGACGTGTCTCTCGCTTGGCTCTCGGTTCAGAGGGAGGGACAATATGGAGGAGACCACGGGGAGGAGTCCTGGCCTGGGCTGCTAGCTCCAAAAGCATCCATCCTCACCTCTCACCTATTCATTTAAGCGCACTGACTGCGAGCATACATACAGAGCCTAAGGACAGTTGTCAGTCGTATTCAATATCACTGTTGCATCACACAAAACTACACAGTCTTAATGATATGCATCTCAGTTACTGTAGAGGACAGTGTTTGGGTTGTTTTATCAACAAAATGCAGTAAAGTGAAGATTTGTTTCACAAAAAAAGATTCGTCCCTTATTTCTGACCCAACTACCGGTTAGCATTTATTGGTTGTTAAGCTTTGCACACAGGACTGTAGTTATCATGTGTTATGTAACATATTTTGTTATTTTACTGCCAAAAATAGCATCTTTGACTGTTCCCACAGCTCTGCAGTGCAAGTATATTTGTTATGCATCCAGGACGGCTTTGCATGACAACATAGCAACCATCCCAGGCGCAGAGCTCATTACAGTATCTGGCCACCTCTGGGGCTTAGAGAACACTTCAGGGTCCTGTGTCTGATCTTACCATTTTGCAGCAATCCCTGCCTCTTCCTGAAAACACACACACACACACACACACACACACACACACACACACACACACACACACACACACACGGTGCCTGGAACGGTGCCAGGATCCACATCTTAAGGATTTTGCAATCCCTCAGTCTTTATTTCTTTGTGTAGCAGGCCGGCCCCTCACAATGTGTGTCTTCTCTCTCAAGCCAATTACTTTTCAGCAGATGTGAGGCCACAAGTGAAACTGGGCTTTGGTAAACCTAAACAGTGTGTGCCCAATAAGCGTAATAACATCAGGACAATGCTCAGAAATTAAGTTAAGCTACAGCTGTGCAAGCCGAGAAACAATACTGGCATCTCCTGCGATCTCTAACGAGGTTCACGCGATACTACTCACTGTATGTGGACATCATATGTAATAACAATTATCGTTGTTATTTTGCCAACTCATGTTTTCTGAACATATCCCTGAGGTCTTTGGGACTGGGCATATTTTTTCATGGCATGTATTCTAGAGTCTAGAGCATTCATGAGTGTCATCCAGTACATTGAGTAGGATGGAAAATCACAGTCCTTTTTTGTCCTACTATGTGCATGCTGTAATATAATAATGTAGGAGCATGGAACATCCATAAATACATACTTTCAAGAGCATGCACACTGCATTTACCACCTAAAACCACTCCAGAAAGCAAATGATATAGACTGGGGAACAGTGTATGCAAGTATTTTTAATATTTACAAATGTAAAGAAATTGTAATTGTAATTTATTTTCTTTATTAGAGAAGACATAAAGTTTTAAACATAAATGTTGCCATTTGGTGCATTGTACCAGAGTTATCCTCAGGATAATTTACATCTGCATCTGTGGCAGTTTATAGTGAAATGCCATAACATGAGCTTAAACATGTAAGCCGTCTTTCACACAGACATCAGAGCAGAGCATATGTAAACCATAACTGAACACGTTGTTCTAACACTAGAGCTGTTTTGCGCAAACTGTAGTATTAAACACCATCACAACCACCAACTACCACCATATGTTGTATGTGCAGCGACAAAGCAGTACGAGTGCATATTGAAAATCATGCCGGACAGCAGTGATGTCATCAGAGTGGGACCAGATGAGGCCTTAGGGAAATGATTAACTTGTCAGAACGCCGGCTTGATGCACACCATAAACGGACAAACTCCTCAGACTTTTCCACACGAATGCTGAGGCAATGCACATAAACCACCGGAATTTAGCTGTGTTTTCCCAGCAGAAAAAGGGACTGGGGGAGTGTGTGTGTGAGTGTGTGTGTTTCGGAAAGGGAGGGGGCTGAGTTTGGCAGCGCTGTGTCTTAGTGCGAAGGACTGCCACACCCGCTAGGCAATGACCACTCGCCCTGAGAATGCTGTGCTGCGAGGCTGGCTTAATTGACTACATCTGGAGTCAGCGACTGTGACTGTCCTTCCAAAATAGACAAGGGTCAGATCCTGCCTCCGTCTGCCTCCTGTAATCCCTCCCCTCAGTATCACAGAACTACCCACAGAGGCCCTGTGACATGTTGACCCCTATATTACCATACTTGGCCTCCTTTCTAGGTCTGCTTGTGACTGTGTGTGTGTGTGTGTGTGTGTGTGTGTGTGTGTGTGTGTGTGTGTGTGTGTGTGTGTGTGTGTGTGTGTGTGTGTGTGTGTGTGTGTGTGTGTGTGTGTGTGTGTGTGTGTGTGTGTGTGTGTGTGTTTCTCTTTTGTAACAGTGACATTCACTATCAGAGTAACTTTTACAAGCTGCCCCTCCATGTCTGACACAATTAACAATTTATACTTGTGGGTTGCCAGTTATGTAAGAAACAGCTCTTGGCAAGGCAGGGAGGGATATAATGAAAATGTGATGCGTAAATCCCCATAGTTGAATTTTATAGTTGTACCACAAACACTATTCACCAATAAATGTTAGATTTTGCTGTCTGCCATCTAGTTCCTTTGTCTCAATACACTGAAGATTTATTTGCTCATATTCCACTTTAGTCTTTGTGTGTTTTTTGGCTATTCATTATTTATTTTGTATTGTGCAATTGCAGAAGCACAAGACCATTATCCAGACTTTACCAAAAGCCTATTGGAGCTTACCAGTGCAGACTCTGTACTGTACATCATTGCGGGGAGGAGGCAACTTTATCCTTACGGTGTGACAGCCGTGCACAGCGGCGGATTCTGAGCCGAGGATTAAGGAGCACAACTGAGAAAGAGAGAGAGAGAGAGAAAGAGAGAGAGAGAAAGAGAGAGAGAGAGAGAGAGAGAGAGAGAGAGAGAGAGATGGCCATCTGTTCTCCGTGTTTTTTTTCTGCTCCGTAAAGGCGCCCCTGCTCTCCTCACCTTCACCATCCCATGATGCTCCTGCTACTGCAGTCCCAGACCGGGGCGTCACCCTGTAACATGGCCTGATTGCTGCAGTACTGATCAATACTTGGCTCTGTCACACTGGGGAGAGGACGGAGTGGTGTCTGTTTGCACATTTCTGGCACAAAGAAATACACTATTGTCCACAGTACTATTGCACACAATTGTTATTATCCACAGTGGTGGTCTGGACCAGCTAAACTGTAGTTCATGCAGCTTTTTGCTGATCGAATGAATACAAATAGTGTCACGGCTTGATAGAATACAATTGACTTCAACCTCCTTGTATGAACAACTAAATGGCATATAGTTGATGACATACAGTATTTTCTGAACAGCTATCAAACATTTTCTTTACATTCTATTAATCTTAGAAACATCTATTTTTTTCTTAATTGTATTTATCATTTCAACAACACCCAAGTTACACTCTTTGCTGCCAAATGAAAGTGCATATTTAACAAACACCTGTAGGCTTTCATTTTCTTTTCAATTTCAGAAACACAAAATATCCCATATACCTAATAGCCTTCAAGAAGCCTGCTGGAGTTGAAAAGACCTGATTTCTCTACACTGACCAGCATGCTGTGCCTTTTATGGACATCTGTTGGCACTTTCAGCACTAACAGGTTTACCATGCGCCCATGCAGACACACGCAAAAGAGGCTGGGATGAATCACATCTCCGTTTTCAGTTAAGTCTGCTGCCACAGCATCTGCATACAAGATGGCCGACAGGTAGTTGCAGTTGTAACTTTGGTTAAATCTGCAGCCCTGTTCAGTGAATTTAGAGTGTGCCTAAAGATGTTTAACAGGCACTGAAACATTCAATGATGTAAAATTAAGACACCTTTTTGTGGAGCCATCCATCAAGTTGTTCTGGCTTCATCAAGTAAAAGGCCAAGCCACATACAGCATTTGTTCCAAACATTCATAACATCAATCTTAGGCCATGCAGATAAACAAATTGGTGAAACCAACTATGTTAGGTTGATACTAGGTAGAACTAACATATGGCTGATGAAGATGTGTACATGCCACCCCGAATGGAATTGCAAATATGAACCATGGGCCACTTCAGTTCAATCAGTTCACTGGGGCGCTGCTTCTTTAATATTGATCTAGCCACACAGCTAATTAGATTTGGACCAGTAGACCATTCGGTTGTCATTTGATTCCACAGGAAATGACAGTAATGGGCTTTAGATGGATGTTCCCACTACCACCCCCTTTATAAAATGCTGATCTCATAAATAAATTGAGATAATGTTGTATTGAGAGTACCACCTACAAGCCCATGGATAACAAACAACATTATACAAAGACAAATCAAACAGGCTTCCAGCCCAAATATAGACAATAATGAATTATGACTGAATGAATATAGACAATAAACAATTATGACAAATTCTTAACGACTTTCTGTTTATTAAGACATCATGAGTTGTCATTTAGTGACATTATGAAACTACAGAAAATTTAAGACACGGTGTTACTTCTCTCTTTCGTTCCACAAGGAACATGACCAGTTTACAAAGCCCCACACGTCCTCGGACGTGTCCTGCAGTCCCTTCGCTGGTGATATGTCTCAAAAGAACATAAGTCAATATGGCCACAGCAGCACAGGCCCTTATCTGCCAGAGCATCCTGGGAAGGGGGATGGGGGGGGGGGGGGGGTCTGTGGCCATATGAGTCAAGCAGTCCTCGGCATTCCACAGCTCCCACTCTCTCTCCAAAAACTGCCTCCCAGGAGTCCATTTCCAGGCAACTGTCTACTTAACTACTGCAGTACAGTCTACAATGTTTGTGTTTGGACTAGCCAAAGATGGTGGCCTGGTAGGGGGAAAAAAAGTAGAAAAAGCAAGCTAGGAGCCTTTGCTTTGTCTTTATTGTAACATAAGCACCATTTTTGGGATCAAGTCCAAACTGACAATGCTTTGGTCTGTGAACAATGAAAGTGTCCAAGATATAACTACATTCCAAAGATGGCACATATCCCCCTAGTAACCTCAGATACATGGTGCCTTGGAATCTTCTGGAAAAACAGTCGTGAAGACTACATGCAGTCCTGACAAAGTCATACACCTCCTAGAGTCCAGTGAACTGGAAACAAACGACTTTGTCTATACAGAGCCTGAGGTAAAAGCAATCTCCAGAGCTGAGGTCACTCTGAGTGATTGTGTAATGTCAAATTGCAGAGTTGAAATCGCTTTGGACACAGGGTTGTCAGACTCTGCTGTATCCAGTAGGTCTGGTAGGTCTTATTTCCCTACCTTGAAATATAATTTAAACACATGTAATGGTCTTAACAGGTCATTTAAATGTATCAATCTAAAAACATGGTGTTCCAAAGGTCACTCCTACTAATCCCTCAGATCTCCCAGTGCTCTGCAGATTGCACACACCACAGAGAAATCAGGCACTTAAATCCATTACAGATTTCTACAACAACAACAGTTCGGACTTTGGTTGCCAACAGTGAGTCAGCATGCTTCAACAAAAAACCCAATTCTGTCTTGAACACATGAAGGCTTAGGAGAGTTCTTGCTCACATCAAGTATTGTAAATCAGTGTAGTGTTTGACCATGTATTTCAACTAGAGAAATACTGCTACCATTAGCAAAGATAAAACAAACATAAAACAGTCACACTTGCTGAGGCCTTCACACTACAACTGTAAGGATACAACCATTCTGTCCAGGAAAGCTGAGACAAGAGAAGGTCTGTTTTGTTTAAAGACAAAAACACCAGGAACCATGGATGTCTCTTGCTACAGGCACTTATTAAGACCACTAAATAAATGAAAGGAAGAGGGTATTTCTTGTATGCGCTTGTATCCTTTCATAAAGCAGTGCGGATGCTAGGTCACAGTGCTGGCTTTCAGGAGGGGGCTACCTTGCAATTCATGCCAAAGACCTGAGTGGGTCTGGTCGACACCAGCCTAGCAAATACCACTGGAATTCATATTGGAAAAATTAATCTTAATTAATGTGTTGAGACATTTTAAATAAGATACTTTGTAACAACATACAACTCTTAATGGTCATGAGATACATTTGAAAGGCTTTCAGTTGAGGACAGGAGTACATAAGTCCCTGTTAACTTAAAAAAAACGTTGGCTGTGTACTCAGCCAAGAAAGTGACTCTGTAAGTGCACAGGCTGGCAAGACCAGCTTAGAGGATAGCTGTTAAATCCCAAAACAGCTGTCAGTTGTAACAGGCGTGTTCATTTCGAGGGAAGGTTAAAACAATTTAACTTGAATTTCCCTGATACTCATGCCCAAGTTCAAAGCTATCGGCAGTCAGCCTAGAAGGGAAACAGATGGCTTTCAGAAGCAGGAATGTGGGGTGGTGCAGGGCCGGCCCTGGTCAAAGGAGGGTGGAGGTTGGTTGAGGGGTGTGGAGGGGTCGGGGTTGGGATTGGGGTTTCTGGGGTAGGTGCGAGGAGCATGGGCACAGCTCTAGAGGCTGTCGTACATGTGCAGGGTACGCTCCAGCTGCTGGACCA
Source organism: Coilia nasus (assembly GCA_027475355.1). Taxonomy (NCBI): domain Eukaryota; kingdom Metazoa; phylum Chordata; class Actinopteri; order Clupeiformes; family Engraulidae; genus Coilia; species Coilia nasus. The sequence goes on from CM050208.1 coordinate 8,580,958, forward strand.
CGCGCTGGTAGAAGACAATCTGTTGCTGGAGGTAGGCCTGCATCATGTCCTTGAAGTCCACCTCTCGCCGGCTGTGGAAGTGGCTCATCTCCGCCTGCAGGGCGAAGCCCACGGTCCGGCAGCGCTTGCGCACGCCGTCAGCCTCGTCCTGGTCCATCTTGCCTTCGTCACTCATCCGCTGGCTTTCCTTCACCTTGGCGAAGGCACCTGGAGACACAGAGGGATACAGCTTCAGTCACAGTCATACGGTTATTGCTTAGGACACCATACTCCATCTCCCAACCTCCTATAGTTTATTCAGAGGAATTGTTGACACAAGTCAGATATGACTGCTAATTCTGACTTGTCAAAGGAGCTAAGTTGTAAGCAACTGCACTTCTTCTTGGAGCTTGAAAGCTCCAAGAACAAGTCCAGTTGCTTACAGCTTAGCTCCTTTGACTACCACAACCTGGATGAATGAGAATCTACACCGACATCTAATTCTGAGTCATTCTCTTGTAATGAATGTCACTCATAACAATGGCAAGTGACCAACTACAGGTAGTTTTTCCAGACAGACAATTCCTCTTGGCACAGTAGGCATGACACAAATGACAACAATGGGGGGAACCTCAGAGGACTATGGGTGGAACAGATAGACAAAAGAGCAGAAGCAGAAACTTCTGCAAAAAACGACACGCAAACACCCACACATGCATGCATGCGCACACACACACACACACACACACACACACACACACACACACACACACACACAATATGGACTTTAAGAATATATTTTTTGGATAATAATGTTGTCATTTTGTGTGTGTTTATTAACAAATTGTTATATTTCAGGTTACATTCAATATTACACATTTAAATTCAGTGTGATTGTTTAAGGTCCTGCAAAATAAATTCGCTCGCAAGAAGGCAATAAAGCATGGGCTTGTGTTTTATGGGGGACTGGAAAATAATGTCTGAAGTTATCAGATATGGCCCATGTGGATAAAACGTAATCCTGTAATCCTGTGTTTCTGCACACTAACTTTTTGTAAGTATCTGTCCGCACAGGATGACCGTGCATGACTCACCAAAGATAGGGAGATGCCTTGAGGTCATGATGCATTCCATCCCAAAGTTGTGTGCTCTTGCCCACATCCTGAGCAACCTGATAAGCCCCATGTTTAGCATATCGCCTTTCATTAAACATGTCTGTACAAGGATCACGCGTACCTGGAATATGGGGTGACCTGTTGAGAGTTCAAACCTGTACACGTAGCCAGTAACGAATAGCAGACACATGCTAAATCCTGTTGTACTAGCACAGCAAAGTTCTCATTGGTATCTACACAGCATTGGGGAGCGTAGGGAATGGAATTGAAGGTCCACTTCAGGAACGGTATGCTGGCCTGTGACATTGACCTCCATTCATGCACTGTAAACTTACCATAAGCTCCACATAATTTCGGAATGTGGTAATACATGCTACCACACCAGTATGAAAGAACGCAGAAACATCAGCAGAAACATCTGTCATGTCACTGCATCACAAAACCTTGTAAATATAGTCTGCAATCGTGCTCCATTTCAAGGCAGCGCCTTAACCAGACTGAGGAAGCACACAAGCCACTGAAGGTCCATTCCAGGAGCGGTATGCTAGCCTATAACACTGACCTACATTCATGTGTTGTTTTCCATAGAGAAATCGGGGGCGAGGGACTATGTTGCTGGATGCTGTGTAGATACCAAAGAGAACTTTACTGTGCCAGTACAACAGGATTTGGCATGTGTCTAGTATTTGTTACCTTAACTGTATTCAACTGTAAAAAAAAAAATTGTCTCACTTATGAAGTCCATTCCAGCATGGTGAAGTTAAAGAGCGCATAAGAATTTGTTTTGAGAATACAGAGCGGTCAGAAATGTTCGCTGGATCAAAAATGTTCGCTGGATCAAAAATGGACCATCTGGGTTATTTCTCCATTAGCACCACCCAGATCACCCCTACTGACACTTCTATATGGTAAATGAGGTGAGCGGGAGATAATACAGAGGTTAAACGAGTTTAAGGAGTCGTGCTGTGGTATGCTGTACATAGCGACATAAAGAATGCTTTTACTAGAATACAAGTCCTACAACTGAAAGAAAGGTGTTTCTGAGAAAAGTCAGACTGAAAGCACTGCACATTGTCGTGATGCCAAATAGTTCTTTGGAAAATGACAATAGAGCCGCTAGGGTTGGATGAACACACCCCTACCAAAGAATAAGCCATTGTGGTAAGCCACAGATGCCCTGATGCTGGGGACAACTGGAATAGCAGTTTTGGACAGCGTCTTCACACTGACGTCTGCACCAAGCACAGCATTGACCTGCACACACAGTTCACCCCTTTCCATAGATGTCATCCAATCAACGTCCTCACACTCTTCTGACAATCTCTCTCTCCCTTTCTCCCTAGCGCGCACGCACACACACACACACACACAGATGTCAGTCAACTTTTTTCCCCCTGAATATTTCTCCTTTGGCGACAGCCAAGTGAAACTAAACTTCATGATTACCTATGTTTTTTGGTATGTATATGTATATAGATATATATTACTGCTCGTACAGGAATGTAATTTGATCATGTCTAAATAGCTTCAGTCTAATAACTGACATTATTTCTAGAATTCAGAGCCATGTTGTTTTGATTAAACAGGCTTGGGTGGTGGTTAAAATTCCAGAGAACACTTGCATAACATGCCATAAAATGACCCGCGATGTTCCGATCCTCTCTTCCGGGTTTCACTACCAAAACATACATTATATCTTGCAGAGTATGGGTGAATATATATGATGAAGAAAACAATTCTTTGAAATTAGCCATGAAATTGTTCCAGGAAATGGCCTGATAGCCTGTCTAAACCAATGCTGTTGAGCAAGAGTGAGGAACACTATGGATGTTCAAAGACTCCAAGCCATGACCAAAATATAAACAGACGTCCAGTACTAAGGAAGAGCAACATGACAAAAAAAAATACAACTCAGTCGTACATTACTGACATTCACACATTTGTTGGCCTTAAGTATTACGAGTGTTTTTAACCCCAGTCTATTGTTTATTTGTTTTTGGCAGAGAATACAGTGCCTTTCACGTTTTGTTATGAAGGGTTCCCGATTCGAGTCTCATTTTGGCAGGGTCTTAATTTCCATTCCTCTTTTCTAAGTAAAAACATACTGCAGGGTGTTTATTTCAGTTTTGATCGAAATCCAAGGCCAGATAGCTCACATTCAAGGATGCATTTGGAAGTGGTTCAGCTTAATACTTGGAACATTTATTATCAGCATTAATAAACCAACCATATCAAAATAAGCCAGGTTGTTTTGAATGGCTATTATGTCACATGTGCTTCATAGTTTCTGAATGGACTTCAAAAGTCAGTGATAGACCGTTTTAAAGAGTTTAAAAGGAGACCAAAGGCAGGCGGGCAATGATGATTGATTAGCACAGATTCCACTGCCAACAGCCATCATCTCTATCAGTACAGAAGCCGGAAGGAGCAAATGCCAGAGGTTTTAAAAGGCTGGATGTTATAGCCTGCAATCAAACAGAGGAACAGCCTTGCCAGCACAGAGAGCGCCCTTTCAAAATGATTTCCGTGACCTGAGACTTCCCTGAAACTCACAAACTCAGCAGTCTAGTCAGTCTATGCTCTAAATGTTTATTCTGACTCGAAAGACAGATTTATATAGAAAAAAACAGGACAAGACAATGGGTGAATTATTTCTCAACGAGGTGGCCCTCCTTCGAGCAGTTCACTAGCCTAGAGACCAGTGAAACAGGCCATAAATTTCAAGACAGCACAGTACTAGGACAACAAGGTTCGGAATGTGGAGACATTCAGTTCTATGGCGTGGAAAAACACTTGTGCCCTTCGTCTACAGTTATCTACAGGCAAATAAGAAAAGCAAACATTTACAGGCACTGAGCATAGCAAGAGGGCTCCCAGTTCTCCAAGTCATTAAAGATTGTAAGCCACTACACAGTGCTGCATTAGAACATGCACAATTTGGCTACCAGCAACTTACAAGATAACACGGGATAGAAATTTGCACCAGCCACCAGACAAATGCTGGTGAAATATGACATTGACTGGTAAATATAATGATTTAGTGTTAAGTGGTTGGTAAATTATTATTATTAACTATTTATTTGTCAGTGGATGGTAAAAGTTTACATTTTGCAAAGTTATTCTCCACCTCAGGTTACTTAGCAAACAATCAAATTATTTTTATTTTCTGTTGCAACAGCAATTGTAGGCCATGCCTCAAATCTAGACAGGGTGCATTTTCCAAAAATGGAAAGTTCAGTGTTTCCCTGTCTAGCATTGACCCACATCAAGACGATCCCTGGGGAGAAAGGCCTAGTGAATCAGGGCTGTTTCCACTGTCATGTCTGATTACAATATGTAGACCAGACCAGCAGAGTTCAAACATCTCTGCCAGAGTGAGTCTTCTGCTACCGTCCCCATCGACCTGTGCACAGATGGCAAGGTCATTTGGCCCTGGCCTGCTCTCATTTGGCACATGCAGCCTTTGTTTTTGCTTGTTCATTTCTCAAAAAACACGGAAAAACAAAGTTGAAAATAGTCCTTTTGTGTCCCCTGATGACTCCTGTGATTCACACACCCCAGTTTTAGTCCATTAAGGCACTTTTGTCAGGAGCACAAGTTATAAATGTTTTGGGAGATCTGCATCTGAGTCGCACAGAAGCCCCGCATCAAGCCCACATCTCAGGCTGCCGAATATAGTGACAAACTGCTTCATAAAAACCTGTTCTGCCAACATGTAACGACTTGTATAACAGAGGAATTTCACTTACTGAAGAGAACCTCTCTGCAGTGATTAGTCAGTGTGATCACATGCAGACATTCGGACTTCAGTCTGATTATTCACCTTACTCTGATTAGAAATTGCCATTAAACTCGAGAAATCCGACTGAAATCAGATTTTGAGATATCACTTCGCATGTAAATTTCGAATTTTTGAATGTTCCGATTATTGCTTTGCTTGAATAATGCTTTACTTCTCTGTGCACACTGACTGTCAAATTATCTTGCACTCAAAACAGGAACTGTAACCAAGAGACTGTCTGTTATCGCCACAATATAGCACAAATGATACAGCTGCACTTCCCTAAAATCAAACACCACTACTAAAAGGCCTAACGCAGCTGCCAGGTTAGTTCCACTGACACAGCAAGTGACTTCTCTTTTCCACCACTCTCACTGATGAGAAACAGTCTGGGACAGAGAGCTCCTTGGTTTCAGCGACATGGGTTCGTGGTTACGACACCCCTGCTCTTAAAGCTTTGACAGATAAAGCCTTGGCTGGTGTTTCTGGCTTCACTCAATTAAATGCTGTTTTGGCACACGTAAGAGGTAAATATGGTCGTAATGCAATTAGTGGGCATGCTTTTAGCAACAACCTTTCTCTGCATTCTCACTGAAATTCCCTGCCTCGATCCAGCAGCAGATGGCCTTTCACTTGAATGGGGCAACTGGGTAGACCATGGAGCCCTTCCCGCAGGCAGAGACCAGAGGCTGGGAGAGAGCATTGGACAGGGCTGGATGGCAGACAGGCCTGCAACAGTATTTTTGATTTATTTCCAGAGGCTGTCCATTCTTACCCTGCCCTTCTTTATTAGTCCCATATGCAGCCCACACCACACCCAAAGGCTTTCAAGTCTTCGTTCATGAGTGCACTTACACCTACATACAAACGTTGCACAGGAAATGGAAATGAAGAGATCTCAAAATGGGGGTTATTCTGCTTGCAAAATTGCGATTAATCTTTCAGCGGATGATTAATGTCCTAATTCAGTGGTGTGTTGACAAATAGTTTGTGGGCAAAAATGGAAATTAGTTGATGTTAATATAAACTATCATACTTTGTGACTATGCATCATATGTGGTCTTCAGTCAGGTTTTAAAATAAACTCGCCAATATGAAATGTGTGTCAGAGTCTCAAACTTAACAATGAGAACAACTGTGAGTACATATGCGGTAGATTTTAAGATTTTACTGTTTGTTCTAAGACTCAAAGAATCAAAACTAGCCTTACTTACAAACTTGGGTTACAAACAATACTCACGACTACTCGAAAGCCAGTGCAGTATGTGCAAGTGTCTCGGCATGTAAATTGAAGGCTTGTCAAGAATGGCATTCATTCCTCACTCTTTCCCTGAAGTGGGCCAGCAGCTTGAACTCTGCATGGGAGAGACATGTTCTCCCCTTCAGGGCTGGCAGAGCCAATGTAACAGGAGGAGAATGACTTAAGTAGAGAATAATTAAGATGGCACTAATGAAGACAACCGTGAAGAAGAAGGGAAAAAAAAAAAGAGGGAAAAGATGTGGAAGGAAGAGGTAGAAGAGCAGGAAGTCAGATCTGCATTAATGTTGGTCAATATTGTCCGATTAAAACAAATCACACCTTGCAGATAGGTGCTATTAATTGCACAAGAGTGAGACAGCTCATTTCTCAGCTTCACGTGTGTCAGCGACAAGGTGTGGCAGAAGTTTAATTAGGCTACATTTCAAAGGCCAATATTTGCCAGTGGAAAGTAGAAAGCACACCTGCCTCACCCGAGAGAGAACCTGTTCAACCGCTACCTGATACGGGTCTAGTTAGAACGCTTCCACTCAGGTGTGCTAACCTGTCAGGACAATCTCAGCTGTTGACTGAAATAAATGAGGGCTGACTTATGGGGCGTAGTTTCAGCACAAATTATCAGCTGTTCACCTTTTAACTTAGCAAAATATACTGGAAAATAATCCTCAAAGAATACAATGAATAGCCCAAGATATATGCCCTAAACATTTATTCTGAAGTAAAATCTAAATCACCAGGTACACATGAACAAAATGACAATATTTGACGGAGCTAGTTGTTGTTTTTTATCGTGTACACCTACATATTTCTGCCATCTATGACAATTTAGTATTGCACTAGGAGTTCTCCGTGTCTCCAATAACCTTTTCCTGAGAGCAGATACAGCTTTTTGTAAGCATGATGTCATAACAAACTACTTGGTGACCAAGAGCCAAACCTGTTGATTTAGTGCTAAACTGAAGAACCAGTCACAAGATTACTTTAAAAAAGGTTAATAAGCATCTTCTAATTTACAGCAACTAGTCAGGCTGCACTGAGGCATATCTATGCAATCAGTGGCTGCTATTTGGCTTAAGGATGATTAAAACTGTCCATTTCATAAAGTTATGCTTGATTTGAAGTAGGTGCCAAGATATGCTTCAACTGCTTTCAACCGCTGCAGGCACAGTTTTCTCGTAAAACGGTCTGTCAGCATTACTGATGAACTTCAGACGGCCTCCAACATGCTGATTCCACTAAAAGGGAGGATGTGCATGATTCATGCAGCACAACTGTGGGCTTGTTAAAGGATCTTCACTCTTTCTTCCATTCATCAGCATAGTTGTCCACTTCTCTACTAAGCAGTTTTGAATAAACGTTCCACATACAGGACACACAGGAACACAACTTCAGATGATCAAAGGTTGTGTTGCACAGTAATAAGAACATTAAAAAGGTTTACAATGACACAAATATCTAGCTCAAAGAGTCAATGCACTATCAGAAAACCAAGCAAACATTCAGATGGAAGGTTACCTTTCTGTAGATGGATGATGTCTGGGAAGTTGGAGAGCAGGCCTTGGTAGAGAGAGAGTTTGTCCAGCATGTGAAAGAGGTCGTATTTGGGCTGCTCCGCAAACATCTCCCCAATGTTTTCATAAGTGCGGCCAGTGTGGGAGATCGCATTGTTCAACGCATCCGAGCTGTAAGGCGGATCCAGCATGAAAGCCTGGCTGATGGACTGGAAGGCATTGCCCAGCCTTTGGAATTCCTTCCGGAAGCCTCCCAGGTGCTTGCGCACCAGCTCTGAGGCCACGTGTGTGAGCTGCATCACGCTGTCGTCCATCTTTTTGGCAAAGGCCTTGAAGGTGTCCACCCGTTCCTCCACGTCCTGCAGGTCCTGGTGCTCGTTGGGAATCTTCATCGTGAGCATGAAGTGGGCACCCACCATCTCGTCCTTCTCCGCTCGCCGCTTCCCCAGCTTCCACTGCTTGTCGTCGCCGCACATGAGAAAGTGCTCGAAGCCCTCGTACTGGGAGAGCACCGGGTGACTGGTCATGTGGTCCATCCAGAGGATTAGCCGCCTCTTGCGCTTTTCAATGAAGTCCTCCTCGAAGCGGCCCGTCGCTTGCTTCTCAGGCAGATGGGGCACGGAGATCACGGTGAATTTGTGCAATAGCCTGTTGTACAGCCAGTCGAAGTGCTTGTAGCGTCGGTACACAGGCCGGCTGGTGTGACTGGGGGTCACTCTGTACGAAATATAGGTCTTGATACCCTTGAACTTAGTCTGCTTAGTGGGGTCCTCGATGGAGCAGGAAAAAGGCTGAGGGCTCTCCCGCCACTGAGGACCTTTGGGGCCCATCTCTATGGTATAAGACTCTGCTATTTTGGCCATCATGGGCACATCGCCCAAAACAAAGGCCTCTACCCCAGAGCGTACAAAGCTGGAGAAGCGGTTGAGGTTCCTGCCCACCATGCTGCCTTTCCTTGAGCTGGAGATGCTGTCCTGTCTCTCCATGTGCGGCTTGGACCGGTAGTGGACATTGGGGTTATTGTAATTGCTTTGGTGGGCATGCCCGTTGGCTCCAATGCCTCGCCCCTGGGGGTCCTCATCCTCAACCACTGTGGAGCTGTCATCCCAGTCATCCCAGTCGTCATCATCGTCGTCATAGTTAAAGGTCGACATAGGATGCATGTTAAAGGAACCAGAGGTGTTTGACCCGGAGTGAAAATAGGAAGAGTCATTTCCAGGGGAACCCGCCGGGCTTATGGAACAGTCTGTCAGGTTAGAGTTAGAGCGTGGCCTAATAATCTCAACATAAGAGGCCGGGAAAATGCCCCTCTGCCCTTTACTGTTCTCTCCTTGCAACCAGCCATCTATAGAGTTCTCGTCAAAAATAACCAGCTCCTCATTCTCCTCTATGCTGATTTCCTCTTTATTTTCACTCTGGAAAGTGTATAAAGCCTTAGCTTTGACTGACATTGTGGCTCTGTATGCCGACAGAATAAACAACAATGGAATGAATATACGAAGGTTGATGCCTTGGATGTTTCAAAAAACGTATTTCAACTCATTGCAAAATACTGGGTAAACAGCGAGTGTTTTTTGGAAATGGTACAACACACCACAAGAAAGCCGTACTAGGCTTTTATGCTTTCAATTACGCAGTTGACGTCATCTAAGTTTTCATAAAAATAATGCGGAATGAAAGCAGCTAGAAGTCCCAACCTCGGCTGTTTACAAACAAGTTATGTCAGACCTCTGCTTTAAAAACTATGTCACTGGTAAATAAAAAGCGTCTCCATCAACTCTTACGACTCATGTTAGATACATTCTCATTTGTTTTTGTAGCCTATTAGAAACTCCTATTTCACAATTCCGGTTATGTGCAGATGGCTACAAAGGAAACATTCCGCTACACTCTGCGTACAACTTTCTAAAATAATATTTTCAAACATTCCATGACTTTACCAGTCAAAACACCATGTGCAGGACCAATGCCAATACGTTAAAAATCAACTTCATCTCCGCATCTCCGACAAAGGACGCACCGGCGGAATAAAAAAAAGTTATTTCCATGAAACAATTGAAAAGATGGAGACGACCACTGTAATCCCTTGGAGAGACTTTATCGTTCGCCGTGATGCAAGAAAAGCAATCCACACAAAATCGGCCTTGTTACACATCCCGATTTGAAATAATATCAAAACGCAACCTTTAGTCCCAGTACAAAAACAGAGTGGTGGAGGAAGAAGAATAGCATTTTGACTGTGCGGAGAACGATGAGTAATGACTACATCCTAGTGCATTCTGGGCTTGATCCACATTCCTTCAGGAACTTGCTCCATTTTCAGAACAAAACAGGTTCGTGAGCATCCAGCCCCAACATATTGCAAAATATAAACGCTTTGTATTGTGTACTGAGGCTCGGGCGAAACCCAAAACACACGTGCCCTTTAATCGTTTAAGATACTCTTGCTATCCTTTCTGAAACAAAGTAACTCTTTCCATGACGTTAAGCATAGACAATGAATTTAGGAAAGTTTTTTTCCCCTTTTATGCAGTAAGGTGAATGGAAGGCGGCTCCACACCGCCTCCCAGTGGGAAGGAGTTTGCATGTCTTCATACAAATAGCTTACACATCATATCTGTGCATAAAGAGTTTTTATAGGCGTATATTTTTAATCTAGTCAGTGTTCAGCACTAAATTAATAAAGAAAAATAAATCAAATAGGAAACCATCAAAACAGAACTTGTGATCCAGCAATTAGTTTATTTATTTGTCAGAGTATGAATGTAGATTCCCTCCCACAATTTATCAAATAATATCGTTAGCTGCATACAGGTGAGATAACAAAATGTGTGGCTTCTGCTCAAAACATAAGGCAGTCTATCCTTAATGGCTACTAGTCTCCAGGGACAAGCGTCGAACAGGTAGGCTATAAAATAAATAGCCTAAAATTATTATGAACAAATGATAACCTGATCAGGTTATAAAAACGATATAACCACGAGATGGCGCACAATAATCGTTTGTAGACCTATCCCTGTTTTTATTAAATGCAAGGACGCCAATGGTTCATCGGTTATTTTATATTATTATTAGACTACTTAAAAGAATAACTGTCATCGTGAAACAACAAGACACGGCGTGAAAGGCTGATGCCACCTGACATGATTTCATTGGCATAATCAACACTGTTGTATTTTTCTGCCACTGTCTGGTCTCGACAATAACAACGGGGAATCACAACCGCCTGCGCAACTTCATTTCCCATAATGCAACCGTCCATGTTGAGTAAGGGAGTTGTATGGCAGTAACACTTATATATCAGCACGAGTAGTCTACTTAAAATAGTCACTGTGTGTATCAGTTAAGACAGTTAAAGCGGATTCACGAGTGTTGCATGAAGTAGATCCAGAAATCGAACAAACCGCTCAGTGGCATGACCGCAGACATAGCATTGTCAGTTAGCATCATATTGAGTTAACCCTAAAGGAGTTAGCCTAAAAGTCACTTCGGCGAGTCATGTATTCGGTTGCACCGGGCACGCGGGTATTCATTAGAGCACTTTGGTTAGGAAACAAAGAATACTCTCATTTCGGCTTTACATTACCTTTCACAGCTATCCGTCATTTGTCCATTTCACCGACTCTTCTAAATGATCTAAGCAAACCACTGAAAGAGTGGACGTTTGAAGTTAGCCCTTTCAGCAAAGTTAACGTTAAACTTCGATGTGACTTTTCGGTGCGTCCCTTGGATCCTCATGCTTTTCCTGAAGCTGACCGGGCATTTATCTCTGTTCATGGCAAAACTGCTAACGCCGAGTTTAACTTGGATAACTTAAACGTACAGTATTGTGATCAAAATAAAGAACTACTTATCCATGGTGATGAGGTGACCAGCAATGTTACCGTGGAACTGACTGCGCCAATTAAAAGCGGTGAGTGTGCAATTTGATAGTCTTCATCAGTTGATGTTACCGGTTGGCATGTCCTGTTATATGATTGGCTACATTTCCCCCTTTTCTGTTGAAGACCTCTCTGTCACAGCCACTGGTGGAGGAAATGTCAACATCCAGAAGATGGAAAGTGATGTTTGCAAAGTACAGACAGAGAAAGGAAATTGCGTCTTGACATCACTAAGGGTATGCCTGCCATCTATAAATACATTTAATTAAATCTATTGATGTTTTAAATGGTCTAGGTTTGGGTCCGAAAGAAATTATACACCTCTAAGTTTGAGTGTGTCTGCTAAAGCCTACTCAAAATGAATGAAAGGAGGAGTATAGTTCTGTGGGAAGGCAAAATATTTCATTCACTGTGTCCACCTCATGTTTGACCTCTTTAATTTCCAGAGTCACCGAGTGGATGTGCAGTCAGCAGGAGGACACATCACAGGTTTTGGCACCATTCATGGCAACGTGGACGTCTGTGGAAAAGAAGGAAGCGTACTGTCATCTTGCATCTAAAACATTGCAACAGTCTGCCAACAAATATAAAGCACCATAGACTCAAAAATATTTGACCTGCCTTGCTGAACCGCATTGCTAACGATCTGTTTAATTTTCACATGATAGGAGGTGAACATCAAAAAGATCCAAGGGTCTTTTATGAATGTCTCCACAGAGCAAGGTCAGCTGAAGGTCAAAGCCATCTATGCAGAGTCCTCCAAAGTGTCATCTTCATCAGGGGAAATTCACTTAGGCCACATCCATGGTATGTGTTGGGCTGTTGGAAATTTGGGGTAGTATCTGTGTTTTAACTAGAGAACGTAATTCCACCTCTTTGTTTCAACAGAAAAAGCACAATAATTCACTAAATAATGAACTATTCAGACGACCAGTTGTCAGTGGCCGGTTTCCTCTGCCTGCAGCTGTTTCAAAATAAAACTCCCCACTACAAGAATTTACAATTAAATCATTTGAATTGGCTACTGGTGCGGCAGCTTCCATGCCCCATAGAACTGGTATTATTGGTACGGAAATTTAAATTAACGAAATCTAGGGTTAAAGTTAGGGTTAGGTTAGGGTTAGGTTTGGGGTTAGGGTTAGTTGTTTTTATCCGCTAAACCTGTGGGAACCCTGTCTGAATATGGTACAAATCAAGGTCCAGACCTATAACTTTACATGTGTTGGTTCGGAAGAATATGGACCAATAAGGATAAAACAAGGATTTTGTTTTGTAATTTTAATTTTGTTCTGTTCCCTTTTTTGCACAGGTGATGCTATTGTACAGACTGAAACTGGAAATGTCAATGTAGGTAAGTCACAATAAGATTGACAGCTGTCTTGGCAAAATAAGCTATCTCTTTGCTATATGTCAATCAGAATTACCTAAATAAAATGTTACACTGAACCACTTACAAACACCACTCTCATACAGTGTAAAGCAAGGTATTCAGTGGTAGATTGGTTTGTTTGTAAAAGCATATGTGTTTTCCAGACACCTCGAATGGTGCCTTGAAAATCATAAATTCTGGTGGGAATATCGATACCTATGTTGGAGAGAAAGGGTCGGCACATCTCGTGGCTAAACATGGTAGGAAACTAAACCTGTTTTTTGAATTGATGTGAATTACATTGATTTGGTTATTACTATGTCATGGGGGCTTGTACAATCTTAATGGGCGTAAGAGCATGTCACCCCTGACCCCTACAGGATCTGTCTCAGTGCGGATTCCTGCCTCTATGAAGGCAGGTGTTCACCTGTCTGGAGCTTCGGTGCAGATCAGTCCAGAGGTCCAGCTGCACGACACTCAACAGGAGTACACAGACAGCAATACAACCGTTACGGGTGAGTCAGATGTAAAAATGGATGACATTGTATCACACAAGGCCAAATATGGAGGCTAGTCACATAATGTAAAGGGGTCATGATGTAAAGAATCAGATTAACTATTTGGTTAATCATGTGTTCACTTAGGTACACAGACTGTCATTACACATGGTAATTGTAAATGAGAATGGAGCACAGCATGTTATGGGAAAAATATACCTGCAATTGTTGAGAAGTCTGAGGAGTAAGTTTTTTTTTGTTTAAAGTCTACTTTTCCTCACAGGTTATCTGAATGGGCCGTTGGCTGGGGAACAGTGGATTAAAGTCAGGGCTGGAAAGGGGACCATCAGCTTGAGAGCTCAGAGCTGGTTTGAGTCTCTGAGGCTCGGGACTTAAATGTCTCAGAAAAAAGTCTACGTTGGGTGTGTTTTTTTTTTTTGTTTTTTTTTTTTCTTTCAATTTCAATTGAACTTCAGGTCTCAATGACCAAGTTTACATGCACTTCACTATCCACTATGATTGGGATATTAGTAGAAGTATCCCGGCTTTGTGTTTGCACATGTAAACACCTTTTCCTGAATTCAGTATCCCGAATAAGCCCTTATCCCGGTTTCTGAGAATTCGTTATATGCTAGGTGGAGTATCAGATACTGTGGCATGTAAACACCTTATCCCAAATACTGATGTATTGTATAATGTAAACTGGGATATAAATAACCCGAATACTCTGCGTTCATGTAAACACCTTATCCTGAATTTGATCAAAACTAGGATAAGCCTCATATTCGGGATACTTAAGTGCATGTAAACGTAGTCATTGAGAGCTTGCAATGCCATTGGTGAGAAATTTTAATGCTCAGTCCAAGCTGCTGTATGTTTTCTGTCTGCATAAACACCAGGGGTTTTATCCAATGTATTTGGAAAGAAGTGTTATTGGCACTGTTGATGTACAAAAATCCACATGGGAGAAAGATTCAAAAGCAGACAATGCCAATATCATTGTTAAAAGGTGTTATCCATGTTACTTCAGCATTGCAACTGGGTAATGGGACCATTTAGTTTCCTGTGCTGTGGATGCACCTGGACTCGAACATCTTCCACTCAATCTTACACACAGACTTGTATAAGTATGCGGAGGAAACATAAAGCGTGTGTACTTTAAACACTGACTGCCTGGTGTACTGTATATCAGTTTGTTAAGCAAGGCTTATTTTATTTGTTTTATTATTAACATGTTAAATAAGGAGGGCAATAACAACTTGACTGCAAATTACTGCAAACATCCTTTATTTACTAGAAAACTATATTCCACTGTATCCATGTTGTTGATGTAAGTGCAATCACAACTGAGTGTACCACAATTCCTAAAAGGTAGGACTCCTACCAGTAAGTCAGGCAAACGAAGAAAATGCTTTTGTCATGTATGCTGTATTTAAAATATGTACCATCTCTTCAACTATGCTGATACTTCTGAATGTCTTGTAATGATAAAATTGTTAATGGATGAATGTTAAAAAATATGTTATGTATTTTGTTTACCTTTTCAAAAGTGTAATTGTAACTCATGACAATCACAGACTTTAGCATATGCAAAACTGTGCAAGTGATTGTCAGTTCAGTGACCATTTGGGTATACAATGCTTAACCTTATAAACATAAAATCCACAAAAAAATCCAGTCCAAATAAAAATTCTTTAAAAAAAAAAAACTACAGCTATTTGGCCAAATGTCATCTTGTCAGGGTGCTGCTGTTGCGATGACTGTCCTCATATTCCCATGTTATGTCCTGTTTCTTTGCCTTCTTACTGAGCTGCGGCAGCTGGTCCTCCAGATCATAGCTATACCAGCAGGGGGCGTCATCTCTGCTGTGTTCCCAGTGCTTCAGGCGGGGCTGAAGGCGCAATGCTGATCGCCTGTGAGACACAAAACAGTGTTAAAGGTTCTGTATGTAAAACATGTACAGCAAGTAATCATCAAATGGTTCGTATATGTCACCAGAGATTACTAATGTTGAATGGAAATAATAATTCACTGACCACAATAGTACAGCTAGAATATTCACACTTGAAAACATTTGTGGCATATGGGTGAGGGAATTGGATCGGTTAGGTGGTCGGTTTGATCCCTAACGTACAAAAATATGGGTGGGGTGGGTACCTGTACAGTTTCCCCCCACATCCACAGCCACAGATGAAGTACCCTTGCGCTAGGCACCTAACCCCCAAATGTTCCCTGGGTGCTGTATCAAGGGCAGCCCTCTGCTCTGGGTATGTGTGGGCCAGCTCACTTCTCCGTGTTAAATGCAGAAGACAAACCTCCTCCCCCAATGATTAAAATAAAAACTTAACTTAAAACTTCATTTACAGCGCACAGTTCTGTTTACATATAGATTTTGTTGTTTGCCTCTAGAAAGGGAACAATGCTTTACAGTACTTAAATCTGATTGCAGTACCAGTTTAGGCATACATAAGGCATGTTTAACAAATACTAAATAAAAACAGCATGGGTCTAACCAAAAACAACATGCAAGGATGTAAAGAGTAGTAAAGAAAAGCAGAGTTAAATGTCACACTGATACATTTCATGAGGAAAAAAATGTTTCAGAGGAGGACAGTCTGGTTGTTTGGCATGCCTTACTTTGAGATGCCCCTGCAGTACAGCATGGTGAGGGAGCGGAGGTTCAGGCAGCCCTTGAGCAGGGCGCGTGGGGCGCGGTCCGTGAGGAGAACACAACCACTCACATCCAGCTCTTTCAGGTTGGAGTCACGCAATGTCAGGTACTGTATGGCAGCATCTGTCATCTGGTTTTACAGACATCTGTGTTACTACATCATGACACCGCTAGAGATACCGAATGAAAAAATGTTCCAAACTGTGGGTGAGTTGAGTGCTGTGCACTCACAACAGGCATACCTTGGGACAGCCTGCCATGATGAGTCGGGCCAGGGCCCTGCAGTAGAAGGACAGTGATTTGATGGACAGGTCCGAGAGCGACACACAGTGGGATATGTCGATGTCCTCCAGAGGTTTGGCCCGCCTACAGAACATCTGATGCAGTACGAGCAAGGGTAGGCAGAGACAGACCACAAGCAAATACTGTCTCATTACACAAACTGAGATGACAACAATAAAACCAACTGTTTCCTGACAAAGAGGGGATAATGGGGATAAGATTTAAAAAATTAGAGAGGCTTACCTCAATGCCAACATCTGTTATCCAAAGACATTCAGACACACTGAGTTTCTTTAAACTTTCAATTTGTCCTACTGCAGTCAGTCCCTGTGTACAATGTACAATGTGTATCATTAATGGTTGTAATAGATATGACCCTGAGGTTACTGACTGTATTGAGAAGCTATACAACCACCACAAAAGATGCTTACTTTGTCCTGGATATGACAGCCAGATATGTCCAAAGAGACAAGAGACCTTAAGTTACACAGGAACTCAAAAGCAGTCTCTGTAAGGGCCTCACAGTACGCCATATTCAGTGTTTTGAGCACGCTGCATCTATAACGGAGCCATACCACAAACATCATTTACACTGACTACAAAAACTTTGCATGTGTGTGAATGCTAAGAGACGGACGCTAAGCACCTCTGTACAATTCTCACGACCACAAAATCACTGACACGGCAGTTGCTCAGATTGAACTCTTGGAGCTTTGAGGCAGATGGCCCATCCATCAGGAAACGCAGGCCAACATCACTAACCCTAGACAATGCAAAGACAAACAGATAAACAAAGAAGCACAGGCCCATGTCCAGTATTGATCTAACTAATCTGCACAGCAAAGGGAGAGCAACTCTACATGTTATCCTACCTTACACTGTCTGAGATGTCAAGGTAACTGAGACTTTTCAGGGATGCTATGTATTTCATGCTAGCATCCGTCATCTTTGCACAGTCAGCAGCATGCAAATGACTTAGGTTTGGAGAACTCTTACAAATCGCCTTCAAGCTGATATCTGTTATACGGTTGTTGCCTGCGTAGAAAGACAGAATGCATACATTTTAAATTAAACAACCATTACTTTAACATAGCATTCATTTAAAGTGTCTATATATATAATAATGACTTATGATCATGTCTGTTACTAGTAAAAGTATCTGGTCTCAGCAACTGTAACATGGAGCTGTTTTGGATTCTGTATACCATAATGCATTTTTTTACCTGGTAAAAACATAAAAAGTAGTCAAAGCACAAGTCAGCTTGTGGCCTACAACTGCTGTTAAATTTTACTCTTTAAGACCTAAATTAACACTATTTTCATTGTGTGTACACTACAAAGAGTGAGCCACTGACCTTCTATTTGTAGTTTTTTGAGAGAGGCCACCTCAGCTAGGGTTTCAAATGCTGTGTCAGTGAGATGGGGGGACTCCAAGAGGGATATTGTAACCAGAGATCGACATTTAGCAGCCAGCACCTGTCAAGGCATCACCACACCACAGATAATTCAATGAATGTTATATACACTACACTGCCCTGCAAAGGCAAAGTGCAGTAACTACTTGAACATAGAAACGGAGAAAAATGCCTTTAAAAGTTGTCACACTGCCCTGTCAAACATGTTGTAGGTATAATAGTGGCAATGCATGTATGTGTGTTCTTAAAAGAAAGAAGCAAGAGATTTAGTCACAAGACAAAGAAGAAGGAGAAAGTCAATTTCCAGTCTAAACTAAATTTGAGAGATTATGCAGTTACTGCCTTTTGGCTTTGTAAAGCAGTACAGTGTATGCATATAAAACATCTTTAGGACTATAAACTGACTTAAAAATTGCAAATTGGGACTATTTTACAATACAAATTTAATTTACAATCATTCAGAAACTCACAATTAGACATATGTATGCTTTCTCCAACACTTTACCTACCACTTCGTTACCCGATTTTAACAAAAATAAGCACATTCGACAGCCATTTTTTAAAAGATGCTGAATCGTAATGGTACCTGTAAGCACTTGTCTGTAAATGTGGGCATGTTATCGAACACAATGTGCTGCAATACAGTGCACCCAGCAGCAATGTGTCTGAACCCATCCACTGTTATCTGTAGCGGCAGAATGAAAAGTGGACAATACATATCATGGACAGGAAAGATCTGTTGTAAACACAGGTATTCAGTGCGATGTCTCTGTACTGACCTGAGTACAGCCAGAGAGATCTAAGTGAATGAGCCCATGGCAGCCTCTCTCTGTAGCCAGGAACCGCAGACCTTTGTCTGTAAACTTCCTACAGTGGGCCAGACTCAAGTACTGCAAATTTATACAGCATCTTCAGGGCATTTCAGTGAGATAGAGAGAATAGAGAGTAGTAAACAAAAGCAGGACATGTTTACATATAAAATCTTTGAATAATGGAATTAAGCTTAACAATATGTGATGTTGCATGTCATTACCTTGCAAGCGTTTTTAGAGTTGCATTGGTGACACAGGTGTATGACAGATTCAGATAGAGTAAGGACACACAACTCTCGGCTATTGTTCGAACAGCCTCATCCTGATAAAAAGGGAAAAATGGATTTGATGAGTTTGCTTGTAATTTATACTTCAGTAGAAATGCATCTGGATTACAAAGGTGCTACTGACATTTATGTTGGTACATTCACTCAGATTGAGGTCCTGAAGATTTCTGCATTCACCTAATGGATTAAAACAAAAACAAACATGAATGCACAATTTCTTTATTTTTTGTGTCTCGTTTTTTATGGTACATAAGTTTGAGAGAGGAAAATCAACTCACTTATGCATCTAAAGGCAGGCCACTGCAGAGACAAACAACCACGTAGGTTCAAGTGGACCACAAAAGGACGGTACCTCTGTAGTACATTTTCTACATCATGGCTTTGAATCCAGTGCTTTTCAGTTGACAAATTAATCTTAGAATAGAGAAGATTATATAACTGTATAGAAAACTATAGGAAGACAATAATTATTAGGTCATCAAGCATACCGAAAATGCTCCACTACATCCTCATTGACAGTACTATTACAGTCAGTTTTTTTCTGCTTGTACCATTCTAAGTGATTCAAATCACAGGAAGTAACAGAATGTTTACCTAAGATCACTAGACCTCCCCTGAGACCCTCTCATCACTATGCAAACATCAGAAAATAAGATTTGTCTATTGATCATCGCATTGATAGCATGTTGACTGACTATTTTCTATTAATAAATGGGACAAATGAAGGGGCAAAGAGGGCAAATATAATCTTTTGGAACTAAATTTAAAGGTGTTTACTGTAAAATGTATTGATTTATCACATCCACTCTCACCTTATTCCATAGACTGCATGTGTGAGTTATGGCCATCCATGTGTCATTCACCTCAGCACATCTCAGCAGGTCTCCTGACTCTAAATATTCAAAAATCTGAGACAGAACACACCAAGCCTTATTCAAAACACCAACAACTCCAGTGTAGTCATAAAAGCAGTATACTGTCAAAGCAGTACTTACTTTAGTAAGGTATAATGAAATTAAGAGCTCGCAAAATCTTAGAGTATACTGAGCATACCTTTAAGGACAACTTGCTGGGCAACATTGAAATAATGTCTTTTTCTTCTGTTTTACTGCTCTCTCTTTGTTCAGCAGACTTATCCAGTAATCCTTTTTCCCACCGCTGCCAATAGAAATGAAAAATTAGGATTGAAGGTTTTTGACCAGAGCAAATAAAGGTCCTATTATCCAATGCAGTATCTTCAAAGGGTACCTCCAAGTAGTCCTGTACTCTCTTTGAGTCCTGCACCATAAATCGCCATGCAGAAAAAATGTGTCTACAGCGCAATAGCTCATACATTTTACTGAGTTTTCTGGCTGCGTCTAAATAAAACAGTAGAACTGTGTCATTGATCGGCTGCATAAACAGAGTCCATCACTACTGTAATTCCATGGACATGAAGCAGAAAAACAAATCTACATGCACATGGACCAACTTACTTTTAGTTACATTCCTATTCACTAGATGATATAAAATGTATATAACGGAAAACAGAATAACACTTCACATAAAAAAAAATTACATTTTGAGATTAGACAAATGAAAGCCACATACCCATCTGCCTCTTCTTTTTACACTGGACCCATTTCAGCCATATTCCAAAACTGTGATGCAGGATTTTCTTTGCATACTGCCTGTGAGCTACATCCATCTTCTGCCGCAGCCTGGTCTTTTGCCATCTCCTCCTCGTTGTGAACCGTTTCCAGCCCCTGACCCCAAGTGGTCCCTTATTAATTCATGAGGAACTGAATGCAAGCCACTACAGTCCACAGGTACAACAAAGGACTCTGCTCTCAAGCTAAGCTACACCCGGGCATTCATTTAATTAAATGGATCGCAGCAGATCACATGCGCAAGTATACAGTAACCTAAGCTCTACATGCTAAACAAGTGTAAAGTTAAACTGATGGTTGATGACTTAGTAGTCTTTTTAGCCTTCAACTCTCTAGCCCCACTTGGAGACCAATCAAAGTTAGCGTTGACTGAAACACTTGAAGTAAAGTGAGTGTAACTGTGGGCTAAGCAACTGTAATCCTACCTAGTCCCACAAAACCTTAAGTTTGCAAACCAGAAAATGTGCGACATGCTGAATGCTGTGATAATTATATGGCCTGTGATAAATAAATTCTTAATTATAATCAGTGTTATACATCTGTGTGAGCGCAGACAGAGAGCAGCCTATGCTACGAGCGAGGACATCTAGGGCAGCAAGGCTTCATCTGATTGGCCAAATGTTTTGATATGTTGAGTTCAAAAGCATAAGTTATTGAAATTTGCCATTCTGCTAACATTGTCATATTACCATATTTTCAATACCCTGAGCAGTTTTACAAGATAATCCCTGTTTTCTAAAGGCCACATGTTAAAAGATCTTACCTGAAGCACATATTCATCAGACTCCTCTGATAGAAGAGACATGCCTTTTCAAAAAATGATGACATCTACAGAACCAAACACACATTGGTGATATAATGAACACGTGCGAAAAAGTATTCTTCTGGCAATAATGTACATACCATTCCAACATACCATAACATTATCATTATCATCTGGGGTCTCAAAAATGTGTATCATGTCATGCACCAAATTTTCCCTAGATGGATAAAGGTCAAACTTCACATCCTCAGCAGCATACGTGTCCCTGTATCAAGAGAAGGTGAATAAGATTTTGTCTTTGTCTTGCGTTAGCCTACAATCTTACTTACATTAAGATTTGTTTAACTGAATGACAAAGAATTATGCTACTAATTCTAAACATACATTATGTTTTAGACAAGTGAAGGTGTACTTTAAGCATAGGCTATTTATGCTACCCACCAATTCATGTACATTTCGCTGCTCCTTTGAATTGCCAAAAGCTTCTCTTCAATGAAATTCAACGGGTTCTCAGGACACGAGGTGCACAGATCAGCTAAGAGAGCCTTGCAAATAATAATAATAACAATTATTATAATTATAATAATAAGTATAATAACCATCATTGTTATCATCATAATCGGCATCATCATCATCATCATTACTCATCATCCTCAACAACAACAACAACAACAATTATTACTATTCATTTATGATTTGCTGACAGTGCCTAATATAGTATCACCTTAAAAATCTGTGGCAGAGAATTCTTCAAAATGTATTCCCTGAGCGATGGGTCTGCCTTTTCCAGTGATGACATACGGGCAGTAAAGTTACGCATTTTCTTAGGCTGGAATGTCATTAAAAATCAAAGTACTAGTTAAACCGTTATATATACAGTCTATGAGTTAAACACATTTACTGGGAAATTGATGACGATGACTAACCACCTGTCAGGCCAGTGTCCACATAAGACGTTGCCAAGTAACCAAAACTACGCTGGTCAATTGAAAAGTATTCAAGGAAATTAATTAGTAATCCTTCTATTCGTTTGATCGATAGTGTCCTTACAGAAAAGACAAAGACGGCAAACTGTTTGCATTTTTTGTGTTGTGGTAGTATTATTATTCATATAACATGGATGGTTTGCCAGCGCTTTGTCTGTGAAGGATTTGTGGGTCAGCAATCCCATGGAAAGGTTTTGGTTGGCCAGGCGCGTCAAATTGACTACTCGCAGACAGACAGCATGGGGGAATGATTTTGAATTCAGAAGAGGTACATCTTCATGTTAATAAAACGTTTTCAGGATGGGAGATGGGAGCGTCGTACCCAAATTGGGTAATATGAAAGCAGTATTGGGAATACTAGCAGGTGCGGGTGCCTCTTATGGGTTATACAAACTTGTCCGCGGTATAGGAGGTAATGCAGAGAAGAAAAGCAGAATGAAAACAGAAAGAAGTGGTCCAGATACCAGAGCTTCGGGAGATGTACGTCTGGAACCAGGAACTTTAATGGCCAAAGTTTCCGGATTTAATGTAGTTGGCGTGCCCAAGAATCCTTCTCAGGTCACCGTTGAAGCATCAAGTAAGATTAATTGTTCTTTTTAAAGCTATATTCAAAAGGCTAGCAACTAGCTATTTTGCTAGCTTTGCTCAATAGAACGTGAACAATGTCAACGTCACCCACTGACTGCTTATGTTTATATTATATTGAAAATGTAAGCTAACTGTAGATTTCTGTTAGTTTAGTAAGTAAAGTGAGTGTCACTGTTAAGTAGTCAGTTTCGAGCTGGTTTACCTGGTTTCTATGTAGTTACCATAGCGTTGTCTGTTGATAAAATACCTACTTCTTTTTTATTAAGTGGACCTACATCCATAAAAATTTACTCTGCTGTATTAGGTTCATCAAAAGACTTAAGTATATAAACTTACGACATGTGCCAGTAAGTCGTTTTGTTTCTGTGTTCAAAATGTTGTCCATTCAATAGAAGACATCTTTACAAAGTCGCCTGGTTGCTTGGAGCCACGACATATAGGCATGCTTCTGTCCCTTCTGCAAAGCGGCCCAAACACTTCAGAGAGGTCGCAAGTACTTATTACATTGGGGAACAGCGCAGCTTTCTCCGTAAATCAGGTAGAGTAACTGGTATTGTGGTGTAGTGGAAATTAAGATATGACTATTCCCTAAAACAGTTGTCTAAATTACAAGCAAGTCTGCACTACCCGACCATGTTCATTAAGTTCATGTTGATTTTTTTACGTCACCAGGATCTCATTCGTGAATTTGGAGGCCTTCATATTATTGCGGGGTTCCTTACAGACACTTCAGCAGATGTTAGACTGCAGACATTAAATGCAATGAATAACCTGAGCATGAACATCAGAAATCAAGAACAGCTAAAGGTACTGCACATCAGATGTTGACTTTATGAGAAGCTGGTTTTGCTCTGTCCTTTGTCTTACCTCTGTGTTCAATTAACCCTTTTTGTGTTATGTAGGTGTACATTCCTCGGGTTTTAGAGATGATAGACATGTCACCAGTCAATTCTGAGTTGCAGCTTGCAGCCCTGAGGTTGCTAACCAACATGTCCGTCACAGATGAACACCAGCATCTGATGAGAAACTCAGTCACCTTGTTTTTGTCGCTACTTGTTGTGAGCAATGAAGTCATTCAGGTATGTGTGCCAGAATAAGGATGCTGTCTACTGTTAGGGTCTGGGAAAGCTTGCTGGCGTCAGGCGTCAACAGCCAGTGGACTTACAACCCTCCTTTGAATACTTCTAAATGGCTAGAATTGTTTATGGCTTAACTAGGGCTACACAATATATTGAAAATATTGTCATATCGCAACATACAGTATCGTGATACACGTATAACAAAACATGGCTTAACTGGAATGAATGAAACATTACTGTGATACAGCTTAGAGCTTCCACATATGAAGATATTTGGGAAATCAAGTGGAGTCTTACTGCCCTTGATATCCACCCCATAGGCTGCACACTGGCTATGGCCTAGCGGTGAAGATTAGGCTGAAAGATGTTAAAACTATATTTAAATATTTTTTTATTTATCTCAAAACATATCGTTATCGTAACACTCAGCAGTGTTACCGCATATCGCACATTTTTCAAATATTGTGCACCCCTAGTCCAAGCTACTGTTTATTTCCTGTTTACAGTACTGATACTAAGACTGAGTAGAACATCCATATTTATTTATTGTGGTTCCATTTAGTTGTTTGTTTAGAGCACAAACACTGTCTGGACAGCTACAGGACCTTAGGAGAAATTTGCTGAATTTGACAAACTGTTTGAAATTAGATTCATAAGCTACACATTTATACACCATTGTTCTTCTCTTTTTTTCATCCTGATTTCATCCACCTTTACTGCCCACAGGTTCAGGTGTTAAAAGTTCTGGTGAATTTATCGTCAAACCCAGATATGATTGAAGATATTGTTCAAGCACAGGTGAATATGTGTGAAGACTTGTGTGGTTGTGTGTCTGTAGTTTTGTGCCTAACAAAAAAGTAAAAGTGTTGTTCCTTAAAGCTTAAAGACCAGAGGTTAAACAATAGATGCAAAGGCAAACCCATGAATCACACTGTCTCACTGAATGTTTTCTTGAGGTAAGAGATACAGCCTGATACTATAAAGTTTTGTGCTTCTGTCCATAGTGATCACAGCAAGGACCTTTATTTAATTGATTTTTGCAAAGGGATAACTGTAGATCTGATTGTAGATCTGAGTAGTCCTGTAATATTTTTAGTTTGTTGACAAGATTTTCTTAAAGGTGTCATTTAATAGTAGTAATAGTAATAATAGTCACTGCATAGTAATTACCCCTGTGTAATACTGCATCTGTTGCTGTGACAGTAAAAGCCTTGTGACAACTGTCTGCGAGTCGTGTACCTATAAATAGATAAATCTATTAGTAGATTTCAAAGTACACCGCAGTGCGTTGTTTAGATGTTGTCAAACAGATACAGTATAGCACCACAAGGTACCAGTCATACTTAATGTAGTAATTATGTTTTATTTGAGATAATTTGTAGTGTGCACTGTTAAGTTGTTAGTTAATGGGAGCAGGTTTCTTGTTTCTATTCTATGAAGACAAAAGTTGACCTGAAAATGTTCTGCAAATGTGTACTAATTATTTTGATTTCTGTGCAAATGCCTTTTGTACAAACTAATGAACTTGGCACATGCCATGTAGGAGGGCTGAAAAGGACGGCTTTCATGCAGTGATGTCTTTTCCGCACATTGCCCCAACATTATTAAATTAAGTAATTGTTTGGATAAAAGAGGAATGGGTGAACGAAATGTCTGTTCTCTGTAGTTTTCTCCATAATGTCTTCTTGTATGTTGACAGGCTCCAGCCTCCCTGGTCCTACTGTTTGATGGCTGCACTAGTGTGTCTGTGCTCCTTCGCCTGCTGATGTTCGTGGGGAACCTCAGGGCCTGGACACCCTCGGCTCAAGTGGCGGAGGCCCTTCGGTGGAGGCAGGACTCGCTGTTCTGTGTGCTGCTCGACGACTCCTCCCAGCTCCACCACAGACTCCCACAGCTCCTCTCTCACCCTGACGGGGAAGTCAAGGCTCAGGTGGCCAGGATCCTCACATAGCCTCCTCCCAGCCCAGGGACCCAGGGACAATAGTTCTGTCCCTACGGTGTTCCTGTAATGAAAACCACACCTGTGAAATCTCCTGTCCTTGGATCCTTTCTCGTGCACTGTCCTCTCAGCATTTTAATGACAGTGTAAGCTCTGCAGTGTCCACACAGTGTCTTCTTCCTGTCTCCTGAGCTCCCTATGAGCTCAGGAAAATTGCCCACTGCCAAACCTTTTTTAAATAGAGAGGTGAATGTGTCAGTTCAGACATCAGGTGTTAACCTCTCATGCACCCAAAAACTAACCCTCTTGCAGTTTGGTAGAGGGACTGGAGGTGGTTATGGAGAGGTTTTGTGAGACTTACATTTCATATTGCCTTTGTGACACCAATGTGTCCTGCCACAGACAGTTTTCAAAGGGAATGTTTTCAGGTTAAGATGCATGCCTTAGCATGGAAGAGTGAGTTTCTTACTGACTGGATTCTTCTGATTTGTGTGTGTCTGTGTAGCATTGTTAATGGTCTGTAGATGCTGCACAGCAGTTGAAGCTCATTAAGAGCAAATGCCAGCAAGTATGATAGCTCCAGATGATAGTAACATAGAAAAAATGTTACTACATCGTTGTTACACAGTTGATACATCATTGAGGCTGTGAGGGATATGAAGTTCTTACCAAAAAGAAAGAAGCAAAAAAGAAGAACACCACTATCTAGTGCATAAAAGCTCTCAGAAATAATTTGGGGTTGCACACAACCCTTTTGCCTAATTTATCCCAGCAGTGGCTTTAAAAACTATTAAGCCATTTTGAAAATTGGAGGAGGAAGACATTCCAGGTAGTCTGTTGTTAAGAACTAGTTTTACATCAGAGTCATCTGTCCAAAGAGCTACTGCACATTTTTGGATAGTAAAATAAATCGCCTCCTAATTATTTAAATAAAAACTTGTTTTATTCATATTTATTGCAGTTCAAAGCATATACAGGTGGAAATGTGTACATTTCTAAGCTTCTACTCTTCTACGTCTACCATTGTTTGTTGCAACTTGCGAAGATGGAAGACTCCAAAGCTGATCAACGCTAAATAAAGCTGCCATAATATTTCTAGTACAATAGGCCAGAGAAATTACATTTTGATTTACAGTGCAGATGTTTTTGTGTAGTTAAGAAAATGCAATGAAATGTAAACATTTTTAAATAGAATTATTTATTCTAAGTTATGTTGTTACACATCTGCATATTTGAATGCATAGTATTTGTTCTAATCAAATAAACAAACAGATTTTACAATATATGAGCTGTGTCTGATACTTAAGCCGAATCTGTTTTTGGATACTACAATGTTGTTATCCATTAATTAACCAGAGATTAATATATTTATATTGTGAAGGGCTTAACCCTATTAACAAGTAGGTGCTTCGGTGGATTGACACTTCCCATTTGTTTTGAATGGGGTGGCATGTTGCAGAACATACACAAAGGCATAGCAACAAAACCAGGGTTCAGTTCAGCAACACGACACCACATTCAAAACAAATGGCGAGCTTCCTCTACCTCGGCACGCATCCCCTCCTGGATCAGCTTTCACTTCCCCTTTCCGCTGGCTTTACTGCAGCAAGGCTTTGAATTGCTACCTAGCCTGGCCCGCCCAGTAGACACTGCGCGCACCAGGATGCTGTTTCGCAACTTTGCCTCTGCCCATTCCACTGCATCCTGGGCGCTGCACCTCCATCCTGTTCTGACCTCAACACCTGCTGAGGAGACCTTGGTGTGGGCAGAATCTCTGTAGAGCAGGACTTCTCTGGCTCGGGTGACCTTGAACTTCTCTGCCAGACTGATGGACAGAAGCTGCAGCTTGGTGTTATGCCCGAAGAGTGCAATGGTGCCTAAGGCCCAGCCACTTGCGTAGGAACTGGGCAATCTTCCTCTCAAAGCCCCCCATGATGGCATAAAGCAAAATGGATTTAGCAACACTGTTCTTCTGATTAAAAGCAGATAGACCATCTATCTGAAGATAATGATAGCCTTCCATAAAATGTCAGTAACTGTCTAAAATATTCACTGTTAAGTTTGCTTTGAGAAAAGTTCTCTGCATGCATGAAATCACTGTCGCTGTCTGCTCCAGGGCCATCACTACTTATGCTGCAGCCAATCACAGCAGTTTCTGAACAGTGTGAGTAAGCATATGATTCCCTTGTGGGAAGTGATGCTATGCTTTCTCCAAAATGGCAACTTTTTTTGTGAGTAAAAGGTACATTGTTTGCCAAACAGTCAAACTAGAGACCAAGAGAGCTTACTTCATCTAGTTCACTGCAAACCTCAGGGACTGAATATTACCTGTGTCCTGGATTACGTGATCTGGGGGGGCACAGATTTTGAGACCTTGTACCTGAAGCTTAAAGCAGCTAAGACTACCACAGTGCAGATCTTTGGTGCCACTAAAAAAGTCAATGTTAGAATTGGGGGGGGGGGGGGGGGGATAAAATCTGGTCCTGGAAAGGAAACCCATCTGTGTCCTGACCAAATGTTCACATAGACATATACAGCATGTATTATTGAATTAGTGACATCTAGGGGTGAAGTTGCAAAAAAAAATCTCAGCCCTATGGAGAGCCTACAAGGTGCCTGTCACGTCACCTGGTAAACCAGACAGAGGGTCTGGCTGTGCTTCCTATTGGCATGGTTGTCTCAGGCAGAATCTTCCCTGACCAATCAGCGAACAATTTTGCACACAAAGTCAACGTCATTGCTCACGAACACTCCCTCTGTTCGCCGATTGGTCAGGCAAGATTCTACCTGAGACAACCCTCTGTACGAAATGCAGTGTAGTATGAGGGGCTGGTTTACCAGGCTACCTGTCATGTGCCATGCAGTGTTTGGTTTGTGCATTCTGTTATACTGATACTGAGACGTGGCACCACACAAGAAGACATGATAATGTGAAGGGCTAATCGTTTAAGCCAATAAAGACACAGTTTGTAGTTACAGGTGATTCTATATTAGCAAATCAAAGTTTGATGGGTCACCCTGAATCCTCCACACGACAACTGTGTTGTAAACCACTGTCCTGCACTGATGGACTGCAGTTTTATTAATTTTTGCATCATTTCAAAATGGAGTACCTGCACCTGAGGTGAAAAACAGTTGACCTCAAAACACTTGTAAGGCACCTTTACCAGTTTGTGTAATAGAAAATAAAGTGCATCAAAAAACGAAACGCAGCCGAAGGCACGCCATGACACATTAACTTTAACTGTGCACGAGGTCTCGGAGATGAAAGCAAAGGGCTAAAGGTGTATGTCATGCAATCAGTTCATCCAAAAAATATCCCTCGGACTGTGGGCTTAGACTGTCTGTGTACAGAAAAACAGATTTTTTTTTCCACAAGTTCAGTAAAGTATGAAGGAGTGGAGGTGAGATGTTCTAATTCACATCAGGCATAGCCAAGACATGTATCCTTAAGTGATGGAAGTTTCACCATGGGCTACTATGTGGTCATCCACCCCCAAAAAAGGGGGTCAGAAGGGTATTTTCTGAGCTGTGACCATTTTCAGTACCTTCTTAAAACCACAATTTAATGTTTTATATCAATATATTTTATTTCTACCCAATGATTCCCTTCTTAAAATACACTAATGAAGTGAATAATTAGGTCTTGGTCAATTGGGGGTCTCACAGCTGATGGTCAAAAAAGTGATAAATATATATTTACAGGGAAACTGCTTCTTTGCACAAGTTGAGTAAAATATGAAGGAGTGGAGCTGAGATGTTTTAATTCACAGGCATAAGACATGTATCTTTAAGTGGTGAAGTGGTGATCTTTAAGTTTCATTACTCTGGGGTAGGCCTACTATCTATCTATATATATATAATACTAATCAAGTGAAAACTTGGAGGTGTCACAACTGATGGTCAAAAAGTGAAAAATATATAGTCCACCTAACTAAAATCCAGTTTTGACATGCCTGTAACTTTTAATCAACACCGGCGACCAAATGTTAACATTTTGTATACAAAATTAAGTTATGGCCTCCAAAAAACATTAAAAATTAATGCGGCGATCAGCGGGAACGAAAAAAGACCATGGCCCTTAATGTTTAAAGGGCCATACAATCTAAACCGCTTAATAGTTTGATCTGGAACTTGGGGTTTTCTTTTCTCCCATTGCTGCAATTCTGAGCAAGTCAATTTTATAGCCAAGCTTAGCTGTAGAAACGCAAATTCATGCAGCGGATTGAGCGTTGGGCAATTTGCGGTCACTACATCTCCCATAGTTCCGTGCGCGTTCACTTGATCTCACTGAGCTCTCAAGGATAACGCGACTGATCCATCACATGGGGTCCATGACTGTGTCGAACAGAGATGTCCACTGAAAATGTGCATTTGCCAGCTGATAGCGAGACACGAAGGCGAAGGTTTGCTGCCGACTCTTCAGATGAAACAGGTAGAAATGCTGAACTCGTTAGTCAAGGTGATATAGCCTAGCTGTTTACGCTCCAGATAGGTTACAGTGTTGCTTGTGTCATAGCTTAAACTGAACTTCTAGGCAAGTCAGGGTGGCTTTTTAGTGCATCAAGGTGTATTCACGTCGGGTTTTGGTCCATGGCTAAAGATTTGAATTGTAATTTTGTGTGTTTTCAGGCGTTTGGACAATGCACTTTGTACGTTGAATCTGAAAATTACGATTTTAGGGTGGTCGTCGGGGTCTGAAATTATTTTACTACAACCGTTATTACTTACTAATAACCCGATCTTTCAATGAGCTGCAGAACTTCGAGGGGGCGTTTCCGTGAGAGCAAGTGTCCAGCCATATTACCCAGAACTGAAGGCGCGCCTTCAAGTTGTGTTCTCGTTCTAGCATACTATAGATAAGGTGATATGCAGAGTATCGCAGTAATAGCAGAGGAAGTGAGAGCTACAGCCGCAGACATCCTACTTAACTGAAACCAAGCCAGGTTAGCAGTTTATTTGTTGTCTTAAATAAAAGATAACACGATGGGTTAAATGCCAGCGTGACAAAACCCAGGTAGTCGCAGAGGTAAACTGTGCGCATGTGACTGAGTGGAACATGGCCACAACACCTGTTTTTGTACGTCACGCACATGAGAACATGAGTACACGCTGCACACAGAGCCAATGTGATGGAGGAACTGAGAGTGGGAGGATGCCTTTTGGCTATTTTAGGCACAGATGTAAATCTGTAGAGATTTTTTATCACCTGAAATCTAAAGAAAATGACTGAGTGGCATAGTACGGTGTTCATTTTAGGACATCGTCAGATATCAGTCTCACATGTCAGATATCAGACTCACATGTCAGACTCAGACGAAAAGGTATCAGCTTCATCTAAAAGTAACTCATTCTCAGAAAAACCTGTCATACTCAGATGAAAAGTCATCATTCTCAGAAAAATATCTGTCATACTCAGATGAAAAGTCATCATTCTCACAAAAACATTTCTCATCCTCAGATGGAAAGTCGTCATTATCAGGAAAACCTTTGTCATCCTCAGATTCAAAGTCATCATACTCAGAAAAATATCCGTCATACTCAGATTCGAATCCGTCATTCTCAGAAAAATATCTGTCATACTCAGATTCAAAGTCGTCATTCTCAGAACCAAACAGCGCCATCTCTCGGAAATACTCAGTCAATCTCAGTCTCAGTTATCAGTCTCAGTTTCACACGAACAGTTGTCAGAAAAAAAGTTCTCATTCTCACATGAAACTTTTTCAAAAAACAAGCAGTCATATGGCTTTTGGATAATAGCACCCTGAAGGTGGCGCGGTTCACTACAATTTCTCAGAGCCGTTTATTATCTCAATATACGAGCAAGGATCCGCCAAGCGTAGCAGACTGCTGCCAATCTTTGCCAGCCATAGATTGTAGAAAAGACCAGCATCAGAACCGCTCTGGCCAGCACTATTCTACTGAGATCGTCGACACAACAGTAAGTTAATAAGACCCTACCCTCATACCCTTGTTTAATTACAAAAAATTGAAAGCCTTGTTAGGGCTAGTCTGCTATACGACATATTTTTTCTTTTGAATTGCGACTGCATTGCTTAATCAGGCAAATAGCTGCTATATTATCATTCATGTTATGTTATCCAGAAAACTTTTCAAACACAGAGAAACCTTGAACACAAATATTACATTAAAAAATGTATATGTGCAGAGAGATGCACTTGGGCTCTACGACGTTGTTGGAGTCAGAGAACTAGCGATGAAACTGCTAACGCTAGCTTGAGAACATGACAAAGTTTCATGTGAGAATGAGAACTTTTTGTCTGACAACTGTTCGTGTGAAACTGAGACTGATAACTGAGACTGAGACTGACTGAGTATTTCCGATATGGCGCTGTTTGGTTCTGAGAATGACGACTTTGAATCTGAGAATGAAAAACGTTTTTCTGAGAATGACGACTTTGAATCTGAGTATGACAGATATTTTTCTGAGAATGATGGATTCGAATCTGAGTATGACGGATATTTTTCTGAGAATTATGACTTTTCATCTGAGTAGGACATGTATTTTTCTGAGAATGAGTTACTTTTGGATGAAGCTGATAATAATAAGCTGATAATGACGACTTTTCATCTGAGGATGAGAAATGTTTTTGTGAGACTGATGTAGGGTGACCAGACGTCCCGGTTTGACCGGGACAGTCCCGATTTTTAGTCGCGTGTCCCGAGTCCCGACAAAAGCCCGTCGGGACGCAAAAATGTCCCGGTTTTCACCCAACACCACATCAAGCTGCCCAAATTACAGTGATCGCATATACAAAACTGTTAAATTAAAGCCTAATGAAGTTTCCAGTAATTCAGAGTCAATGTGTGTGTGTGTGTGTGTGAGTGACAATGGTAGGTGCGCTCTGTGAAATCTTCGCAGTCAATGTTACAATGTATCTTGCAGTATACAGCGGCCGTGTTTTAACGGTTTTCTTTGATAGCAGACTAGACTACTACACGACAATGCCTAAGAATGTGCACGCGCATGATGTCACACATAGTGTCCCGGTTTTAGACTCTGGAAATCTGGTCACCCTAGACTGATGACTTTTCATCTGAGTATGACAGATATTTTTCTGAGAATGATGACTTTTCATCTGAGTACGACATGTGTTTTTCTGAGAATGAGTTACTTTTGGATGAAGCTGATACCTGAGTCTGACATGTGAGTCTGATATCTGACACGTGAGACTGATATCTGACGATGTCCTAAAATGAACACCGTACATAGTGGATTTTGGATGAAATGCATGTATAAAAAATCTGTTTGTGTTTGCTGACATGCAATATGTGATAACAGCACATCAGAACCACGGGGTCCAAGCAATGCTCTAAGAGAAAATAGACACATGGCAGAGCCATGTAGAATCTCACAGGAAACACTGTGAATGGGAGGCTGCGGAACTAAAACGGGTCTTTCTCACAGCAGATCCCCCACTGGACCTGCAGATCCCCAGAGTAAATGCCAGAGCGCTGTGGTGTGATGTTGTGTGTGGTGCCCACTTACACCACGAGGGCCTTGATGGATACTCCTCTCTCCCCTGCACCTCTCCACAGCTGGGGCCCTACCCATCCACATTCCCATTTGGACAGAGAAGTAAAGTGGTATTTGTATCAGTGCTGTTGACCACTTCCTGTCAAATTCTCTAATTGAATACATTTAGGGGCAGTGCTGGTTGTAATACATTATTGTACTTGAGGAGTCCACGGGAAAAACAGGAAAGGTCTAAAAATGTAGAAATCGAGATAATGGAATTTCTAAGTTTGAGTTTTGATTTGAATTTATAAGTAAATGCTATTTTAAAATGCTTCTAGCTCGAGGCTGTGCTCATTTATTCACAGGATTGCTTTTGGAAAAGCTGGGGTTTCAATGCAACTAACGATCATGGGAGTAATTTGAAAAATGTGATTTTGTGACTATGCTGTTTTTTTTCCATGGACTCCTCATCTATCATTAGTCTGTGTTGAACACATGCAAGTACATGCTTGGTTCCTCAGGGCTTTTAATCAATGTA
This sequence comes from Coilia nasus, assembly GCA_027475355.1. Classification (NCBI taxonomy): domain Eukaryota; kingdom Metazoa; phylum Chordata; class Actinopteri; order Clupeiformes; family Engraulidae; genus Coilia; species Coilia nasus. Next base: position 8,614,838 of record CM050208.1, read on the forward strand.
CTTTTAAAAGCTGCCTGACTGCCTTTTCCAGGTCACAGTTTGCAAGCTTTGAACGATACATGGACGGAGAGCCGCTGCAAGACAACTTTAAGTGCCGAAAATGAAGTGGAAGCACAGAAACTGGCTAACAATTACAAAGTGATTAAACCTCCCTCTAGAGTTTGACCAAACTTGGTCATTTGTTTGTTTTTTTAGAGCAGCTGTGATGCACCTTATACACTTTTTTTAACAAGGTAGACATTGTCTTCTTCTTTATTCAGTTTGGATTCAGAAAGTGGAAAAGTCACGTCACAGAACGACCCTTTGAGGAGAGGTCAGAGGTAGTGAAAGAGCTGTACTCTGAGTTGAGAGTGATTAAACCTCACACAGGTAAGTCAGTAGTCAGGTTTCCTATCACCTTATTCACATTAGTAATACGAACCCACAGCAATTTGGCTTACAAGATGCCTGTCGGCGGCCATTTTAGAATGTGAAGATTAATGCGCTTGTCAAGTATTCCAAGTATTCCAAGGATTTGGTTATTTGAATAACTAAAATGGGCATTAACATGTCGGATGAATACCCGGTTAGTGAAAAGTACATGGAGATATACATGCTCAGTTCAGCTCAGCTCAATTAACAAAATGCAGTGACTGAACAAAAGCGAAACCTAAATCAAATCAATATTTGGTGTAACCACCTCTTTGCCTCTTTGCCTTTAAAAGAGCATCAATTCTTCTAGGTCTATTGCATAGAGTTTTTGAAGGAACTTGGCTGGTAGCTTGCACCAAACATCTTGAAGAACTACCATAGATCTTCTGTGGATGTATGCTTCCTGATATATATACAACCAATTTGGTATAATTGGTTGATCATACACTTGACTATAATCCTGCAAAATCCCTGGCATTGTGTGTACACCCCTGACAGTAACATCTATGCATCTTTGTAAGAGAGAAAAGCACAACTTTAATTTTGGATAACCAGAGTATCTCTTACTGCTAAATATCATGTACCATTATATTGATTATGATATACATGCTCAGTCATGAATACTGGTGGGTATAAGAAGTACCAGTGGGAAATGAAATAAATGTTCTTTTTAAACATCCTTACATGTCTTGGTAGCTAGCTGCAGAGTATAATACTACCTCTGTTTGTTTTTATTACAGGTTCCCTGATTTCTTTTGGTAATGTCTTATATGTGCTCTTGTTTGGGTGGTGGCTTGCCCTGGTCTACGTTTTGGTCAGTCTTCTGATGTTCTGTACTCTTATCGGAATCCCATATGGTCAGCTTAAATCTCCCTCAGATTAATGCAGAAACATGTCTGTCAAAACATATTGTGAATAATTGTAGTTACTGTGGCTACTTTGTCATATTACAGGCAAATTGTGCTGGCAATTATCAGGTTATTTCCTATGGCCTTTTGGGAAGTCCATAACAGAGGTAAATTGTTATGTGTTCAGTTTCTTCAGTTAAGTTCCATCATACTGTTTTATGTTCAAGTGAAAGCTAAGGCTACTTAAATGTCAGCCTGTGGGTCATTGAATGAAGTGCAATTGATTTTATGCATTAAATTAATTATAATGCACTTAATCATGCAAAGGAATGACAGTGGTACTCATCATTACACAAACTGCCTAGTGAATTCAATATATTCTTTGGACATAGGCTGAAAACCTATTTTATACTAAGATGTTAATTGTCATCACATACATTGTGGTGAAAACACATTCACACTTTTACTCCATACTGACACCTTGACTGGATTTTTATAGTTCTGAATCATTAGAATTATACTTAGACACTACAGTCATTTCTTTCATATTAGAATATCCCATGTAATCAGTTGTTATAATAAAAATAAAATAAGTTGTTATAAGTAAAACATTTCTTTAATTCACATAAACTATATTTCAGTATTATTTGTTCATAAAATTTGAAATGTCCTTGTGTTCACTAATCACTGCTTTGGCACTGCTTTTCATATCTGTGGGTTGAACAGGGTCCTGCCTGTGCAAGAAGACCTGAGAGGCATGTGCAGCACACTCTCACCGAAGAGGTTCAAGAAAACGAGCAAGACTCATCGTTTCTGCTGCCCACCCCTGTGGAAGACTCAGCTGAGGAACAGGCATCCAATAAATCCTCACACTGGGTGAGATGACACAGCAGTTCATTATGTGGGCTATGCATTTTGTTCTCAGACATCAGACTGCACATTTCACAAGGAATGAACACTTATCTGTCAATAACATCTATGCATCTTTGTAAGAGAGAAAAGCACAACTTTAATTTTGGATATCCAGAGTATCTCTTACTGCTAAATATCATGTACCATTATATTGATTCTGAATGAATGAATGAATGATGTATGTATGTATGTATGTATGTATGTATGTATGTATGTATGTATGTATGTATGTATGTATGTGTGTGTGAATGTATGTATGTATGTATTAATTTACCTACAATTTATTCTAATCATCCGTAGTTCAGAGCTTGAGTAATTGTTATGCTGTTTCAGAAACGTGTGAGCACGTACGTGTGGCTTCTGCTGGGCTATCCTATCCTGGTCATCTTTCACTCTGTGTGCTGCCTGCTCTCCTGGCTGCTGGTGGTCACCATCCCTGTGGCCAAGATGAACGCCCGTATGGTGGGCTCTATCTTACTTCTGCCACCAGAGGATGTTCACATCAGCCCTACCAAGGAGGTATTTAATACAAAACTGGTTCTGCAATCATATTCAAAATACAATGAAGCATTTACTTAGGCCAAAGCATTTACTAGCCCCAAATGTCTTACATGTAGCAGCTTCAATAAAAAAGTGATACACTAAGTAACACTAACACATTCTCCAGCCACAGCCCGGTGAGGATACAGCACTGCTGTGCTGCAACCATGCGTTCAATGTCTACTACTACAAGTACACCGTAGATGGGATCAACGTGTTTGCTGTCAGTATCCTTCATGAAAAACGCCTTTCACAAATTGTTGTCACTTAATAATCATAAAGAAAGATTTTGGTGCTTACTATGGTCAGCCACATGCTGTGTGTTCATTGTTTTGCTTAAAGCTACTAGTTTGTTTTAGATAACTAAAGAGGCACTGCAGTCAGGTTCTATATTCACTCTTTCCTGATGAGTCTTGAGTTTCTTGACCTCAATTGTTTTTCTAGACCTTCTGCCACTGGTCATTTTTGCTCTGGTGATCGGTTACATTGACAAAGACAATAGATTTGCCAGCTCAGAGGTCAAATTTGCCACAGCCATTGGATCAATCATCCCTCTGTCTTACTATATTGGCATGGGTATCGCTAGGTGAGAACGTCAACAACATTTTTCCCCTCTTTGATTGGAAAGGAACCTTTTTTCTAATTATTATTATAGTAGTAGAAGTAGTAATTGTAGTATCATTATTGTACAGTAATAGCATACCTTACCAGTAGTAGCTTCTAGTAAGAGTGTAATTAGTGCTTATTTATTAAATAACCATTTCTTATTAGTAATAATTAATACTTACTATACAGTTACATTTATATGTACTGTAGAATACATTGTTTTTAGCATTGAATACACCATAGATTGACTGACCACTAAAACTGCCACCGGTTTTATGAAAGTGTGGCCTGGTTCCCCAAACTCTCTTTGATCCCTCTCCCTTCAGTATTTCAGCCCAGAGTAACTTTGCTGTGGGTGCCGTAGTCAATGCCACGTTTGGCTCCATCACCGAGATGACCTTCTACATCACTGCACTGCTGCAGGGACATCGCCAAGGAAACCAGTGCCTGCAGGAGATCGTCAAGTCTGCCCTGACTGGGACCCTTTTGGGATGCATTCTCTTCATCCCTGTTAGTATCTAAGGAACACACACAGACACACACACACACACACACTCAGTCATGGATACATGCAGTTAGAGTGATGTGGCAAACGCTCTGGCTGCCATTTTGGGCATGCTCGCGCACACACATGCACAATGCTTCATCATACTGAAACACTGACTTAAAAGAGAACTTCGGTGTAAAATGAAAATTGGCATGTTAAAACATCATACCGAGTTGGTATGTGTACTGGGGAGCACATTTGATTTAGCCTGTTGCATTCAGAGTTTAACTATTTTTTATCGTTTGTCCCAGAAGGCTAACAATGGAAGTGGTAGGTGCCCTCAGACGAAGCATGACGACTATGCTATTTTTAAACAATTAAAACAGCTCGAAGAAACTCCACACTCCATCGGTAGTACAACACAGGTCCTGACATTAAAAACGAGGCACTGAGAACTTTGTAAGTGTACACAACATTTATTAATAAAATAGTTTTGACAGGCAGTACCTTGCTGTAGTTTCTCGTCGCCGCCATGATGAAAGTCCGCACGAGTCGATTGAGGAACACGAACCAGCAGGAACGATAGGAGAAGAGGTAGTACAATCGACTTGTTTGCACCTTCATCATGGCGGCGACGAGAAACTACAGCAAGGTACTGCCTGTCAAAACTATTTTATTAATAAATGTTGTGTACACTTACAAAGTTCTCAGTGCCTCGTTTTTAATGTCAGGACCTGTGTTGTACTACCGATGGAGTGTGGAGTTTCTTCAAGCTGTTTCAATGGTTTAAAAATAGCGTAGTCGTCATGCTTCGTCTGAGGGCACCTACCACTTCCATTGTTAGCCTTCTAGGACAAACGCTAAAAAATAGTTAAACTCTGAATGCAACAGGCTAAATCAACTTTGCTCCTCAGTACACATACCAACTCGGTATGATGTTTTAACATGCCAATTTTCATTTTACACCGAAGTTCTCCTTTAACTCCTTAATGAAACCCAACCCCTAACCTGAACCTCCACCAGACACAGAGTTTCAACAGGTGGTTATTAATAGTCTCAGCATTTGAACACAGTCTATAGGACCATCCAAATCAAGTGTGGCCCCTTTTGTCTGTGCACATGAGTTTGAAACGATTTAAAAGTCTTGTGTTGGAGATCCACCCAGATGTTGTCATAGAGAGGACATGTCAGTACAGTGGCAATCTATGGTAGTCTGGTAAACCCACCCCTTGTACTTCATTTCATTTTGTACAGATGTTCTGGAGCAGAGTCCGTTTGAGATCAAGTAAGAGGACAGATCAAATCCTAGCCAATCAGTGAACAGAGGGTGTGTTCGTGAGCCACAATGTTGACTTTGTGTGCTACATTTGAATTGTAGTGCGTAGGTAGGCTAATTGCATATGTGACGACCAGACGTTAGCGATTGGGTAAAGGCAGAGGCACTTGTTTTACACATCTTCAGGAAAAAAATCATTTCTCACGGCTTCGCTCCAGACCCTCTGTACAAAATGAAATGAAGTGCGAGGGGCTGGTTTACCAGGCTAAATCTATGGCACTCTTGTTTCATTGATGTGTCTGCCCGTGAGAGAGGTTTGTTGTCCAATTACTGTACCTTGTTCCTCTGTGTGCTGTGCAGGGCGTCAGCATGATCATCGGGGGGCTGAGACACCAGGAGCAGAGGTTCAACAGCCGCTCAGCTGGAGTCAGCTCCTCACTGCTCTTCATCTCCATCGGGGGTAGGCAACGGCCCAGAAGAAGAGTGCCTGCTCCATACAAATTTAGTCCACCCACGTGACTCTTTAGATAAGGAGTTTTTCTTCAAGCAACATGTGAGCTTGTGCAGCCCTCCTGACAAACCTGTCCTTTGGCTTGCTGTTGCAGGGGTGTTTGCGCCAACGTTGTTTTCCAAGGCCTATGGCAGCCTTGTTTGTGAAGGCTGCACCTCCATGGGGACCAATGGCACCACAAATACCAGTGGGCCTTACAACTGCCACAACTGCCACTATGACCTGGTGAGTCCCTTTGTCTTTGCTGTAATGCGCCATTTTGACATAATGCCTCATATTACAGGTATAGTTTAGTGCTTTAGAGTTTAGTTTTTATTTTAGTTTGTTCTGTTAAACACAGGATTGAAGTTAGTAGATATTTCTTAAATCCTTAAAAAAAAAAAAAATATTAAACCATTTTTAAAAGTGTACTCTAACATGTTTCATCACTGTTTTATGAGCAATGATGCTGACTTTTCTCCCTTTGCTTCATCAGAGTGAAAATAACTACACCATGTTCCATAGCCATGTTGAGTAAGTGGGAAAATCATATCTGTATTTGTATAGGCTTCTTCTGAAAAGGTGTAAATTAAAATAAATTAAATAATTAAGTAAATTTAAATCTTTCTTCCCATAAGGCCGTTGGTGTACTGCATCTCAGGACTCTTACCCATCGCTTACATCATTGGTCTCATCTTCACCCTGAAAACTCACACACACATCTATGATATCCATGTTGGTGACACTAATGGTGAGTGAAAATGACTCGGGTTAAAGTCATGTCATTCAGTGTAGCCAAGCCAACCATGTAAGTGTGTAAGGGCCTGTCTCCCTCTTGTCCTGTGCTGTGCGGGTGTTTATGTGTGGGTGTGCATGTGTGTATGCATGTGTGTGTGCATGTGTGTGTGTGTGTGGGTCGGTCTGTGTGTGCATGTATGTGTTTGTTTGTGGGTGTGCATGTGTGTCTCTGTGTTTTTCTGTGTGCGCGCATGTGTGTGTGTGTGTTTGTGTGTGCATGCATGTGTGTGTGTGTGTGAGTGTGTGTTTGTGTGTGCATGCATGGGTGTGTATGTCTGTGTGTGCATGTGTGTGTTTCTATGTGCACGCACATGTACATACATGTGTGTGTGTGTGTGTGTGTGTGTGTGTGTGTGTGTGTGTGCCATGACAGCCTCAGGGCAGCTTGGTGCGGTGGTGCACTGGTCGCGCTGGAGAGCCATGTTCATCCTCATCATCGCCACCGTGCTCATGTCGGCCTGTGCTGACCTCACCACCGAACACATCCAGCCAATCCTCAGCCGGCCCGGCATCTCCCAGGTCAGTCTAGCACCGGTGCTTTAGCCCCTTAAGACATTACATTACACTTAGCTGACGCTCTTATCCAGAGCGATTTACAGTTATGTACAGGGTTTCGTTAAAGTCTCTGGAGCAGTGTAGGGTTAGATGCCTAGCTCAAGGGCATTTTAGCCATGGGTAGGGCGGGACACAACCCTGTTTGAAATTTGTTTTACAGCAGCCTAAATGGCAAAGCCAAGTTGTAATGTGTTAGTAAAGAATTTCTGTAATATAATGTTATAGTAAATACATTTTCATTCCACTAGTAGAACAGGGAATCACTCCACAGAGAGAACATTGTGTACAAAGAGGCTGCAGTATGAAAAAGGACTGAGGCATATATTATTTGCTAACTATTTGCACACATCACACTCTCCGTGTCTCGACAGTATTTCATCGGTGTCACTGTGCTGGCTATGGTACCCGAAATTCCAGAGATAGTGAACGGAATCCAGTTTGCACTCCAGAACAATATCGGCTTGAGGTGGGTTAAATTCAGTCTCAGCCAAAGGTTTAGATTTATTGGTTCACTGTGTCTGTCTGACTGGATACGAATGATCTGACTGGTGCTTGTTTCGGCACAGTTTGGAGGTGGGAAGCTGCATTGCTGTGCAAGTGTGTATGATCCAGATCCCCCTACTGGTCCTCTTCAACGCAATCTATGTAAGTGTTAAATATGCTGTTTTTGTTGTGCTAGTTATTTTTCTGTGATCAACATCAGAAAATGTAAAGAAAACTATAAATTCAGATTCATATATTCAGAAACAAACTTTTAAGATGTACAGTTACCAAAATGAAATAAAAAACACACACTTACAGGTTTTCAGATATGTGTTATTAAACAATGTTCCAAGAGGTAATTGTAGGGTTTACCTTCATTTGTTTTCACTGTGGACATTCTAATAGCACCTGCAGTTAACAGTATGCAACAGTAGTTTTTATTTAATGCTTTTAATGTAAAGTCTGGGTGTTCTTTAATTTGGACCCTGAGCCTGGCAATAAAGGTGATAATGAGGATATCATCTTACAGTTTTTGCCCATTGCTTAAACACATTTTGTAAAACTTGGCTCGCTGTGCCAAAACTCTACACCCAAGCACATAGGACACAACACTTGGAAATAAACCATTCACATCTATGTCAAATTGAAACTCTGCTATCACAACCTAACAATCCTTCACCAAAATGTCACTCTCATGACAAAATTGCACACACTTATATCTTATGAAAACACTGTCACATCAGCACCAACACACTAGTCTACTTTATATAAAACACTGTTTTTTGTATTTTAAATAGATGTGTTTTGCCATAGATACATCGGTATTTCATTTTTGAACGAAGTGTCTTATGTATGAAATAGTGTGTAGTGTGCAGGAGCAAGTGTGTTGCAAAAAGGAGCAAGTGTGTTGCAGAATTGCAACTAAAGTGTAAAGCAGCATTTGTGTTTAAGGTATGGTTACACTGTGTTTAAGGCATGGTAACACAACTTCAAGTTATGTTATTTTGGTTTAAGCATATGTCTATTGCGTTCAAGCAATGGGCAAAAACTTTAAGGGCATATGACAGCTAAATCAGTAAACACAAAAAGTGTAAGTCACACAAGGGATGATTAGAGGGACTGCTTGAAATCGGAGCTTGGCTTTCATCAAATTTTGGAATGGCATGAATTATAAAGCTGGTACAGTGTGTGTTATACCAACTCAATGAACTCTGGATTTCTTTAAGCATTTTATATACAGTATTATTCTGAAATGAAATGATGATTTTGTTTTCAGGATGTTGGCTTTGTACTCATATTCAGCGATCTTCATATGTGGGCCAGCATTTTCAGTGTGATTGTTGTGAACTATATTTTCATGGACGGCAAGTCTGATTACTTCCAAGGTGAGAATCATTACTCTTTCTGCCCTCTTGTTCTTATGTTACACCTGATTGGGTCATCTGACATTAAGTGCTTGTCTGTATGTTTGTGTGTGTCTCTCTCTATGTGAGTGTATGTGTGTATGTATGTGTGTGCATGCGGGCCTGTATTGTGTGTGTGTGTGTGTGTGTATGTGTGTATGTGTGTGTGTGTGTATGTATGTATGCATGTGTATGTGTGTGTGTGTGTGTGTGCGTATGTATGCATGCACATGTATGTGTGTGCACGTGGGCCTGTGTGTGTGTGTGCATGCATGTACGTGTGTGCATATGCCCGTGTGTGTGTGTGCATACGCCCGTGTGTGTGCATACGCCCGTGTGTGTGTGTGTGTGTGTTTGTACATGATTATCTCTGCAGGCACTGCTCTGGTGGTGGTGTACCTCATCCTCTTGGCCTTGTACTACTTTGCACCTTCCCCTGCTGGTTGCTGAGTGATCAACAACCTCACTTAAACGGACTCTTGATCCTTACTTGAGAAGTACAATTGTATGGCCCAGAGTGGCTCCACATCATCAACCTGGCGTGTGAAAGACTTTTGTTTGCACTTTAGTAACAGATTTTTCTAACCTTTCATGTTTTGTAACTTAAATATTTTGGTTCCTTTATTGTATTTTGCTGGTAAGACAGGGGTGAGAAAGTCAAACAGTTACAATGAGAAAACCTTTGTCATACACATTCCCAAAAGCATCATCAGTTTACAGGACTGTAATATGTCAGAGTGAATGTGTTTTGTTTTATTACATAAATTACTGATAATATTAATCAAGTGTGTCTTAACAGTTCACATCTCCAAAGAGAATATAGAGAATTATGTTTGTACATACAGTTGTACATTACAACGTTTTTGTTGAACATAAACCAAACCTTAACAAAACTATTTTGATATGTATTTGTGCATTGGTTCCAAAAATAGATTACTGATCATGCTTAGCATTAATTTGTGACTGCAGTTGTCTTATAAAAACGACACCATTTCATCTTTATACTCCTTATAAATGTGTAATGATATTGCACTTCGGGAGCCTAAACTCAGAAGTCAGTCGTCCTCTTTTAGGTCATTCTGCTCAGAAAGAGGTGACATTTCAGTCAACTGACTTTGCCAAATTAATGTCTGCTTTTTTCTCAACTGATCATTTTGAAATCTAAATGTACATAACCAGGTCAATAATAACATTTTGCAAATTTAAAAGGAACTAAATTCTTACAGAGATTTTAAGATCATTTGCATATCATCTGCATTATTATCCCAGCTGAAGAACACAGTGGTCCTAACACAAAGTGTTATTTTAAAAGAATTTGGTATGTTTTCATCCTCAAAATCATTCACACTAATTCTGTTCACAAAACACGGCTTTTATAACTCACATAGAACTATGAGGAGAGAGGTGTGAATAGAATTAGAATGCATCATTTCCCTCAGAATTATAAAGGTGTTTTTCTTAAATCTTATAAACCAGTGGGTTTACATTTGGCTATAACATTTCTTCACTACTTCTTAAACAATCTTTGCTATCTTTATACCTGTGTTGAATACATTTTTCAGGCTCGTATTTCCAGTGCAAACTATAGGAGTTGTAAGGCTTGTTTGGTAGTTGAAATCTCAACAGACCTCTTGAAATGTGAAGGCCCCAGACTCTAATCAACACTTCATGGCTCCACTAGAACTAAATGAAGAGGCCTGTTTGCCATTTTCCATGAAAGTGCTATTTGCTCTTGCAACGAGGCCCCAGTCAAGGGTGGCAAAACTAAATGAAAAACAAAACATATTCACAGTTTGTTCCCGTCATATATTTGATGCAAATGATGTCACAATACACAAGAAGCAAAACAGCACTTGCATACAAACTAAACTGGATGAACACGCAAACACATTACACTAAAGCAACACGCAAACCATCCAGGATACGGAAGGGTAAAGCCCACATGGCTGGCCCTGCCACACCTGCTACAGATGCTGCTGAAGAAACCAAGGAGGAGACAGTGACAGAGGATTACAGTACTGCTGTGTGTCACCTGCTGGATTCAAACAGTGCTAAGGAACAGACGGATGGGATATTGTTGCCTTGGCAATGGTGTGCCATCATCCACCATGAATTCAGCATTTCCTTACCAGGTGCATCCTTCCTGCATTCACACCACTCACCAAAACTAGTTTGGACTGGACCACTGCTTGTTGTAGAAGGATCATTACAGCCACTGTTTACAAATACTACATACTTGACTTTTCTCCAGGAAAAAAAACGACAAAAATTAGCCAGCTACTATAGCCAGACTCAAATAATGTAGTAAACACACCTTTTTCATTTTGTCATACAAATGGATTTAAATTTAGATCTCAGACTGTAAAATTCAGTTCGAAACTGTGGGTTTACAGCAGCATAAGTTATTGGATTGGTGACAGATGTCATGCAGACAAACGATATGGTCAGTATTTCCAACTCCAATGCTATCTCCATCTGAAAAATACAAAATCAGGTGTAGTAAGTGAGTTGTATCACCAATTTATACAGAACTACGATTTATATTTCCATTTTTCATGTTTACTGTTACATAATGTAAACTGTGCTCTGTGTGCTGAGTCCATTCCTCTACTCTCTCTTCACCCATGACTGCAGGCCCATGTATGGATGTAACTCCATCGTCAAGTTTGCAGATGACACCATGGTGGTTGGACTCATTACAAACAACAACGATGAGTCAGACTACAGGGCAGAGGTTCAGCACTTAGCTATCTGGTGCACTGAGAGAGCCAATAGCCTGCTCCTCAACACCAGCGAAACCGAGGAGCTAATAATTGTGGATTTCAGGAAGGAGAAGAGAGACACACACACTGATCCACATCAGTGGAATAGCTGTTGAATGTGTATCCAGCTTCAAGTTCCTGGGGATTCACATCTCTGAGAACCTGTCATAGGCAATTAACACCTCCAGCCTGGTTAAGAAGGCCCATCAGCGACTCTTCTTCCTAAGGACACTGAAAAAGAACCACCTATCCGATGACAGCCTCAGTTACTTCTCCCGCTGTGTGATCAAGAGCGTCCTAAACAGGTGTGTCACGGTCTGGTATGGGAAGTGCTCTGTCTCTGGGGTGGTGAAAACCGTCCAACGCATTACAGGGACTCCACTGCTACTGAGGACATCTGTTTACTTGTTCATAGTACATCATACATTCATATAGCACAAATACTTCTTTATAATACATCAGCTTATATCCCTTATGTGTATTAATGCCTATTAATTCCCACCTGTTCCTACTGCCCTATTTATTTGTACATAATTTACTAGAAACTACACTGTTTTATAGGCTAATGTGCATTGTACTATACTGTAGGCTACTGTATATCTCGCACTTGCTGCTTCTTGCACTTCTGATAAGATGCTAAGCCACACTTCGTTGCCCTGTGTTTATAATTTATAATTGTTTAATGACAATAAAGTTTAATCAAATCTAATTGTTTAAACCAACATTTTAAGTATATCTATAGCATCTCCACACACTTTTTGTGCGCACAGAGGTAATACTTACACTTGTGTTGTTGGACCGGCGAATGAAGTAATTTGCAAGGACTGTCAAAATGAATGGTGTCCACAAAATCAGGAAAGTAAGAATTATGTAACCCGAGCGTTTCGCCAATTTGCCCTCTTTATTTTTCTTAGCCCTGTCTGGGTTAGGGCGCGATGGCATCATACAGACAGCACCTGCAACATCATCTTGATTCTCAGGTTCAGCTGGATTTGTGACTGTGGGTTTGTTGTCTGGTAGAATTTCTACAACTGGTTTTAAAGTAGCTGATTCGGATTCGGTCATTAAAGGCGGTGGTTGAAGTGCACTACCCTCCTCGCGCGTCTCAAGGTCAATCACCACAACTGCGCTTGCCTGTGGGGGTTGTTCCGAGTTAATATTTTCGGATACGACTCTGGAAGTGTCGGTACGCTGCCGGTCCACCGTTAATTCCTGGTCACCTGCGTTTAAAGGCTCGGACACGGCATTATTTCCACACACTTGTGTATTATCTCCAGGAGCATGTTCCTCTTGCGCACGAGGTAAAACGGCTGTCTTGACAGTGACTTCTGGTACGATTGTAATGATTTCCTTTATCGTTGTGCTTTCTTTTTTTGTCTTAGCTTTGCTGTTTGCAAGAGTCAGCACTGTACCTTTGTCAAATATTTTTCTGTTATGGGTCTTTACAAGTACAAAAATTCGAGTGTAAAATCCAGTGATCACTGCCAGGCAAGCCGCCCAAAGTGGGACTAAAACATACATTCCAAATGTGCCATACGTCGGAAGTTCTTTTATGTCCAGTCCCTTGCACCTCGCATACACCGGAGAGTCCTTCGCAAACAATAAACAAATAACAGATACAGAAATTGCCACAGTCCAAGTCAAAGGGATCCATATCATCACTCTCTTGCGCCGCTCAGTTGTTTTGAAGGGGTGTGCTATGGCTTGGTACCTTTCGGCACTGATGCTAGCCAAAGTAAGCAGCTGGACGCAACAGGTGACGGAGAAAGAGAAAAACTGTGCATCGCACAGTGGCAGTCCAATTCGATCAATCCGGTCCCTGTTTAGAAAAATTTCCAAAATAAACGGACAATCGATGACGCAACGTAAAAAGTCTATTACTGCAAGATTTACCAACAATGCATTGTTGGACGTTTGCAGCGATTTTTGGTTACGCACAGCCCATGCTACAAACAGATTGGCTGCAATACCAATAAAAAGCGTGAAAAATAATAACGCACTACTAGTTACTGTCAGAACTAAATGGACGTAGTTTATACGAATAGATGTATTCGTAAAACCCAGTACATGTGAAATATTGTCTTGCATCTCAGGGCAAAAAGCCAGACCCAGCTCGGATTATACCCATCGCATGGATGGGTTATCACTTTAAAAGCAGCGACCTGTTTGCTTAACTACCGAGAGTGGAAGTACAGAAACAAACTGGACATATTGACATGTGGTTGTGACAGCCTACTGCGAACACTCTTCAATTAACACCCTGCTGCGCTCCAGGGACCACCTGGGATTAGGAGTACTTCACCACTCTTGACGCAGCTCATGGTCTTGTATGTACTTGCTGAAATAACGGCAATTATATCTCAGAATGTGGTGGATTTAATTGGATCTTTTCCCACCCTTCGAGGGTTCCAGTTGCGTCTTGCATAAGGAAGGCTTCGTTTTACCAAGAACAGAAGTGACAAATTATGGCAAGATGAGGCTCTTGGTCAGCAAGTGCACACATCAAGATGAAATTTTCCAGATTCTTTCCCCCCTTTTAACACATAGCCTATTACTCTTAGTGAGTGATTAAGAATTTCTGTAGCCTTCAATTTTCACAAATAAGATGACATGTATTGTTTTTGGACTGGCTAAAGATAAGTTACAAACAGTAGTCGGACCATGAGTCTATGAATGACCTATGAATGATCTATGAATGACCTGGACACTGTCATATAATAGCACACTGGTTGTTCAGGGATTTAAATGTTACATCATTTGCCAGAAGACCTTTCATGCTGTGGCTCTCTCCTCCTCAGCTTCGCCATGGAACTAATGTTACTGCTGACAACCCTACATGCTGTGTTTGCAAGAGATTTCACTGAAATGTGCAAAAATTTGGTGTACATTTTACTGTAACATTTGCATGTATATGGGAAACATGAACAGGGATGAGGTTATATCATGGAGATGATGATGATGATGATGATGATGGTGGTGGTGGTGATGAAGGTGGAGGTGTGTTCAGACAGGAACAATCCTGGTGGGGGTGGTAGTGAGGCGGCTGCGCTGGAGAGAGGCCATCAGGAGGCTGCTGGAGTGTGTTCCGTGGGGGATGTAGCGGCCACATGAGAGAACCTCCAGAGCGCACTCACGGAACTGTTGGCATCAGAGACACAGCATGAGGTGGGCTTCAGTTAGTTAAGCATGCTAATAGTGTGTGTGTGTGTGTGTGTGTGTGTGTGTGTGTGTGTGTGTGTGTGTGTGTGTGTGTGTGTGTGTGTGTGTGTGTATCTCTCACACACACACTCACACACACACATATATTTGTGTGTGTGTGTGTTTATCTGAGAGAGAGAGAGAGAGAGAGAGAGAGAGAGAGAGTGAGTATCTCTCTCTCATGTCTATCTCTCTCTCATATATATATGTGTGTGTGTGTGTGTGTTTATCTGAGAGAGAGAGAGAGAGAGAGAGAGAGAGAGAGAGAGAGTGTGTATCTCTCTCTCAGGTCTATCTCTCTCTCATATATGTGTGTGTGTGTGTGTGTGTGTGTGTGTGTTTGTGTGTGTGTGTGTGTGTGTGTGTGTTTGTGTGTGTTTATCTAAGAGAGAGAGAGAGAGAGAGAGACGTTGTCCTACCTGTTTGTTCGCCAGAAAGTAAATGATAGGGTTGTAGACCGGACTGGTTTTGGCGAAGTACATGGGCATAGTGGCGACGAGTGGTGGGATCTGGAGGTCTGGGTCTACGACCACCACGACAGACAGAGCTGTGTAGGGCAGCCAGCAGAGGAAGAAGGTGAGGATCATGGCCAGCACCATCCTGCTGGTGCGGTCGTTGTCCTCCAGGCTCGACCTGCCTCCCTGCAGCTCCACACTCCTGTTCAGCTTCACAAGGAAAACATTGGGAGAATTCAACAAAAGCACGCAGCAGTACTAAGGGACAGTCAACATATGTACAAAAAACGTCAGCTCATCCAGGTTTTATACAAGTTTTTTTTTTTTTTTTTTTTTTACTGGGATGTTTTGTCACGTAAAAAAAAAAAAAAAAAAAAAAACGTGTGAGTATAAACCTGGTTGAACAGAGTTTTTCTTTTGTACATATAATAAAAACATTGTGCCCAAGAAGTATGAGTCAAAATATTATATCTCTCATCAGTGTAAATACTATACTGGGTTGAATGTGGTCTTCATAACTGCCAAAATGATAACATTATGAAATCAAAGCAGTAAGTAAAACCAACTTGTGCAAAACCAACTTTAACAAATTTTAACTTTAAAATCTCTTTTAGTCAGTGAGAACTAATCTAGTGAATTCCACAGATTCCCAGGCACAGCTGAGTAGGAGCCACTTTACAAACAGCCAGGCACCTTTCTCATGCTGAGAAGAACTCTGGTGTAGCAGTACACGATGATGGCCGTCGGCACCAGGAAGCAGAGCAGAGTGTAGAGGATCAGGTAGCTGTAGTTGTTCCAGGACCTCTCCTCCCAGCCCAGCGAGCAGGACGTCAGCACCCCCTCGGGGCCGTACGAGCTCCAGCCCGTCAGCGGCATGACGGCCCAGAAGAGGCAGAAGAGCCAGACGAACAGGAGCCCCTGGCAGCTGCGCCGCATGTTCAGCTTGAAGCCGGCCATGGGCGTGCACACCACCCTGTAGCGCTCGTACGACAGCAGTGTCAGCGTGCACAGGGAAACCAGACCTGCGGCAGAGTGGGCAGTGTTGCGATAAGCGATCTAAGAGTTAAGCCAGGGCCATATGCTGCTCATATCAACTGATTGGGGAAGAAATTATATGTGGATTATATGCCTTTGGTAATGTGATGCTGATATACAACTACACATGTACACAACAGGTGTAACACAACTAAATTTAACACTATGATCTTAAAACAAATTAAAGGTCAATGCAACACGCATTTAAATGTCACCAATATGCCTACAATGACCATAAAATGAATTTCATCTCACAAATTTCAATTAGGCTACTCAGAAGTTGTTATGACACATCAGCTATTACTGGTAATTAACCATGTCAAGCAAACTTACACAGGCAACTTACCAAAGTAATTCACGGAAAACCCTTGAAATATGCAAAATTCTTCCCCCAAGAAGAAATAGCCCTTGTAGTTGGTGAGAGTCACTATGGCGGAGCCACAGGAGGCGATCATGAGGTCAGACACGGCCAAGCTCAGGATGATGACATTCATAGCATTGAGCAGGTGCGGGTTCTTCGCCAGGACCGCGATCACCAGCGAGTTGTTGAAGACCGATAGGAGCGTGTTGATGAACATGAGGTAAGAGAGGATGCTATAGCCCACCCGGGGGAATATCGTGGGCCTCGCCAGAGGCGCTTCTGTCCAGAGGTCCATGGTAGCAGGGGTGATGTTGCCTTCCATCGTGGTTTCATGCACCTCTGAATCTGCAAGGCTGGAGACTGGGGACTAGGCTCCCTCACTGGCGCCTGCACCGGCCCTGCTGCTGAGAGCAAGCGATTGGATTATGATCCATATCTAATACCCAAGGAAGGAGGGAGGCTCAGATTTGTTACTGACAGGATTGTCATGGTTCCACTTATGAGCAATTTGATTTATTGTTTTCCAATATGGCAAAGTAGCTTAGGGATTACGATGAATTAATCTTTGCACTGCATCATGCTGTGTGTCTCTAGGAGCAGGTGTGTTTATTGGTATTTTGGGTGAAATCTCACCCATATAAATGTTTATAGCTAATAATAAAGCTAGCCAGTCTGAAAAATATTCCAGCTGCTCTTGTGAGATACAAGGTTATACATGTGAACAAAAACACTCATTAAACATTGTTGATAGAGAATGAAACTCATTTTAATATGCAGTCAGGTTACATTCTGAGGAACTGTGAAATACAGAGCCAGTGTCCTTATTCAGGCTTGATATGAAATGCCACAAATGGGGCTGGCAAAACAACTAATTTGCTGGACAGCAAAATGTAGTATATCCTGAGAGCTACCTTCCCAGTTACAACAAAAGATGACTTACACCATGAATTATGATGTCTAGTCTAATCTTATGTATTTTTACTGAGATTTTGGTTAATACATGTGCAACACAATTGAACAAAAACATTCAGTGCAACACCTGTCACTAGATAAATAGAATATACTTTACAGTACCAAGGTTGATGTTTCCAAACAACAAAATATATATACATGTGGTATCCATGTATTTACACAGCTGCTTTAAGTCGTCCTCCAACAAACTGGAGCCACAGTCGAACCTTAAACAATCAAAACAACACTCTGTATACATGAATACACCCATATAACTGAGGTCTCTGCATTCCATAGTGCAATGGTTATGCACTTATGAAACCTTGAAAAGTATTCCACCTCAAAGAAAACTCTTCACACAGCCACAAGCACTCTTTCCAGCCACTTCAACTTGCTGATATATATATGTGGCTATGCCATAAAACATAGGTAGCAGGTTTTGTTTGTGTGTGACATGAGCGAGCAGTAGATTCACATTTAAATCTCAGTTTTATTCATCTGTGATCCAGTGAAAAGTGATGCTAAATCAAGTAGCCTATGCCAAAGAGCCTAGCATTTTATTCCGACCGTACAGATTATTGCTTTGCTAAAAACACACCGAGTGGAAGTGTTTTATGTGAGAGCATAGGGCATCAACAGAGAAAAAGGTACAAAAGCTAAGTGCACAATCGCATACAAGTGATCCACCGTTCAGCATTCTCCACAACAGGCTGCATCAGCAACAGCATCTTGAGCTGTGCGTCCAGAGAGATCCACACAGAGATCAGTCCAGATGCGACAGGGCTTTACAGGATTTCAAGTATTCACCTATTTCCAAATCTAGGCATCACTGAACCAAAGGCAGTTGGATAGCCCGCAAGCCACTGTCACAAACACTAACTTTGTCCTGTGTTTGATAAATGTATGCCTAAGATGAGTAAGAAAGTCCTTGTGGTAAACAGTTAAAAGCATCTTATAACATCAGAGACCAGTTAGCTGTGTGAAGAAGTGAGTGGTATTTTTTTCTAGATCCTACTTCACATGCAGCTAAAACATACCCTATTATTTGTGAAGGTCGGTGTGAAATTCAACATGTTTCAGTCAACTTTGCTAAACAATGAATTCTAACTGACCTAAAGAAACGACAGTCTTAAAAAATATAAGAATAAATAGTAAAAGAGTTATAAAAAGCCAGCAGTCTTAGCTTTTGTCTGTGTCATTTTAAACACATGATTGCTCCCGTTATCAGTAACAACATCTTGACACGCTTCTTTTCCAATGTGACATACCCCAAGGCCAAGCAATGGTTATCGCTCTATACCAGCCTTGGATTAGAGTGTAGAAGCAGTGCTCGGCATCCACGTTTGATCTTTATGAGAGATGAGGTGCGCCCACCGCGCCTGCACTACACTGCTCTGGCCAGAGGGAGGCCTCGTGCTGCAGCGGAGTGCGTCGGGGGAAGAAGGTGTGCTGCAGGTCGTAGTTCAGCAGGCAGCTGATGGAGGCCATGTAGATGTCCGCAAAGCGCGAGAGGCGGCGGGAGAAATAGGTGGGGTTGTGGTAGGTACGGAAGAGGCTCCCAAACTGAGAGTTGAAAATGTCCTTGGTTCTTGATCTGCCAGGGCGTATAGAAGAAACAAGTGGCCAGTCTCAGTCATTTAATACTACAAAATGCTGAGTCATTTTAAATGGCCTTTACTGTGTAAGACACTGAGGGGTACAGTCTGGTTTGTCATACCTTATGTCTTCTCTCTCTTCGATCCACTGTCGAACTACAGCGTGAGATGCTGGATCTCTGTACACCTGTTGAAATTACACAGCAAAACAACTGTAACAAAAAAATTAAGGAGCAGAGTACAAGGGGAAAAAAAAAAACTAAAGATGAATAATGTATGAATAGGTAGCATTTCATCTAGCACTTTTAGGCTTCAGAATTGCATAAATTGACATTTTTAGGCATGTCAATCAAGGCTCCACACACATACAAGGTTCATACAACACAAACCCCTTTGGAAACCCCTACTTTCAATCTTGTCATTAAAGCTGGAAAGTCAAACACATTTGGCCATAGAAACAGAGTGTTTAGTAAAGAATTACACTCATGACTTTCAGTCATACAACTTCAGTTACAGTGTATCTACATCATGAAGTAAGTGTGTAACAACATGTAACATTATGTACCAACACTGTACTTTAGGGTAGGGTAAGGGTTAGGTTTTGGGGTTAGTGTCAGGTACAGTTATGTACAGTGTAAGTACATAATGTTTTATGTTGCTACATGTAGATAAACAGTAAACAGGGTCATTAAAATAAAATAAATAATAATTAAAAAAAAAAACTAAAAAAGCACCTTCGCCAACACCACCGAAATGGAATAATCTGTTTCTACTGCTAGCAGTATATTTCCTTCGATTGCAGATGAGGAAAAAGGTCACCATTGAATGCAACTGTTTCTAGCGTTTTCCATTATACTACAGGCTGTTTGTGCCATTATCAACATTTTCTAAAAAAGTTTCATTCAAATCCGTTCGTGACTTAAAACATAACCGACCCTTGCCAGTGGGCTATCGTGATTTTCTCGTAATATGCTCACCATTCACTACATTCACCAACATTTAACATCTGTTCCTTGTGCCATTATCGACATTTCCTGAAACTTTCATTCAAATCTGTTCATGACTTGTCGAGTTATCTTGCTAACAGACAAACAGACAGACAGACAAACGGGAGCAAAAACATAACCTCCTTGGTGGAGGTAACTAACCCAATTTTCCCCTAATACAAACATGCCACTGTGCAGCACCTGAGGGATAGCACGGCAGCACAGACAGCAGTGACAGCATGGCACAGCGTGAGTGACACCACAGCCCGAAGGACCCGGTCTGCTGCTAACTGACCTGCATACGCTCCACCAGCCCCGTCAGGCCCTGCAGCCAGCTCATGGTGTGGATGTACTCCTCCGTGTTCATGATCTTGATCTCCTTCCGCAGCTCCGGAATAATGGCGCCCGTTCTCCAGCCGTGCCTCAGCGTCAGGTCCTATACAGGCGGAAGTGGAGAAACCACAGCTTAAATGATGGGTAATGTTTGTTTGTTTGTTCAGTTTAATGCCATTTTAGCAACTGTGGCTATTTAATGGTCAACGCGGGTATGATAAGACAAACATTATTATTAGGAATGAAACAAACCAAATACAAACATTATGAACAGATAAATTAGGTTTAAAAGATGTGCTACTCTTCAGACAGGAGTTGGTGAGCACTCGATAGCATATAGCTTAAATGTCTTACCGCAAGGTCGCTGTAGATGTGGTCACCAAAATACAACACCTTATTACCCATCCAACCTGTGAGTCTCAGAAACTCGTACAAGTTTCCCTGGAAAGGCAGAACACTACATAAAATCATACATACCTTAACCTGCCATTACATACTTTGTATGCATAGGTTATCTTTAAACAAAATAATATGAATTTAATTTGAGTAATGTCAATAAAGCGCATGATAAAATGCATAATTAGGTAAATTAAGTACATCAAATATGAGTAAAGTACAAATTCACACTAAACGTTTTAATACCTGTTTGTAAATCTGTCCTTTCTCCAGGTGATGAATCCTATCCCACAGCACTCCTCTATCAGTAACACGTCTAAAGGGCCTTTAAAGACACATACACACAACACAAACATACGTGGTTGTCTGTCGGAGCCTTTTTCATTGGTTGTGACATGCCATGTTTCATGGCTGTGGCACATCTATTCTGTTCTGCCTGAGAACGATTCCAGCACTTGAACGTAGGACGTAGCTGAAAAGGCACAAGCTTACTTTCTCCTGTCATTGAAGAAGCCAGGCTTGTCCGCCTGCACTATGACAATATCAAAGAGATCTCTCCAGTCCTTCCCCACTATGTAGCTCATCCCACGATCACTGTCAATTCATGAAACACAGCAAAGGAACAACATGAATACATTCAATCCTCTCGTGCAAGGACTGCTTTTTATCACCACATCTCATTTTAAGATTTATTTATAAGAACGGAACTTACACAAAGTCAAATGGACTGTTGGTGATCAGGAACATTTTCTTCCCATTTTCTGATAGTTTTTTCAAAACAGCATGGGTCTGTTCGCCATAACAGATATACTTTTCTGAAATCAAAAGTCAGGGATGTTGGTGTAAAGGTCACATGATGGCTACGTCCAGTAAACATGTCAATAAAAGTGATGGAAGATAAAGATATCTGATAAAGACAAAAAGATCCTTAGAGAAACAAAAATAAAACGGGTCATCTCTTTCACAGAAGACAAATACTAACACACTAAAACGTCCAAAAGGGAGTTGTGACTTAGATGAAGAGTCCGTTTGTAATCTTACCGATATCTGCCTCAACTGCTCGATACATTTTACCCTTTACATGGACATCTCCAATCGCTTGCTGAGAAAACAAACAATAACAGCAAAAAATTTACATTCTGGTTTTATTGAAGGAAAAGTTGCAAAAGCAGTGATAGAGAATGGTCCAGTTTAAATCCTATTTAAGACCTTGGGAATGTTTATTGGCTCATTTGCAAATAAATTTAGTCTTTTAGGCCGCGCTAAAAATAAACGTCCATCCAGCTAACTACTCCCCATAACTACCTCATCTGATTCATGGTCGACAGAGAACCACAAGAGGACTGACTGATGGGGCTGTCAGACCAGCCTGCCTACATTAAATTACAGCATTTCAAAGCCCAAACATTAAGCAGAGAAAAATTACCATGAATTATGACCCGCTTTTATCTTGCAATAACCTGATTTATGACGGCAAGAGCCAGAACAATGTTCTTTGTCACTTGAATAAAGTCTTCTGACATTAATTAATCTGGATATGCCATAAATAGAGGTACATTAACAGACAACATGTACTGGGGGTCATTTTTAAACACATTAGGAAATACTATGTTACCTTCACATCTTTGTACAGATGGACTGGTTCATAGTCAATGTTATGCTTCATGAAGTAGTCATTGACACAACAGAGAAGATTCATTTCTGGTAGGGAGAAAATGTCCATGAACTGCTTCATGGTATGACCATGAGAACTCTAAAGGGACAGAGAAAAACTCAGAGCAGTAAGAGAAGTGGCAACTCAGTGGCAACTATATCTTCTCTATGAATGTTCATTAATATGTAGCCAGTTTATGGTAACAATAAAAGAGATCATGAAACTCCACAAGTACACAGGTTACATACTGCTTGTCTCTCTACAATCCCCAAAGTGGCACTGACTAAAACACGTGCTTACCTTGCCATAGAAATCACTCATGATTTCCAGTGGCACATGGGAGCCTTCATACATTGCTATCACTTCCTTGTCTGGCACTGGGTGAAGGCCCCTAAAGGAAATACACAAAGAGCTGTACATCTGCAGCTGGACAATACTGTGGACACAGTTAGCCACTATATATTGGAGCATTATGATTACGGTTTCTTAAATGCATTCATTACACACCACTTATTTGATACTCTGTCCACATACCTGTATACTGTTCCCAACTGGATGTAATGAAATGCATCTATCTTCATTAGCAAAGCCTAGAACATAAACAATAATAATAATAATAATAATAATAATAATAATAATAATAATAATAATAATAATAATAAACAACTGGTTTAGAACATGATCTCTACATAGCATCTACAATAGAAGTAATGTCAGTCTAAAATTCTGCTACAACATTGATGTCTAACAATGCATGGTGACATATTGCTTAGGAACTGTTTACTTATTACTTCAATAATGTGGGAGTTAAGCTAAAACGCCTGTTTGATGACCAGGGAGGCAACTGTTTCGCAATCTATAGCCTTGTATGGTTTTATCCAGCTGTGAAGCTGAACAGCAGTGCCCCTGGTTTGTTATCCTGGTTTGCCCTTTGCACTATTTTATTTCGGCTAAGGATATGGTGCACAGCACTGGAAGAAATCTATCTAGGCATCTTTTTGCACTCTCCTGGGATAACCTTATTTCTTAAGCAGTACCAGACTGATATGTTTCTGAATAACAAGCACTTCCTTCTTTATGCCCTAGATACCGAAGTAGCCCAATGAAGGCAGGTTTTGTCACTCTATAAAATAGAACAACATGTTTAGCTGTGTAAATATAACTGTAAAGATTGCGGTCTAATGATAAATCACCCATTTATTTATGATCATTTAGATCAAGTTTTCCCGAATGGAGTTTGTTAGGCCTAGTTCAGACTCTGTCATTCCCAGTAGTCACTATGACACCAATCATGTCTGCAGTATATTTTTGATATTTGGTCTCTCAAAGAAAGGGAAATTTCCCCATATTTTGTGGAAGTGTTGAACAGTAGTGCATGCTTTATGTACAACTAAATGCACAATTTCAGGGAGCTTTTTATATCCCATTTCGTTTTTACTTTATGCATTTGTAAAGGAGACAAACCAATATTTATAACACTCACCTTTTGCACGTCATAGTGAAGTCCTCTCACCACAAAATTTGGAATGTACTCATATTCTCGTAATCCCTCAGGATACTGGAATAGTACAATTTAAAGTGAATAAGAAAAATTAAGACACACATCCTCCTATTAACATGGCATGGGATGCTTCACTGATGAATGTAAAGTGCATTTTAAAGAGGTCTTTTGCATTTCCTTAATCTGCTAAAAAAAAGAGCTTAATTTAAACAAATACATGTTGGGCAAAGAGGGTACTCACTCTGTGTTCTTCTATTAGAATGTCACGTGCAATGTTGAAAATGAGAGTATGGAGATGACTGGAGTAAAATGCCAGGGTGTAGTCATAGTCAAAGCCATAGATCTCAATGTCATGTAGACTCATTTCATTGTTGGCAAATATTGTGTCAGGATTTACGGAATTCCTCAATATGACAGGGACCAATGCTGAAAGACATGGACAGTCATTATTCTACATACTTATGGAACAGCCCACAACACCTATGAACGGGGGGCATCATGTTGTTCACCCACCAGTCCAATGACAACTGACAAACAACTGTGACAACCCAGTACAAAGAATGTAGCCCACTGCTCCACTCTACATTCTAAAGCAGCCTGCATCAGTTTGCTTCCTGGCTATACAGAAAATAGTGAAAAACATTTTGACTGAACAAGGCTGGTGGTGCAACACAGCAAGCTTTTACATGAATCCTGCATCAGTATGTAATCAAGACATTAAAAACATAGGTGGGCCTCGCATAGACAGATGGCATGAACGTCTTTTGCATGACAGGACATTTTAACCTTTCCAGTAACACGCCTCTCTGGCAGACGTCCAACTTGACATGCAGGGCAAAACGACAAGTGACTTTGTAGCCAAACTTCCTTTTGAAAACTGTAAAAAGCGCCAAAAACAAACCACCTCAAAACCCATACCTTCTGTTTGCGATTTGATTTCATTGTATTCTGACCACAACCAGTCCGTCCTATCATCGTTACTACTGGTGGTGTAGCACATGTATGGTGTTGTTGACCGACGTCCCCAAACTTGTCGTGCAGTTCGTGCCAGGGACACCGAATCCGACGTCGTCTTCAAAAATTGAGCCTTATTTGACAATCTGCCACTACCAAGTGACCATGTTCCACAGTCTGTGTGTATGGCACTGCACCATGTCGCTAGCCTTTGAAAACTATCCTTATTTTTGTATCTAAAAATACACGTACGGGGTAGCGACAAGGGCGGCATGGTTCTCCTGTGTTCTCCGCTGCCTGTTCCTATAACTGTCCAGAATACCACATTGGTCTTTAAGCTGTCATTAGGATGAGCAATCGGCCAACGCAGAAAAAAAAGTAGCTGTAACGTCATGGAATAGTGCCCAGAAACGTCAGTTCCTGGATTTCCCTCAGCCAGTCACACTGCAGACGGTTTAATGCTTTGGGGGGTCTGACCTATTGGGTTCGCTTGTTTTTCGTCACATGACTAGCTGTCGCGGTAATTTCTTGTACACAAACCATTGACCTACTGTCAATGGATGTCAGTATAGCACATTTGTTGATTTGCATTGTCTGTGGTTTGTAAAGCTAATATTTTATAATGACTTTAAAGTACTGGACAATAACTATTAAATGCCAGCGCCTACATTTGTTTTGTGTTATTTAAACTTCTAGCAAAAGCTAATTAATCATTCTTTGAGAATCCTCCCTTACACGCTCACAGCTATGTCAACACATAATTTTCTGATGGTTGTCACCAATCAAACAATTATTGTTAAATCAACATTATACATAGGCTATATCACAATATGCAGTCGGGTTCTACATGACATGTTAGCTGAAATGGTATGGCAAGTAGGCCTACAGTGAATGTACAGTGAAAGGCCATGAAAAAGTCTACTGTATAAAAGTAGGCTATACACATTATTTTGAATCAACTGTTTTTTTTTTATTTCATATTCTTTTTACACATCAACAGCCCATTGGACTGTACCTGAATTCTTAATATGACTGATTGATCCCATCAACAGTAAAAACCCAGACTAACATTTATTTACTTCATGTCTTCATGTTCATCATATTTCCATGATGAAATAAAAAAAATGGCACTACATTCATGTTTGTTTTCCATGTGTCCATTAACCTGTGTCAGCACCATGTGTGTACTTTATTGACCAACAATGTGAAGTGTTTTTACCAACAGAACTTAGAGTTCCTCCAAACAGGAAACATGCAACCAAATCTGAGCCGCTCACAAAAACAGGTTAGTGCTCCTCGAAGCAGATACAGGCATGAGTAAATCTGCCGGTTACTGACTCAGAGGGAGCCGTATCCTAGAGAGGAACCCAGTGTCCTGTGTGTGTGGGGAGGGCATGACGCGAGGAGCAAGGCTATATGCTGTGTGTGGTTTGGGGGGGATGCGAGGGCTGTGTGTCCTGTGTGTATGTGTGTGTGTGTGGGGGGGGGGGGGGGGGCATACGCTGTGTGCTGTGGGGGGGGGGGTTTGGTGAGGACTGTATGTCCTGTGTGCTCTGTGTAGGGGGTGGAGGGGGGTGTCATGAGGCAGGAGCAAGGCTAAATGCTGTGTGATGTGTGTGTGTGTGTGTGGGGGGGGGGGGGGGGGGGGGTGAGGGCTGTGTGTGAGAGGAGGCGGTGAGGGGGCATGAGCCAGGGGGCGTAGGGCCGTGTCCTACATGCTGTGTGTGTGTGTATGTGTGTGTGTTGGGGCTTGAGTCACGAGGGCTGTGTGCTGTGTGCTGTGTGGGTGGTGGGGGGATATGACGCGAGAAACAAGGTTATATGCTGCGTGCTGTGTATGTGTTTGTGTGTGTGTGTGTGTGTGTGGGGGGGGGGGGGGGCTGTGTGTGAGGGGAGGGTGAGGGGGCAGAGGGGCGCTAGGGCTGTTTCCTGTGTGCTGTGCGTGTGCGGGGGAGGCTTCAGGCGGGGGACGCAAGGGCTATATCCTGCATCCTATTTTGGGGGGTGTGAGAGCTGTAGGCTGCATGTTGTGTGTCTGTGTTGGGAGGGGGCATGAGGCGGGGAGCAAGGCGGTATGCTACTTGCTGTGTGAGTGTGTGTGTGGGGGGGGTGTTGGGGCTGTGTCTAGGGGGGGTGGCATGAGACAGGCTAGACACTGCATACTGTGTGTGTGTCTAGGGGAAGATGGGAGGGCTGTGTATGGTGGGGGGATGAAGACTGGTGGGGCTCCGATGACATCTAGTGTGTGTGTGTGTGGTGTAATGTTAAGTTGTGTGTGCTGAGTGGTGGATGCGTGCAAAGTCAGTATGGTGTGTGTTGAAGGTTCTGATGGCCTGTGGATAGAAACTCCTCCTGAGTCTTTCAGTCCTAGCCAAGTGGTTAAGTAGGCATCTTCTAGACCATTTTCCAGGATGAGAGGAGTCCTTCAAAATCTTAAAAGTGGGCCCTTAAAAGTACTCTTCTGCAATAGATGTCTTGCAGAGCAGTGAGTGGAGTTCTGATGGTGCATTCAGCTGAACGTACTACTGTCTGCAGAGTACTGCAATCTCTGGCTGTGGAGTTCCCATACCAGGTGATAATGCTACCTGTTGGTACGATCTCTATGGCTGAAGTGTAGAAGGCCTTCAGGACAGATGAAGAAACCTTTAATTTCCTTAGTTGACGAAGGAAGAAGAGTCGTTGTCCGGACTTCTTCAGTATATATTCAGTCATATTGTGTGTTAACAGTCCATGTAAGATCCTCAGTGTTGACACAATTTAAAACTTGAGACTCTCTCTACAGGTTGCCCGCTGATCATTAGTGGAGTATAGCTGCTAGTCCGCTGCCTCCTATAATCCACCATCATTTCCTTTGTTTTACTAACACTCAGTGTCAAGCTGTTAGACTGGCACCACTGTGCCACCTCTTCAACTTCCAATCCAAGTAGGCCTGCTCGTTGTTGTTACTGATTGAACCCTTGACTGCAGTGTCATCAGCGAACTTGATAATGGAGGTGTGACTGCTGCTGGCTTTGCAGTCATGCGTGTAGATGTTGTACAGCAGAGGACTTAAAACGCAGACTTGGGGAGCTCCACTATTGATGGATAATGTGTCAGATGTCAGACCACCCACTCTAACCACTTGTGAATAGGGATGGGAATTGATAAGATTTTGACAATTCTGATTCCATTTTCGATTCTGCTTAATGATTTGGTTCTTTATCGATTCTCTTATCGGTTCTCATTTTGAAAAAAAGGAGAACAAACAGGTTGATTAGCATCAACCTTGTTTCGTTTAGAAGTAACATGACCTTACAAACCCAACAGTGAGGTGCCATGTTTCCTGCTGACTACACGTCGCTACACATTGCGTAACTTGCGTAAGATATGTGACGTTAGTCATGCCCCTTGGAATCGATTGCAAAACTTGCAAACGATTTCAAGGAATTGAAACACAGGGAACCGGTTCTCAAAAAGAACCTGTTTTCGATTCCCATCCCTACTTGTGAACGGTTAGTAAGAAAGTTGAGTATCCAGTGACATGGTGTGATGTTCACTTCAGACCCAGGGCCTTCATCTTTGTGACCAAGTTGAGGTGTACTATGGTGTTGAAGGCTGAACTAAAGTCAATGAATAGCATTCTCACATAATTCCCCTTTCCTTCCTAAAGGTGAGTTAGAGTGGTGTGCAGGAGGTTGGAGATGGCATCCTCCCTTGACCTGTTGGTTCTATAGGCAAATTGGAAGGGATCAAAGGAGCTTGGCATGGATGAGCAAATTATGTTTTTCCACAAGCTTCTTGAGGTTGTTGATCATTTGCAGAGGTTTTACTAAGCAAGCTGGTAGGCCCGCTAGAAGGGCATTGCGATACTCAGGGCAAAATATGAGTGTGGCCTGGACTAAGAGATCAGTAGCATACTAACTTTGGTAAGGCTTGTTTTTTCACATGTTGTATAGCACAAAGTGGCAAGGCCTTGAGACAGAGGCGATGTCAGAGAAGCATAACTGGTCATCAGTTGTTATCACTCTGAGGTGTTTTGAAACTTTGATAGGAGTGACATCCGTAGAGGTGATATTAATGTTGATTTCATTGTGTGATGAGAGGCAAGCAATGATGACACACATCATATAGGCTAAGCAGTAGTATTGCCAATATTACTTATTAATGCATTTAGTAATACTTTTTTGGTAATATGAACATGATTTTAAAGGAAGTGACATGAATAATGTAACACTAAGTGATGTCATAATGGTTACCATGGTAAAATATACAGCTACAGAATCCTGAACTAGAATGTTCATTTGTCAAGTCAAGACTCTCAGGACAGCACAGCAGCTTATTAACTCAGATGGTGAATATTATATAGAGGAAGTTTTGCTTCAGTGGTGAGATTCCACACAGGTAAATGTTACATGTTTCTGAACTGTAAATACGTGTATAATGTATTTCTATATAGACCTCAATCCTTTAGATATTTGATGAGTGTTGAAAATGAATGCCCATGCTCAACATCCATGCAATTTGGACCAGCTAAAACAATTTGCAATGGAGAAATGAGCCAAAATCCCTAGGAGGACATGTGCCAACCTAGTTAACAACTAATCAAAGAGCCTTTGTCAGATTTGGGTCATAAAGGGCACCGTACTGACGATTAATGATCAGGGGGCTAATAATTTTGTCCTTGTCATTTTTTGTTTAAACTGCTTATAACAATACCAAATTCCAAATTCAACTTGTTAAACATCATCTCCATAGTATACTTGTTTCCAGAATAACATAAACTTGTTAATAACTGTCATTCTCACCAAGAAATCAAGAGAGATGTCTAATTTCAGGAGGGGGGCTAATAATATCGTCCTCGAGTGTAGCTCATTCCACTATTGGAGAAGCACAAAGGAGAATAGTTTCAACTAAGATTGGAGGGGGAAAGGATAGCTGATGCTCCTGTGACGAGCATAACACCAAAGACGGAACACAGGTTTAGACCCTGAAGTGACTCTGTAGTGTCAGTGTCAGTAACATGTGTTTGATTCAAGCAGCAACTGGTTGGCAGTGAAGGTCAGTGAAAAAATAAATGCACCGCCATTGCCATGGTAGAATATACAGCTATAGAATCCTGAACTAGAATGTTCATTTATCAAGTCAAGACTCTCAGAACAGCACAGCAGCTTATTAACTCAGATGGTGAACATTATATAGAGGAAGTTTTGCTTCAGTGGTGAGATTCCACACAGGTAAATGTTACATGTTTCTGAACTGTAAATACGTGTATAATGTATTTCTATATAGATTTTAAGTAGAAAAACTAGTGTGTGGACAAAAGTGTGCATCACATTATACTTCAAAGATGGTTGGTGAGTTGGATTTGAAAGAATAAGAAGTACAAAGATACAAGGATATTTATTGTCACATGCATTTGCTTACTGGGTAGAGAAGGACATGCAGTGAAACTGCTGATTGTTGGTCTAAACTGCATGGGGAGGGGGGAGTAAAGTGCGTAGATAACTGCTCATATATCCTGACAGCCAGGTTTTTTTTTAACTTTGGTAGGAGTAACATCAGTAGAGGTGACATTAATGTTGATTTCATGGTGTTTTGAATGATGGGCTGGGATAACGAGGACGTTAGTCTCAGATAGGTTGAGTTGAAGGTGGTGTTCCCCCCTTTATGTGGATAAATCAGAGGAAAGCAGAGATAAGTGCTGACACACAACAGTCTAAGGCGTAGTATTTCCAGTAATGCTAATGATGTTATTACTAATATTTTTTTTATTAGAACATGAAAAGCCATGGTTTCATTCTTCAAACCGAAGGGTTTTCAGGAGCTTCTTGAAAACAGAGTTCTTGTAGCAACTGGTAGCTCATTCCACTATTGGGGAAGCACAAAGGAGAATAGTTTCAACTGAGATTGGAGGGGGAAAGGATAGCTGATGCTCCTGTGACGAGCAAAACACCAGAGACGGAACACAAGTTTAGACCCTGAAGTGACTCTGTAAAAAAGTGTCAGTAACATGTGTTTGATTCAAGCAGCAACTGGTTGGCAGTGAAGGTCAGTGAACAAATAAATGCACCACCATGTTGTGGATAATTTGCAGAGGCTTTACTGAACAAGTTGGTAGGCCCACTAGCCAGGCATTTCAGTAGGCGGGGCCTGTACCAAGAGTTGAGTAGCACAACAAATTGCAAGTATTAGTAATGCTGTTACTGATATTTTTCATTAGAGCATTAAAAGACACGATTCAGAGGAAGTGACATGTATGATATAACATTAAGTGATGTCATAATGATTACCATGGTAGAATATACAGCTGTAGAATCCTGAACTAGAATGTTCATTTATCAAGTCAAGACTCTCAGGACAGCACAGCAGCTTATTAACTCAGATGGTGAATATTATATAGAGGAAGTTTTGCTGCAGTGGTGAGATTCCACACAGGTAAATGTTGCATGTTTCTAAACTGTAAATATTTGTATCATGTATTTTATGTAGATATTAAGTAGAACAACTAGTGTGCGGAGAAAACGTTACATTACATTACACTACAGTGCAGACCCTTATCCAAAGTGGTTTACAGTGGAGAAAAACAATCAAGCTCAGGTAACAGGCTTTTGTGGTGGGTAGGTAAGGTTTGCTAGGATAATAGGTGTTCTTGGAACAGTATGGGTTACAAGAGGTTTGTGAAAACATCTTATAGCAGCTTATTAACTCAGATGGTGAACATTATATAGAGGACGTTTTACTTCAGTGGTGAGATTCCACACAGGTAAATGTTACGTGTTCCTGAACTGTAAATATTTTTACAGTACAGGAACACGTAACCGTGCAGAGAAACTGTTACATTACATTACATGACACTTTTATCTAAAGCGGTGTACAGTGGAGAAAAAACAATCAAGCTCAGGTAACATGGTAAGTGCAGGGAGAGAATACATGTAGGGGTTGGTTTTGTGGTTGGTAAGTAAGATTTGCTAGGATAAGAGGTGTACTTAGAACAGAATGGTTTTTGTAAAGATAGAAGGATTTGCAGAGGCTTTACTGAGCAAGGTGGTAGGCCCACTAAGAGGGCATTGTAATAGTCAGGGCAAGATATGAGTGTGGCCTGTAGCAAGAGGTGAGTAGCATACTGACTTAGGTAAGGCCCATTTTTTTCAAATTGTATAGTGCAAAACAGGAAGACTGTGAGACAGAGGTAATGTCAGAGAAGGATACAAGGATATTTATTCGTCACATGCATAGACATAAAGTGCTGGGTAGAGTAGGGCATGCAGTGAAATTGCTGAATGTTAGTCTGGGGGGTGGGTGTGGGGGGAGTAAAGTGTGTAGATAACTGCTCATATATCCTGACAGCCAGGTTATTTGAAACTTTGGTAGGAGTAACATCAGTAGAGGTGATATTAATGTTGATTTCATGGTGTTTTGAATGATGGGCTGAAATAATCAGGAGTTCAGTCTTGGACAGGTTGAGTTGAAGGTGGTGTTCCTTCCTTCATGTGGACGAATCATAGAGGCAAGCAGAGATACGTGCTGATACACAACAGGCTAAGGCGTAGTATTTCCAGTGATGCTAATGATGTTATTACTAATATATTTTAGTAGAACATGAAAAGACGTGATTTAATATCAGGTGTTTTTGAAACAAGGGTTTTCAAGAGATTCTTGAAAACAGAAAGAGATATTTCTGCTTGTGTAGCAACTGGTAGCTCATTCCACTATTGGGGAAGCACAAAGGAGAATAGTTTCAACTGAGATTGGAGGGGGAAATTATAGCTGATGCTCCTGTGACGAGCATAACACCAACTTTAGGCGGACCCTAAAGTCACTTTGTAGGGAAGTGTCAGTAACTTGTGTTTGAGACAAGCAGCAACTTGTAGGTAGTGAACATCAATGAACAACATGTTACTTGTGCCCTTTTGCGATGATTAAATATCAGAAGCGCCGCCATGTTCTGGATCATTTGCAGAGGCTTTACTGAGCAAGCTGTAGGCCGACTACCGGGGTATTTCAGTAGTTGGGGCAAGATATGAGAGTGGCCTGTACCAAGAGTTGAGTAGCACACAGACTCTCAGGACAGCACAGCAGTTTATTAACTCAGATGGTAAATATTACATAGAGGAAGTTTTGCTGCAGTGGTGACATTCCACACAGGTAAATGTTACACGTTTCTGGACTGTAAACATTTGTATTATGTATTTTATGTAGAGGCTTTGCTGAGCAAGCTGGTAGGCCCACTAGCCAGGCTTTTCAGTAGTCGGGGGTATGACGTCACACTACGTGATGTCATCATGGTTACCATGGTAGAATATACAGCTCTAGAATCCTGAACTAGAATGTTCATTTGTCAAGTCCAGACTCTCAGGACAGCACAGCAGTTTATTAACTCAGATGGTAAATATTACATAGAGGAAGTTTTGCTGCAGTGGTGACATTCCACACAGGTAAATGTTACACGTTTCTGGACTGTAAACATTTGTATTATGTATTTTATGTAGAGGCTTTGCTGAGCAAGCTGGTAGGCCCACTAGCCAGGCTTTTCAGTAGTCGGGGGTATGACGTCACACTACGTGATGTCATCATGGTTACCATGGTAGAATATACAGCTATAGAATCCTGAACTAGAATGTTCATTTGTCAAGTCAAGACTCTCAGGACAGCACAGCAGCTTATTAACTCAGATGGTGAACATTATATAGAGGAAGTTTTTCTTCAGTGGTGAGATTCCACACAGGTAAATGTCACGTGTTTCTGGACTGTACATTTTTTTATTATGTACTTTTATGTGGATTTTCAGAAAAGGCCGGGGGTGGGGGGGTCATGACGCGAGGAGCAAGGCTATATGCTGCATGTTGTGTGGGGGCTGTGTGTCCTCTGTGTGTGTTGGGGGGGGCATATGCTGCGTGCTGTGGGAGTGAGGGCAGTGTGTGTGTGTGTGGAGGGGGGGACTGTATGATCTGTGTGTGAGGATTTAGGAGACGTGTCATGAGGTGGGAGGCAAGGGTCTATGCTGTGTGATGTGTCTGTGTGTGTGTGTGGGGGGGGGGGGGGGGGGGGGGGGGGGATGTGTGGGGATTTAGGAGAGGTGTCATGAGAAGAATATTTGAGAAAAGTCGTTGCCTGCAACTAATTATTTTAGATGGTGTTACGGGTCCCAGGAGTGGGATGATGGCGTAACAAAGATAACAATCGTCAAGTTCTTTAGTCACCGAAAACTGAAAACAGTGGTCAAAACCGGGTGTTGGGGATCCCAAAATAATGTTTTGACAGTTAGGCTATCGTACATTCAAAGGGTTCGCGAGACAGCTGAGCGTTAACGATAACCAGCCGCTCCTAATACAAACTAAATACAAACTCTGTAATATCACGTTTAATTTACTAACAATTTAAGACAACACAAAATAAATGTTCTAACACACATTACTTCTCCGACATTGTATTCAGACAAGGGGAGCTATAGCTTACTAACCTGTAAACAGGTGATAATAAAAGCGAGACACAAGGTTGGTTTTCTAGCTGTTTCTTCAGTCCGGATTACATCTGCCGGCTGAGGGCTGCGGTCACCATAGCAACCACAGACGCAACCCATGTGTCACGCGCCTATAGTTCCCCATATGTAATTATGTATCCATATTAAATGAAATATTTACACATTTACACAAAACAAAACAACATTAAAACTTGTGGTCACCTATGTCAGGGTGTGCCACACGCTCCCCAACAACAAAAGTGGCTCCCGACACTCTTTACTCAATTAGGAATTCCCCCAGAAACAAAATAAGTGTGAGTACTCCAGGTAAGTATGCAGGGTAGATGAATGACTGTGGGAATCTCTTTTCAGAGGCAAGGTAAGGGTATGGGTGAGTGTGTGAGTTATATGTGGTGTGTGCATAGTGTAAGTCAATCAGTGCACTAGCGTTGGTGGGACTGGTGTGTAGGGTAAGACTGGAGGGTAAGGCAAGGCTGGAGGGTAAGCTAGGAACAGGTAAGGTGTGGGGTATGGGTATGTTCTAATTGGCACAGGGAAGGGCATAGGGTAGGGATGGGCTTCCCATGGGGGCATGGCTGGATGACCAAAGGTCTGTACTGTGTTGCAGTTTATTGGGGCTTCATAAGAGGGCTGTCCTAAGGTGTTGTATGTCAGGGTCTGAGCAGGCCTTCTTTCCCGTGTGGACCTTCGGACTTGGGGCTGATAAGGCTCATCATGAGGCATCTCACTGACTGCTTGTGGAAGTAATGGTCCTTCCTCCAAACCTTCCTGTCCACAGGCCACAGGCATTGGATCAGCCGGCAACAGATCCTCCTCATGTGGACTGTGCTCAGTACCTCTACTGTCCACCACAGGCATACTCTCTCTCCTTGTAGCAACATGTTCATTCAACTGGTCTTCCCTTTCATGCACAGGCCATCGGCTGCTGGTGGATTGCTCTGGGGACGGTGTCTGACTGGAGTCTCTCTGAACTCCCCATGTCTGTTGGGCTTGGCTGTTTCCAGGCTCTGTTCGAATCGGTGCTCTCAACCAGTATCGTGGCTCATCATCATCACTGGAGTCACTGTCTGGGTTACAATCACTCAGCCTCCCTGACAGGCGAGGTGGACCATTTCTCATTTTTCGCTGTGGCTGTCTTGATGACACTCCTTCCCCTTCAGGTGAGGGTGGCTGCTGAGATTGTTGGGGTGAGTCCAGGGGAAGGTCATTGACCAAGTGAAGCAGGTTGCGGTGTAGAGTGCGTACTCGTCCTTCACCTACTTCAGGGGTCACTTTGTACACGGGGCCATCAGCGATTCTCTCCCTGACTATATAGACTGTGTGTTCCCAATATGACTTCAGTTTCCCTGGGCCCTCTCGGTCTCTCAGGTTGCGCACCAGCACACGGTCTCCTGGTTCCAGGATGACACCCTTTAGATGACGGTCATAGTATTTCTTCCCCCTGGAGCTGGACAGTTGACTGTTCTGTGAGGCCAGTCTGTATGCCTCTTTCATCCTGGAGGCCCATTTCTCAGCGTAGCCTCTAGGAGAATCCGATTCCCCATTACTCACTAGGTCAAAGATAATGTCCACAGGCAGACGTGGATGACGGCCATACATCAGGAAAAAGGGGGAAAACCCAGTCGCCTCATGCCTGGTGCAGTTGTAAGCATGGACAACTTGTGGCAGGTGTTCTCTCCATCTTTCCTTCTCCTTTTCCTCCAGGGTTCTTAGCATTTGCAGCAGGGTGCGGTTAAACCTCTCCGCGGGATTCCCTTGAGGATGGTAAGGGGTGGTCCTTGAATGGCCCATTCCACTCAGTTGTCTCAAGGTCCTGAACAAGTCGTTTTCAAACTCCCTGCCCTGGTCATGATGGAGTTTCCAGGGGTAGCCAAACCGTGGGATGAAGTCCTCGAAGATCTTCTCAGCCGCAGTCTTCCCAGACTTGTTCTTGGTGGCATAGGCCTGAGCAAATCTGGTGAAATGGTCTATAACCACCAAGATGTACTCAAAGCCTCCCTTGCTTGATTCAAGATGGAGGTAATCAATGGATACGAGTTCTAAGGGCGAGCTGGTGGTGATGCTCCCCATTGGTGCTCTGATGTGTGCAGCCGGTTTCTTCTGCTTGATACAGGGACACTTTCTGGTGACATAAGCTTCCACATCTCGCTTCATGTAAGGCCAATAGAAGCGGTCTCTGGCCAGGCCCAGGACTCTTTCAGTCCCCAGGTGGCCCATGTCATCATGGAGGTGTTTCAACACCATGGATCGGTACTGATCAGGCAGGACAAGTTGACTTCTCTGACCAGTGTTCCTATACAGCAGACCATCTCGTAGCTGAAGCTTCTCCCACTCATGTAGAAGTCGCTTAGCCAGGCCACTTACTTGTTGACGGATGTCTCTGGTGAGTGTGGCGCCAGCCTCTTTCAGTCTGATGACTTGACTGATAGCACGGTCACTCCTCTGGTCCCTCACAAGGTCATCGTGGCTGATGGTTGGGAGCAGGCCAGGAGGCTGAGAAGGTGGATCTTGGGAGAGGTTCAGTGCTGCAACATAAGCCACATCCTCTTGTTTTGCTGCTCTACTGCCTTCCCAGGTTGCCAGAATGGTTTCCCTTGACAACTCTTCTGTGCATGCGTGAACATAGCTGTCAATGTCCGCCGGCAGCCTTGACAAGGTGTCAGCGTCAACATTGACTTTTCCTGGCCTGTACCTCACATCAAACTGGAAGTCGGCAAGCTCACCAACCCACCGATGACCAACTGCATTCAGCTTGGCTGTGCTCATCACATATGTCAGCGGGTTGTTGTCCGTGTAGACAGTGAAGTGGGGTGCATAGTAGAGGTAGTCCCTGAATTTTTCGCTTATGGCCCACTTTAGTGCGAGGAACTCAAGCTTGCCTGAGTGGAGATGGTAGTTACGCTCAGCCGGTGTCAAAGTTCTGGATCCATAGGCAATCACTCTGAGTTTCCCTTCCTGGCGTTGGTATAGCACTGCACCAAGCCCTTGCTCTGAGGCATCAGTGTGTAGCACAAAGGGAAGGTCAAAGTCGGGGTAGGCAAGGACCGGTGGATTCGACAGCATGTGGATCAACTGTTCCAACACCCTCTGGTGTTCTTCTGTCCATTGCACTGGTGTCCTGGATGGCAGCTGTGCTCCTTTCCCCTTCTTTACCTTGGGCTGAGGCATGACAGTATCAGGGTGTGTAGCTTGCAACAACTCGTATATCGGTTTCGCCACTCTTGAGAAGTCTTGAATATATGTTCGGTAGTAACTGAGGAATCCCAACAACTTACGGACTTCGCCAACAGTTTTGGGAGTCTTGCTCTTCAACGTCTGGATGGCCTCCAGATCCTTTGGGTCTATTCGAACTCCCTCTGCCGACACCAGCCTTCCAACATAGCGAACCTCTTTCTGGAACAGCTCACACTTTGCTGCTCTGAGCTTGACACCATGGCATTGCAGCGCCTGAAGGACGCGTCTCAGTACCTGGACGTGCTCATCAAATGTCTTGGCGTAGCAGAGCACATCGTCCAAGTAAGGGATACAACAGTCATCACGTAGAGAGCTGAGCATCTCCTCCATGCTCCTCTGAAATGCAGCTGGGGCGTTGGAAAGCCCAAACGGGATACGCACCCACTCATACAAGCCCCATGGGGTGATGAACGCCGTCATGTGCCGCGACCCCTCAGCAATGAAACCCTGATGGTAGGCTTTCCCCTGGTCCAAGATGGAGAACCAGCTGTATCCGCCAAGCGTGTTAATCAGGTCTTGAATGCGTGGGAGGGGATGCCTGTCTGGAACGGTCTTTTGGTTCAACAGCCGGTAGTCAATGCACAGCCTCATGGTTCCATCTTTCTTACGCACACAAACAACAGGGGCAGAGTATGGGGACTTTGACCTTACAATCCACTTCTTGGCCAGCAGGTCCTGGATATACTCTTTGACTTCTTGGTAGAGAGGTTTTGGAACAGCGGCATATGATCGCTGGACTGGGATATCGTCTTTCAGAGTTATGCTCATTTGGAGGCTTGGAATGCAGCCAATGTCACTGTCATCCCTTGCAAAGGCATTGGACTCCTCATAGAGCATTTCTCTGACTTTACGTTGCTGTTCTTCAGTCAGATGACTTATCTCAACAGGGGGATGCCACAACTGGGGTGTGGGTTCTCTGTGGCTGTTATCAACCTCCGGGGGGACAGGAACAGATGCAGGTGAGTTGATGCTGTTGACCTCAACGTTGTTTGCCTGGTCGGTCTCCACAATTTTGCTGATCGGCTGGATACTGCCAAGCACTGTGAAGCGGCTCAGTGTGATACTGTTCGGGGTGTGATTACACACAGGGATTTCCACATATGGCCATCTGGTGTGGTGGACTTCGACCAGTCCATCCCCCAGGTCTAGCTGTTCCAGTCTTGAGTCGGAGTGGTTGACCTCAAACATTGCCACAATCGAAGTGAAGTCCACAGGCACCCTGCATTTGACACGGGAAACATGGCCTGGGTGGACAACAAAGTCACGTCGACCAACCCTCACCAGTGCGTCACCGTGCGCATGCTCTCGTGTCTGTGCAACGCTCACAATGGCCTCAGCTTGCTCTTCCTCAATTTGCATAGCACTTCTCAGCAGCTGAGCGATGATGGCGACGACCTCGACTCCACCTTCATGACCAAGGATGAGCTCTTGGATGACATTGAAGCCCAGTATTGGTCGGGCAAGGCTCACATGGCTAACTAGGAAGGGCACTCGGATGGCCAGGCTTGGATCTTCATTGCCAGGTAAGTTGAAGGTCAGCTCAACCCATCCATCATAGGGTATTGACTCTCCATTGGCAGCAGTGAGATCAAGGGTCCTGTCTCCCATTAGCTCACTGAGAGGACGTACTTGTTGCTCAGGCAAGAACTTCTGCTTCCAGGAACGGTCGATGATGCTGACCTGAGCGCCAGAGTCCAGCAGGACGGTGACTTTGTGTCCACTCAGGTGGCATTTGAGCGTACATTTCTCCCCAATAAGCCTGGCTACTCTCTGTGCTGTTGACACTGCACCAGATAGTGACTGAGAAGAGATGGTGAGGCTGTTGTTGGTCTGGTGAGTGTGATGGTGGGACTGGATACCACTGCCGGTCACTGGTCGTCCCGCTGCCATGACCGGGGCGCGTTTCCCGATGGCTTGGCCCTTTTTAGGCATCCCACAGCTCGATGTCCCTCTTCACCACAGGTAAAGCAGTGGTGGCAGTCCGTCCGGCCTCCCGAAATGCAGCTGGGGCAGCCACGAGCTCTCTCATTCCTCATCGGCCTGCTTTGTTTGGTGGGGCATTGGCAGTTACAGTGGGATCGAGGCTCAGGGGTTGTTCCTTTAACTGGAGTTGGGGTGTTGGACTGGAGAGAGCTCACTACCTGGG
The DNA here is from genome assembly GCA_027475355.1 of Coilia nasus. Taxonomy (NCBI): domain Eukaryota; kingdom Metazoa; phylum Chordata; class Actinopteri; order Clupeiformes; family Engraulidae; genus Coilia; species Coilia nasus. The sequence goes on from CM050208.1 coordinate 8,654,668, forward strand.
TCAGGGCTTGTACTTGAACACTCAGCTGATGGATGAGCTCATCTTTGGTGCTGGTGTCAGTGCTGGTGTTCTCAGTGCTCACTACACTGATGTTTGCTTCTCCACTATGAGCCTGAGCTGACTTTGGGCGAGTGATGCGCCCCAAACGTCGCTTCCTCTCACTCTCCTCGCTGGTTGTTTTCGTCACCAGCCTCAGGAGTGCCTCATCAGTGACTGCAGGATCTGTGAGTAACGGCCTTAACTCTCGCCGAACATCATCATGTCTTTCACTCAAGCCCTGATAGACAGTGTGAAGGAACACATTTTGTGCCGTCTGTGCCTCGTACCTGATGTCTGTGTCAGCTTGTCTGGACGTGAACATCACTCTCTGCTTCAGGCCTATCATCCTATACAGGAACTGCTGTGGAGTTTCTTGCTCGCTCTGTTTTGCAGTCATAAGTTCCTGGAAAAGCTCTGTGCTACTTTTCTCCCCGAGGTGTGATTGGAGGAAACTCTTCAGCTCACCCACTGTCATGTCCTCTTTGCTACTGAGCATTTCTTTAAAGTGACCGGGCTTGATGATGCGCAGCACAGCTCTGATGATTTCGCTCTCAGAGTGACTATCTTTTAGTCCTTCATCAATTTGTTTGCTGATGTTGTTGTAGCTAACATCTGATGTGTTGTCACCAATCTGACCACCATGTATTTTAAATTCCTTCCTGTGAAGGAGTGGAAGGTCTCTAAGGGCTATCATGCTTTCAGTGGTGTTGGTGGCATGGCAGGTGTTTAAATGTGGTGATGTGGGGTCAAATGTGTTGTGAGACTGGTTACAATTAGGGGCAGGTGGTTGTGTGCTGACCATGTGAGCTGTGGGGGGATCACTACACTGTTTGAGTTTAAGGTCATTGTACATGGTGAGTAACCTGCTGATCTGACCTTCAAGTGTATTTGCCTCAGAATGTGTGTCAGTGTTTAAAGGGTGTGCATGTAGTGTGTGTCCACTGCTGTTAGAATGAGTATGTGGAGCACTGGATGTTAAAAGTGATACAGTATTCCCATTTAGAACACTTACATCCCCACCCCCGTCAGCATGACACCCACTCAACATATCATTCACCTTATCCATGAGAGAGAGCAGCTGAGACATGCCCTCATCCTCAAGTCCCAACAATCCTATACTGTCCATATAAGAACATACATGTTCAATACAACCCTCATCATCATTGAACTTATCTGTATCCTGGTTAAGTGGTGAAACGTGGCTTGCCAGCTGGTGCAGTTCACTGGATGAGAGGCGGAAAAGTCCCCTCTTGATGCTCCACACCAACTCCTTTCTCTCGCTGGCCATGGTGACTCCCTTGACCTTGAACTCCCTCGCTCTGGCAGCAGTCAGACGCCCTGGATTCAAAGGCTCCCTCGTCACAGATGGCGCTGGACTCCCTCGCTCTGGCAGCTGGCAGCAGTCAGACGCCCTGGATTCACTGGCTCCCTCGTCACGGATGGCACGTTTTTGCCTGGTTCAAAATCACTGGATTGGCCTCCTCTAGACAGTGGTGCCAATCCCGGCACGAGCCCCCAAAATTTGTTACGGGTCCCAGGAGTGGGATGATGGCGTAACAAAGATAACAATCGTCAAGTTCTTTAGTCACCGAAAACTGAAAACAGTGGTCAAAACCGGGTGTTGGGGATCCCAAAATAATGTTTTGACAGTTAGGCTATCGTACATTCAAAGGGTTCGCGAGACAGCTGAGCGTTAACGATAACCAGCCGCTCCTAATACAAACTAAATACAAACTCTGTAATATCACGTTTAATTTACTAACAATTTAAGACAACACAAAATAAATGTTCTAACACACATTACTTCTCCGACATTGTATTCAGACAAGGGGAGCTATAGCTTACTAACCTGTAAACAGGTGATAATAAAAGCGAGACACAAGGTTGGTTTTCTAGCTGTTTCTTCAGTCCGGATTACATCTGCCGGCTGAGGGCTGCGGTCACCATAGCAACCACAGACGCAACCCATGTGTCACGCGCCTATAGTTCCCCATATGTAATTATGTATCCATATTAAATGAAATATTTACACATTTACACAAAACAAAACAACATTAAAACTTGTGGTCACCTATGTCAGGGTGTGCCACAATGGCAAACATTATATAGAGGACGTTTTGCTTCAGTGGTGAGATTCCACACAGTTGTTACATGTTACATGTTTCTGAACTGTAAATATTTGTGTTATGTATTTTCATACAGATTTTAAGTAGAAAAACTACTGAGTAGAGAAAAGGTTACATTACACTCACAAGATGGTTGGTGGCTTACATTTGTGAGAAGAGCTCAGACTCAGACAGAGTTCAGACTCAGACAGTTTGAGTTAAAGGTGGTGTTCCTCTATTTATGTGGATAAATCAGAGAGGCAAGCAGAGATACATGCTGACACACATCATATAGGCTAAGCAGTAGTATTACCAGTATTACTAATAATGCTTTTAGTAACACTTTTTTAACATAAAAAGACATGGTCCTACAGGAAGTAACATGTATGATGTCACACTAAGTGATGTCATTATGGTTACCATGGTAGAATATACAGCTATAGAATCCTGAACTAGAATGTTCATTTGTCAAGTCAAGACTCTCAGAACAGCACAGCAGCTCATTAACTTAGATGGTGAACATTATATAGGTGAAGTGTTGCTGCAGTGGTGAGATTCCACAGGTAAATGTTACACGTTTCTGTACTGTAAACATTTGTATTATGTATTTTATGTAAAGGCTTTACTGAGCAAGCTGGTAGGCCAACTAGCCAGGCATTTCAGTAGTCGGGGCAAGATATGAGTGTGGCCTGTACCAAGAGTCGAATAGCACACAGACTTAGGTAAGGCCTGGTTTTTCATATGTATAGACAGAGGCACTGTCAGAGAAGGATAACTGGTAATCAATCCTAACATCCAGGTGTTTTGAAACTTAATAAAGGCAATATTAATGTTGATTTCATGGTGAGAATGGGCTGGGATAACCAGGAGTTCAGACTCAGACAGTTTGAGTTAAAGGTGGTTTTCCTCCATTCATGTGGATAAATTAGAGAGGCAAGCAGAGATACCGTCTGCCACACATCATATATAAGCAGTAGTATTGCTAGTATTAGTAATAATACTTGTAGTAACACTTTTTTAAACATGAAAAGACATGGTCCTACAGGAAGTAACATGTATGATGTCACACTAAGTGATGCCATCATGGTTACCATGGTAGAATATACAGCTATAGAATCCTGAACTAGAATGTTCATTTATCAAGTCAAGACTTTCAGGACAGCACAGCAGCTTATTAACTCAGATGGTGAACATTATATAGAGGAAGTTTTGCTTCAGTGGTGAGATTCCACACAGGTAAATTTGACATGTTTTCTGGCCTGTAAACATTTGTAATATATAAGATACATTTTAAGTTGAACAACTAGTGTGTGGAGAAAATATTATGTAACATTACAGATGCTTTTATCCAAAGCGATGTACAGTGGAGATAAGCAATAAAGATCAGGTAGGCTAAGAGATTACAGGGTAAGAGTAGGGAAAAGTTATGTGGTTGGTGAGTTAGATTTGTTAGAATAAGGTGTTTTAGAAACAAAATGGAAAACATGAAGGATGTACAGTACCTGCTCATTTCACCATCGGTAGCTCATTTCATCATTGGGGACCCACATTCTTACATTCATAAACATCTTATTTGCAACAATTGCACTATTTCTTTTTTCTTTAGTATTTTGATACACTTAATTTTCTAGTTTACAATCCATTATTATTAGGGAAATCCCCCCCTCAGCCTCAGGTAAGTGTTACACATCTGTATCACTCCACTGGTGACACAGACGCTACTTATTGGATTTGTCATGCCATTCTGTTGCCATTGTTGAAGTAATGGCGCAAATCTGACAATTCTGTACCTCCAGTTGACAGTTCACCAGCACTTACAATGTAATTATATTTGCTGTACAGTGCTATAGCAGACAAAGATGTTTTCAAGGATACAAGGATACAAGGAGTTTTATTTGTCGCATGCATAGACATACTGGGTAGTAGGACATGCAGTGAAACTGTTGATTGTGAGTCTAGACTGTGCATGGGGAGTGGGGAGTAAAGTGCGTAGAATGCATTTGGGGGGGATGACTACCATAAGAAGGGCAGAGGTAGAAAAAAGGTGAAGGGGGGTGGGATAAAGTGCATGAAGTGCAGTTATGGTTGGGAGGAAGGACTGGCTGTGGTGACAGATGACGGGCTGTGTGGAGGGTGGCACTGTGTGTGCTGCTGACAGCGCTGAGGTGGGGTTGGACAAACGTGTGTGGAGAGGGCTGGGGAGCAAAGATATGTGCTGTGTGCGTGTGGGAGGGGGGCTTGAGAGGTGAGGGCTGTGACTTCTGTGCTGTGTGTGTGGGGGGGGTGGAGGGAGGTGGCATGAGGCGGGCAGCAAGACTATATACTGTGTGCTGTATGTGTGCGGGGGTGGGGGGGCTGTGAGTGAGGGGGGGCATTCAGGGTGACGCAAGCAAGGGGGGGGGGGCAAGGGCTGTGTGCGTGTGTGTGTGTGGGGGGGGCTGTGTGTGAGGGGGTTGCATGAGTTGGGGGCGTAAGGGCTGTATTCTGCATGCTTAGTGTGTGTATGTGTGTGGGGTGAGTGGGCCTTGAGCCGTGAGTCCTATGCGCTGTATGTGTGTGTGCGGGGGGGTGGTTGTTGGTGTGTGGGCTGTGTGTGAGGGAGGTGACGTAGGACCGTGTCTTACATGCTACTTGCATGCTACTTGTGTATGTGTGTTAGGTGGGGGTGGGGGGCTGTGTCATGTGTCTGTTGGGGGGGGTTGGCTGTGTGTCCTCTGTATGTATTTGGGTGGGCATATGCTGGGGGGGGGGGGGGGGGGCTTGAACTACGAGGGCTGTGGGTGTGTGGGGAGGGGGCATGTCTACAAAGTACACCAGTGTTTAACTGACAAAATGATGATCATATGTTGTCACAGAGCCAGGTCATGGAAGGTGGGTTAGACTCTGCACTGCAGACAGCTGACCGCCGGCCTCCAGGAGGAATGCACAGATCGCTGCGGAAAGGCAGATCAGGTGACAATCCCTTCAGCCAAGTCCTGACAGGTGGCACACAGGACGAGAATGGGAGCACTTTGAGGTACAATCCCTTGTGACATACAGTAACACAGACCTAACTGTTATCATACATGTTTTGAACCCATTTCAGAATTGTGATATTTAGGTTTTTTATAACCAGCCCAATGTTTTTTTAATGGCATGATAATTTCTTCCCAATTTATAGTGCTGAGAGCCCAAGTACCTCCAGAAGAGGCAGAAAGGGTGAGTTGGGCCGTGCACTTGCCTATGCTGAAAGCCCCAAGGACCCAAAATATGACAACGTGCCTAAGCCCAAGCAACATCTGGCCAGGAACCAGCAGCAGCGTAAGCGCAGGGTCAGAAAGCGCCAACAAGAAGCTGGTTGTAGCCAGGTGAGTCATGATCACACACAGGGCCAGCAGGCAACAGGAGGAGTCAACACAGTCAACCACATGGACATTCAGCTGCAGCATCTGTCTGACAGTGATGGAGAGTCTACAAAATGCTGGGGTGCTTTCCAGAAAGCACTGTGTTGCTGCTGCACCAAACGGGCGACTAAGCAGAGAAACAGGGAGAGAGAGAGAGAGGAGGAGAGGTTGATGGAGCTCAGGCGTATCCAGGAAGAGGAGAGACAGAAAGAGCTGCAGAGAAAGATAGAGGAAGTCGAGCAGAAAGAGAAGAGGAGGCTGCGGAAGGCAATGAGGGAATTTGAGATCAGGAGAAAAAGAGCAGAAGAGGAAGAAAAAGAACGGCAACTCCTGCAACAGGAAGTGCAGGAAAAATGGGAGGAAGCAGTAGGTCAGCAGAGCTGGAGGCTGACCAAGGAAGAGATGGAGGAGTTGAAGAGGCTCAAAAAGCTGGAGAAGATTCTTCCTCTGAAGATTCAGAGACTGGAAGAGAAGGAGGCCATGTCAGAGACATGGATCACCAGCACAGAGAGTGAGGCAGAGACATGCAGTGTTGGTGAAATAGAGGCACTGTGTGGGAAGGAGCAACAACATCACACTAAAAGACACCAGGTGATCTTGAGAGAGATAGAGAGAATTGCAGAGATAGAGAGGTGCAGAGAAAGAGAACAAGAGGACAAATGGACCAGACCAATGGAGAGGCTCAGTGACATGAAGAAAGAAGAAAAGTTACAGTGCATTGAGAAAAAGTGGACTGAGAGACAGAGAGCACTAAACAACCTTTTTATGGAAAGACTAAACAGAATGGAGACAGAGAATGAGCGAAGTCTGGAAAAAGAAATAGACGGGCAACATCAGCTGGAGATGCAGCTTAAAGAAATGGAGCACAGGTTTGCTATGGAGAGACAAATACAACTGAATAGGCATGAGGAAAGACTGAGGGAGCTGGAAAGTGAATGGAAACTGGAGTATGAGGCAAAAATCATGGAGATGGAACATTATCTGGAAAGAGAAAGAGTGATGGCTGAGAGAAGAGAGGAGGAATTGTTCAGGGTGATTGAACAGCAGCAGAAAATTAAAATGAAGACGCTGAAAAACACAAAAACAACAATTGGACAAGAAAGGCTGAGCAACCAGAATATTGAGAGAGAGGCAGAGCAACGGGAAGAAGAATGCCATGGATTAGAATCAGAGGCACAGAGAGAAACAGATAGAGAGAGCACAATGAGAGAGCGATCGGAGAACACAGTGCAGAGTGCAGAAAATGAGCATGAAAAACAGATGCAGAGGGAACAGGAGAAATGGCAGGAGATGGAGGAGCAGCTGAAGACAATGGAGCAAAAATTTGAGATGGAGAAAGAAATGGAGGCAAAAAGGTATGAGGAAAGATGGAGGAAGGTGGAGGAGAAACGTCAGAAGGAATGGGAGGAAAAGATAAGTGAGCTGCAGAAAACGTGGCAAGAGGAAAAACAAGGCCAAGTCTTGTTGAAGCCACAAGAAGAGCAGAACAAAACAAAAGAGGTACTCACAAGAATGGGAATACCGGCCGAGGTTGAAAAGGAAGAAAGAAAAATGATCGTGGAGACACATGAGAAAGACCTGGAGAAAATGATAGACCCAGGCAATGAATGTGTTACAGAAATTGAGCAAGAAGTCCACAAAAGAATAGATATGGAGGTAGATTTACATGAAGGGCAAAATAATCTGCTGGACAAACAGTCAGCCATAAAAGACAAAGAAATTCAGAGAGAAGAGAAAACGGTGACAGAGCAGAAGGTACCAACTAATAAAGGAACTGAGTGTTTGCATGAGGACACGAGGGAAGATGCAGGGAAAAGTGAAGACATCGTTCAAGAAGACGAGCAGCCGTTTCTCCTGGATGCATCAAAAGGAAGAGCCCAAACATCTGAGGTAAAACCAGGGACAGAAAAAGGACAACCAATCACACAAGTAGAATGCCTCAGAGAAATCGCTCAAACTCCAGAGAAAGACGCGGATTCAGAAAGTCATGGACAAGCTGTCAGAGAGAAAAGAAAACAAAGCACAAGGCATACACAGATAAAGACAACTGAAGACACACTTCCTGAAGTGGAGGCAAAGAAGTCACTTAAGATAGGTGCTGATGAGGAAAGATGTTTCAAAGACAAAAAACAAGAAACAAAACAACCAATGAACCAGAAAAATGGTGGGATGGATTGGCTGAAAGAATTAAGAAACAAGAGAGAAGGGGAAAGAGAGAGAGAAATTGAAAAGCAGAGATGTGGACCTCTGGATGGCTGGCTAGGAGATATTGTGCGCAAAAATGAAAGTGAGGCAGAGAAGGAGCAAAAGAAGAGTGAAGATTGGTGGAGTGAGCTTAAACAAAATAAGCAGAAGTGCCTGGAAAAGGTCCAAGAACAGGGAGAGCTGCAAAAGCAAAAGACAGAGGTTCACGAGAATAAACAATATACAAAAGAGGCAATAAGCCAGAGAAATGTTGGGATGGATTGGCTGAGTGAATGCAAAGTAAAACATGAGAAAGAGGTGGATTCGGAAAGTCTTGTAGCACCTGTGGTAAGAAGAAGGCAAAGGGCAAGTGAACTAATGACAGAAAAGGGAGAGCCTGGACCTAAGCACAATGACCTAAAGGACAACTGGCTTGGAGATACGAACAAGGAAGACAGATGGGCCCAGATTAGGAGGAGACATCAGCAGAGCAGAGAGGAGAGCAGACAGGAGCTGCAGAAACAGGTTGTTCAAACAGAGCAGGCAGAAAAAGACAGAAGTGTGGTGGTAGGACGGAGAGCAAGAAATGTGTCAAGAAAGACAAATGCTGAAGAAGAGAGTCTTCTAGAGGTGAATAAGCAAAAAACAAAACAAGCAATGAGCAAGAGAAATGAGGGCATGGATTGGCTGAGTGAATTCAAGGTGAAACAAGAGAAAGAGGTGGATTCAGGACATCATGTAGCACCTGTGGTAGGAAGAAGGCAAAGGGCAAGTGAACTAATAATCGAAAAGGCAGAGCCTGGACCTAAGCACAAGGACCTGGAGGACAACTGGCTTGGAGATACAAACAAGGAGGACAGATGGGCTCAGATTCAGAGGAGACATCAGCAGAGCAGAGAGGAGAGCAGACAGGAGCTGCAGAAACAGGTTGATCAAGCAGAGCAGGCAGAAAAAGATAAAGGTGTGGTGGTGGGACGGAGAGCAAGACCTTTGGTAAGGACGACAGATGCTGAAGACACAAGTCTTGCAGAGGTAAATAAACAAGATGCAAAGGCGGTGAAGAGCCTGAGAGATGAGGGAATGGACTGGCTGAAAGATGTTAAGCAGAAAATGATGAAGGGGAAAAGATTGAGTGTGGAAGAGATTATAAATGAAGACTCAGGTGAAGGAAGGAGTATAATGAGAAACAACAGAGAAGGGGAAAGGTGGAGGGAAGTTGGAAGGCAGCAGGTGAAGACGTGTGGGCTGCTGGATGACCAGCGTAGAGACGTTGATGGCAAAAATGAAAGTGAAACAAAAATGGAGCAAATGGAAAGTGAGGAATGGTGGAGTGAGCTTAGACGTAATAATCAGAGGAAGTTCATGGGAAATCAGCAAAAGACAGAGGTTCACATGAGTAAACCACATGAACAGGGGAGACAAATGGAAGACCACAGAACCAAACCAGAAGGATCACTAAACATTGTGAGACATACTCAGGTAAAGAAAACTGAAGACACACTGGCGGAGGTGGAGACAAAGGAGCCAGCAAAGACAGAAATGGCATGGCTAGACAGCAAGCAGAATAAGACCGGTCAGAGAAGTCAGAGAACAGAGAGCTGGTTTGGTGAATGGATGCAGACCAAGAAATATGATGCAAAGCATGAAATAGAACTGAATGGGAAGGAGAGCAGAGACCTGCGGGAGGTAAGAGGCTGCAGGAGAGAGGAGGACAGGAGAACAGCCAAAGAGGAGGCCGTGGGAGTACAGGGATTGGGAAGAGGGGTGCAAGACCCCCAGGTCACAGAGCATCAAATGAAAAACACTGGGAGATCCAGGCTGTGGGAGAGCCTGAGGGGTGAACTGGATATACAACCATGTGGATCATGGAAAGAAACAAATGAGACTGACCTTGAGGACATACCACTGGCTTTTAAAAGACAAGCAGCCTCACCTCTGCAACAGACTGTGACAGAACATCAGTGGGCAGGTATAGATAAAATTCAAGACAAGACAAAGCTTGAGATAGAGGCAGCCAAGCATAGAACAGCTGGACATGCAGAAATATTGGAAGTTATCAAATTGAATGAAAATGAGCCCCTGTGTATGACAGATGTCACAAAGACACAAAGTAGGATCAGGACAGCGGGAAATGCCTGGGCAGGCCTAATTAAAGAGTCAGAATCTGATGACCTGAACATGTCTACAAAAGCCCTAAAGACAACAGCGACACTCCAGAGAAATACACAGAAAGAAAACAAGAGGCAAAAAGAGCTGATGACTAACTCAGAGGAGATGGCAAATGAGAACAAACAGACAGAGAATGCCACCCAGGAGAAGCAGAGGCAGAAAGAGAGGGAAGCTCACAAAATGGAAGAAGTAAATAAGACGAGGACACAGAGGGAGATGAAGAAGGAGACTAAAGTAGCAGCCAAAACAGAGGACCAAGCACCAGAGTGTAGCAAGAGCCCCTCTGTGGTCCCTCTCCTTTGTCCTTCATCTCATGCTTCTAATGGGGAGAAGGAGAGGCATGAGGAGCAGTTAAACAATGCCTCAGCAGATTCAGCTAAGGAGAGGGCACAACCTGTGGAGGAGAATAGATTGGGCAGGAGTCCCTCTCTGGTCAACCTCTTGGACTGGAATTCAGATGCTAGCGATGACAAGGAGGAGAGGCCTGAGAACGCCTCTTTGTGTTCAGCTGAAAAGGTGATGGAATGTTCGGAAGGAACAGCCAATAACACCGTGAAAGACAAGAGTGTGAGGAGGAAGGTCATTGGATGGATCAACACAAAAGCAAAGGAATACTACAACAGAAAAATTGAGAAGACATTCAAGAGAGAGGAGGAGGAGGGACACAAAGAATACTCGCCATGTAAGTTATCTACAATCTTTGTCATTTCACTCACATGTATGATGAATTCATTGTTGTTCATGGTATCACTTTACAGCGAGACATTCCTTAAAAAGGATTTACAAACGGTTTATACATTCATTATTTAGGTTGTTAACATTACATAACTCTTAAAAAAGCTGATGTAACACCTTAGATAGGGTTAACAGCCTGTTACCAGCCAAGTAGGTGGGCCCAAAGGTATCTGTACTGTCATGCCTCAAATCTCATCAGTTCATTGACTTCTTTTGTCACCTAATAAATCAGTATTATAGATTTCTGTCATTATCCATCTTGGCATCTTATGTATGACTCTACACTAATGAGTTGCTATTATTTGTAAGCACTGTACAAATACCTATGAGCAAACTGTTTGGCAAGTAACAATTTGCTGTCAACCAACCTGTCTAAAGTGTTAAAGCGACTTATTACTGTTTCTTTTTAACAACTTCACAACTTAATAAACTATCATATTCATAAACTGTCTATCAACGTAGTCTTATAGCAATGTAGTTGTGAATTGATATCATTTTTGTAATAAAAACATTACACCATTGTGCCTTTCAAACACCAATGACTTTATTTTGTTGGGTTAGGGTATAGTACCTCCTCAAAGTGGCGAGCAGAAAGGGAGCAGGAGAAGAGGAAGGAGCTGTTGAAAGCCGAGGAAAAACGGCAGCGCTTGGAGAGTTCCTGGCAGCAGTGGGAGGCCGAAAGGGCTGAGAAGAAGAGGAGGAAAAATAAGGAGGAGAAAAGCTGTGACTGGGAAGAAGACGAGTCCCTGTGGTTTGTTGAGGACCTTCTTTGAAGATCAGTTATCAGGTTTGTATTTGATGCCCTGTTTGAAAAAAAAAAGTTAGTGATAACATGGGTAATGTTTTTACAACAAAGCAATGCAACAACTGAAGCAATGCTTTATCAGCTACTTATACTATCATTTTTAGAGTAATACTTATCATATATGGTTATTTTAGGAAGATAAGCTAGTAGATGTTGGCTAGCATGTAAGCAGCTTTTGTAACTGCCGCTAGGGCTATTGATGGTGTTTGGTTGGTAAGCAGCTCACTAGTTTTAGACAGAAGCAGCATGATTCTGCTGTACAAACTAAAACGTGTTCTTTATATTTATATATATTTATATATATTTATATATATTTCAGTGGGCCATTTGGTTATCACATGAAACTGAAGTGAAAAACACTAACAGCACAATATGAAGAATCAGTGGTAGAAGGGAAAGGTGAGAAGAAAGAACAGAGGCAGCCAAACTACAGACGGGATACAAGACAAGAAGAAGCCTGAGACAGAGGCAGCCAAGCAGAGAACAGACATGACGAAATATTGGAAGTTATGAGATAAAGGGAAAATACACTGTGTATGACAAATGTCACAAAAACACACGGTGTGACGAAAGCAAATATTGAGAGAGAGGGAAATGTCTGGATCGGCACAATGTAGACAAAAGACCTACAGTGGGGCCTGACAGAAATATGGATACACAAGAAGAAAATGAGAGGCAGTTGCGAGAGTTGATAAATGATTCAGAGGAGATGGCAAAGGAGAACAAACAAACAGAAAATGCCACCCAGGAGAGGCAGAGGCAACTGCAGCTCTAGAAAATGAGAGAGGAGCGAGAGATGGAGAAGCAGACAGAGAGCGAAGCTCACAAAATGGAAGAGCCAAATAAGTTGAGGCAGCAGAGGGAGATGAAGACAGTGGGGGAGACTGAGAAGCAAAAAGCACAAAACAATCAGCTTGAAACTAATATTGCCATCAGTCATCATTATCGTTATCTTTATTTATTTTATTTTTTTGTTGTTCTTTTTTTTAAATCTTTATTATTATTTGATTAAACACTATTGCATCACTGTGGTGTTGTTTTACTTTGCTGTGTTATTATAAGCATCACTAAGGTATTGTCTGTTACTTTTCACCCTACTTTATGTGTGTGGTTATTGAAAATTATGTAAGATTAAGTCCATTGGAGGGTTAAATATCCTGTTACACCTGAATATTAAAGAATTCGGAATTAAAACTTCCAAATTTGAACCAAAAGAGATCGCAGATGCAGCTTCTACCTAATGCTGGCAAATGGATGGCTAGCTCATAGCTGAATTGACCTTAGACCTTACACTATCTGAAATAGCTAGCTCATACCTGAATTGACCTTAGACCTTACTGGCACAGGATAAAGCTTAAATGAACGGAAGCATCTTTTATTAGCACACATTTTATGTAATGCATCAATGTGTAGGTATTTATTACATATTGCAATGAGCATTGTCCATTCAGATTTGTAACTATCAATATTTGGCTGCTGTGAAAGAATGTGACATCGGGCCCACAAGCCTATGTGCACTCAGCAAAACAATTTCATGACCTACAGCTTGATAATTTACCATTGCTAGCAGTTGTATTATAATTACTGTTCCCAACACCTAGTCTGCAGTCATTTACCATTGATAGAGGGTTACAACATTAGGAATCTCTTGCTGGTATTATCTAATTGATTTACTAAATTGGTTAATGTTTTTTCAATGATTTTAATAAATTATCCTTTAAAGTTTCACCTAACTGGTAAACACTGTAGCAAAGGAGAGGAGAAGTCACTCCACCCAGCTTTGAACCCAGGTCTCTGGGGTACCAAACAGGCACTTTGACCGCAACACCAAAGAGCCAGGCTTGTTGGCATGGCAGTCAGCCACAACCCTAGTGATGGCACTCCATCACAAACACCATCTATAGAATACATGTGTAGACTTACTGTATGTGCTGTTACTTTTCACCACTGAGTGTCGCAATTTAGTCAACCAAGCAACCAGCTTCAACATACTAATAGTTAACTATTAAGATCACTCTTTCTTGAACCCTTCTTCCATAAATAGTCTTTACTGCAGTCATGTTTCAAACCAAAGAGAAAAAAAGGACAAAAAATAATAATAATTGTAATATCAACACATCATCTGACTGCCACTGAAAAAGACAAAACTAAGAAGTTGGCGATTCTTCCCCTTCCACTTTGCACCAAAGACCACCAACATTAAGGGTATGACAGTGTTCCTGGGCCAAGCACTATTTGGTGTCGTGCATACACAAAGATAAACAGTCACATGAAGGGGCACTCTGTGGATTCACTCACTTTGAATTAACTTATACGTCTGTGTATGACATTTACGCACATAATGCACATTGATGTTTATACAGGGAACCCAGTTTTACAGCTGTAGGTGCTACTGGTCCAAGTTTACAATGGTCTTTATAATACCTACCAAGCTGATGATCATGCCCACTGTACTGTACTGTCTGGCTGTATTCTTGCAATATGTGGTCGGCTGTGACTTATTGGTTAGGAAGTTGGCAAAAGTAGGTCCAGTTGCATATGATTCAACGCAATTAATTCAGTTTACCCCAAAAATGGGTGTGTCCGCCCTGAGATACCGAGAGTGATTTTTCATTATGGACAGGTATGTTAAGAGTGTGAAAGTTGTTGTGAGTAAATTCGGGTGTAACCAATGGCCTACGTAGTTGGTGTTTTGAGGATAGCCTGCTACAAACCATCAAACCTCCACTGACAAAAGTTCTTAACTGGGTAGAATTACTCATGCACCTTTAAGATTGAAAACTGAATTGTATGTGTAAATGAAACGTAAAGTTGAAAAATACTGAATACTGAATTTGTACTGTCTGACAAGAACAAAATGGTTGTGCTGTTTACAAGTACAAAAGTACAATACAAAAGTATACACGTCTATTTATTAGAGGTATTTCGTGATAAAGAAACAGTATATTTTATGTACATTATATTATACATTGAAGGTGCTGTACATATATACATGTCAAAATAGCAAAACATTGTCATTGTTTTTGAGAATCGCTGCCTATGGCTTTAAGCCCCAACAGTTCAGTCTTCAGCTCTCCTGGTTTGGGTGGAATCACAGGAATAGTCTTGAGAGAAACGAACAAAACAAACCATTATTAATTAATGTGTTAAGGAACCAGTGTGACAATAATACATGACTATACAAATTTGAAAAAAGCATACCAGGTCCGGTCTGTAATATTGATGAACAACTTGTGCACCGGCAAACATTGACAGTATACTGGCACCCAACATTCGCAGATATCTGGGCCACGACACCCCAGCTGGCATGATTCACTGCGGCCTTGGCTTAGCTAAATGGTGCCTGCAAAGATGGCATTACAAACAAGTAAAAATCACTCTGGGTGTAGCCTTTAACATGGGCAATGGCAACGGATAACTGGACGAACAAAGAATAGCGACAAAATGGTTATCCTAATCAAGATCGACGTGGAATAAATTTATATCTGTACATTTGTTTGGCATTAAATGTGAAATCCTCAACATTGAAAATACTTGAGCTGACACCATATCTGGCTATGTGCAATGCCAATGACGTCCAAAGGGCATGACTTGAAGAGCTAGCTAGCTAACTAGTTGCCAATAAACTACATTTACATTGGTCTTGTCATACACTGTTTCAATTGACAATCTAACCAAACCTGATGCTGAGAGAGACCAACACCCAAACCATAAATAGTAGAAAAGACCCAAACTCACCGAACAGCCTTCACACAACCAGACATGGAATTGGAAAATACAGAAAATACCACGTGATCTACAGTGACGTCTCCTTCTGCTTTCTGTCCTGGTGGCTTTATTGGCATTACCGCCGCCACGTGTGCTGATGGGAGAATCATCCACTTAGCTGTGAGGGAAAGGGTCAGTCGAAACTCGACTCAACATCTTATTAACTTACTTCATAGTAAATAAAGATCTGGTTATTAAGTTGTGGTTCGGGAAATATTATAATAAAGCAGTAATAAAACGTAAGAATGGTTTAATAAAAATGTCACAGAAAAGATGTGAATAACATGTTAGTCCTTTCCTGTAGGTGGCGGTAGTGTTCCACGAGGTGAATGGCAAATAACAAAGAAGTGCTAGTGTAGAATTAGCTGACTGTCTTTAAATCCGAATCTACAGATGAAGATATAACTGTAGTGTTTGTAACCTCTTCAGGTAAGTGTTTGTATAATATTCGGCTGTTAGGTTTTAAGCAACACGTATACAGTCCTAGAAATGTGTGATTGTTGTGTCATTTTTAGCCAGTTAGCTTGGATGTGACTGTAAGCAAAGACCGGGGTCCTTCTAGTGCCTTTGCCTTTTAACTCTGAACAACCAATGAAAGATGTCATAAGCATTACAGGTAGACAAACATATTTGTTCACCAGACTTTGACATTATTGACAATTTAAAGGAATATAAACTCTTCGTGTGGATCTAACCTATAAAATGTATGGTTATACTATGCGTCAACAAAGAAAAATGCCTGGTCGCATACAGGCGAGGCAGATAACATAAGTAACCCCAACATGAATATTAATCTATTTAAGTAAAACCACCGTTAAGATGGAAGAAACGAATGCGTCAATGACTCACCCAACGGATTACCTCCAATACTGGTGAGTTGTCTTGTGAGTTGCTGCAGATAGCTGTGGAGGATGTTAACCCCGTCGGTATTGTTTTCTAGCCGACCTCTTCTTATCTTTTGCTAATCTTTCTGTTTCTTACGCTGTGCATTTATTAGGTATCAGACAAGCCAGCCATATTTTCATGCACCAGAAGCTACTCAGTATCATCACATGAGCAATGGCTATCACAGCATGGACAATTTTGGAGAGGAACGGGATATGGCAGAACTCACTGTCCATCGGGAACCTGCTGAACACAGTTTTTCTGGCCAGCAACCAGTCCCACCACAGAACACTGCGATAGGTACTCACGTCTTCTGTGGCTACACATTTAGAGTAGGTAACCATGATGAAAACATCTCAGTCTCAGTTTTCTATACAATCTTGCAGTTGCACCTGCTAAGAAGAGAGGCAGACCTTCAAAAAGCAAAGCAGACGAAGCAAATTCAGCAGTGGACAGTGAGAGCAGTGCGAAGAAGGCCAAGAGGACTCTTGACCGATTCAATGGGATGTCTGTTGAAGAAGTGATGTCAAAAACCTTGCCTGATGTCATCACTCCTAACCTTGATATATTAATAGTAAGTTATTTGTGGAGTTACTCAAACAGTCAGCCATCACAGTCTCATGTCACGTAGCACATTTGGCACTTTTGTAATTATTGGATGATGGCTGCTGAATGGTTTTGTTGAACAATGACGACATACTTAATGCATTTCAGATTGGAATCAACCCAGGACTAATGTCTGCCTACAAAGGCCATCATTATCCAAATCCAGGAAATCACTTCTGTGCGTAATTTACTTTATATGTATTATTTCATTATAATTGTTTATTGAATGGACTCGGTATGTGATATGTATTCCCATGTCATGACCTGTGTGTTTTCAATGTGTGTCATCAGGGAAGTGTCTATTCCTGTCTGGCCTCACGGATGAACAGCTCAATTACATGCATGATGAAATTCTGCCAGAAAGGTATGGGATTGGCTTCACCAACATAGTGGAGAGAACAACACCTGGAAGCAAGGATCTCTCAAGGTATGAATACATGTTATTTAACCAGTAATAAATAATTTATAACAAATGGTATCACTCAGCTGCAGCATACTGCTTCAGTACTACACCTGACCTTCAGGAAAGGTCTGTTATTGGTCCATAAACCATTACTCAGGCCCCTAACTTACCCCCAAATGTTCTATAAAAGAAAGTGCTGTGTTTGGGTTATGTTTGGATTATGATTGCTTTCCACTAAGTCACATATTGATCTGTTGATTGACAGTAAAGAAATACGTGAGGGTGGCAGACAGCTGGTAGAAAAGCTGAAGAAATACAGACCAAGAATTGCCGCCTTCAATGGGAAAGGTAAGCTATGTTACTGTTCATGACAGCCTCATGCTTCCAAATGTTTGTTTGTTCTGTAAAACAATACACTTTGTTTTAAATAAGCACACCTTGCTTTGTTCACAGGTATTTATGAAATCTTTTGCAAAGAAATCTTTGGAATTACGGCAAAGAATCTCGAGTTTGGCCTGCAGCCATACAAAGTTCCAGACACAAATACAGTAAGGATGATAATAATTTTCTTTGGCACCATGTACTTCATTGTTGCTCCGTTTTAAAAGCATAAATTCACTAACACCATGATATCACAGCTGTCTTCTCTTATCTTTCAATGCCCATTTGCGCGATGGAAAGGAAGAGAGTGCTAGATAGAAGGACGAAAGAGTGCAGGTGCAGTAACATTTTTTCCTATTAGGTGTGCTATTTGATGCCATCATCAAGCCCACGCTGTGCCCAGTTTCCCCGTGCTCAAGACAAAGTGCATTTCTACATTAAGCTCAAGGAGTTGCGGGATCAGATCAAGGGCGTTGTCCAAAATCCGGAAATTGAAGAAACGAAGTACTCGTTTGACTTAGCATTGGCCAAAGGTATGAAGAATTTATGTGCACATTTTGTGTTGAGACGGTCTTTTATCTGTTATGTTACATATTCCACATCTAAATGTTTTCTTCAAAAAATATATATACAAAATAGAGGATGCCAAAAGGATAGCCATCAAAGAAGAAAACCAAGACCCAGGCTACGAGGCTGCATGCGGGTCCTGGCCAGGAGCAAACCAAGGGACCAGCCACTACTCTTCACAAAATATGGGTAAGCGACCAATAAATGTACCAACTTCTAAACTTAAAGTGTTCAAAGCCATCATTCATAAACAATAACCATCTTGGTCTACACTTACAGTTGTATTATGTCCAGTTCCTCTGCAATACTAAAGACAGAAAACCAAAAACTTTTCTTTCTGTAACAGATGCACTTTATCTTTACAACCAACACGGGGACCACTTGCAGTCCGGATCATCTGCAGCTTATACAGATTTCAGTGGAGCTCATATAAGCTAGTAACAACTGCACACTAGTTGTGAATGAATGAATCAGCCTGAAGCAAGTCTGTAACATACCATAGACTGTTTTCAAGTTTTCTCGTCACCCTCATAATGCATGTGGTAGCCTTGGAGGTGGGTAAAAATGGCAGCAAATGCTTGAATCTGTGCGATGCTCCATTTGGTGCCGTTAACTTTTAAAACGTGATTTTGTAACTATAATGAATGCCATTTATATTGTGAGACTTTTGTATTTATTTACGGAATGAAGGTGTTTTATTTGTACTTTGTCATTGTTGTAAAGTGGAACAATACTTGTATTTTTACTTGAATGTGTTGGATACATTTCTGATTACAAAATTTATCAATGAAAGTGGACCATAACTGTTGAACGTTGTGTTCAAACCTTTATACTGTGATTTAATATCCAAACTCATTTGGATAGCAACAATGATGGAAACATGTCTGAACTGTCTTATTTGTCATGTTATAATCACAGTCGCAGTCATAGTGATTGGCTGTTGTAACATGTTTACAAAGGATGGGCGAATTCTGTCTATTCAACCATCCATCCCTTACTTATACTGTTACTTTATTGTTAAGTGTTAATCTAGTGTTTAACTCAAGGGACCAGCATCCTGGTGCTACTACCATGCATTTGACTTGGTCTGTGTCCTGTTTTTTGCCAATACCTCAAAACCAGTCGAGTGCATTTTCTTACTGACAATGCCAATCGCTTTCACTTATCGAAATAAATCGTGCACAAGCCAGTTAAGGGTCTTAAATTGAACTGATATAATAAAACAATGCCATTTATTAATAAAATGTATCTAATATAATAAACAATGCCACTAGTTTGTAGCAAGCTGCTTTACACGTTAATAATAATAATAATAATAATAATAATAATAATAATAAAATAATAATAATAATAATACAGTTTATACAAAGCTTTTCTAAATGCTTAACGTTAAGTTTAAAAAGTTTATTACTAGTTTGTGTATTGAATTCATTGACCTGTATCAGGATTAGCACATTACAGCTCATCCTAACTGTATATACAATAAGCAAATTAGTAGTTTTGGTAAGTATGGTCATCTGTGAATCCAATTTGCTTGCACACTAATATTAAAATATATTAGTACTGTATACTGTTTTGTGTAAGGGATTAAGTTTTAAGGTGTTAGATTCAGTCATTTACATAGTGGGTATGAAGTATGCTTTCACAGTTTGGTTAAAATCATGTAGTCAGAATTGTAAAGAGTCATGGGTTTCACTTGCTGTGGCCATTGATAGTGTGCTGTTCTCAGTCAATTAATTTGTCACTGAAACTAAACCGCAGCTCAATACAAAACCTATATATATATATATATATATACAGTAATGTGCAAAAGTTTTAGGCAGGTGTGGAGAAAATGCTGTCAACTAGGAATGCCTTCAAAAATGGAAGTGTTAATTATTTTTGTTCATCAATTAACAAAATGCAGTAACTGAACAAAAGAGAAACCTAAATCAAATCAATATTTGGTGTGACCACCCTTTGCCTTCAAAAGAGCATCAATTCTTCTAGGTATATTTGCATAGAGTTTTTGAAGGAACGTGGCTGGTAGCTTGCGCCAAACATCTTGAAGAACTAACCACAGATCCTCTGTGGATGTAGGCTTCCTGATATACACAACCAATTTGGTGTAATTGGTTGATCATACACCTGACTATAATCCTGCAAAATCCCTGACTTTGCCTGACAGTGTGTAGCCCTGTGTTTGGACACTTAATGTGCACCTGCCTAAAACTTGTCAAAAAACAACTTATGCCCATCACCTTTCAGCCTTATGGGTGCTTTAATATTAAATATGTGGATGGCTAAAAAGATACAGTACTGTGCAAAGATTTAAGCAGGTGCCTTAAAACCAGCATCAACTGGGGGTTATAAATGTTGTTATAAAACAAATTGACAACAGAAGTTGGAAGAGTGAACATTAAAAAAGATAAGGCTGATCTGTGAACTTGTCAGTAATCACATTGTCACTGTACTTTATAACTAGCAGAAATTACAGTCTACCAGGCTTATTCTAATTTAGATGATGGGGAATTGTTACAGTTGTAGGAACATTCAGGAATTCCCTCCTGCCAAATCCTAAATGGGCTAAATAATTGTAACTTTCATGCGAAACTCAGCAAACAGTGGTATTCTGATGTAGCCAATAGAAAACAGGCCACGAGTTCAAACGTCTGCGTGGATCAGACCAAAACGAACCTGGGTGTGCATGTTAACTGGTCATCTGTCAAACGAAAAGGGTAAAACTAGAATTTACGTTTAACTAGCTAAGAAAATGATGTTATGGCTCATATCTAAAATTACTTCTTCTTCGATTTTTCTCCAATAGGAGAAAAGACAATAAAACAACAATACGCGCTTAATTTCTTACCCTGCAGCCACACTTGGTACGTCTTCGTGTCAAAGTTGACCTGCTCCTTTCAGTCTCTTTGTTGATTGTTGTATGATTAGCCCTTACCAGATTTTAGCAGTTCAACATTTTTAGGAACCATATGTTGATATTTGCATGTATATAAACAAGTAGACTCGACCACTGAAACGGTATGTATTATTTAAATAATACCAGTTGTCTTCACAAATCTGCTGTGTTTTATTGAGTTAAGTGACTACCGATTGTCCTGGCTAGCTGGCTATCTGATGGTAGCTAACGAGCAAGGTAGCCAGCTAGCTGGCACATTATGGAAGCTCATTCATTCCTGCTCCAAGACAACAATTAGCTGTGACCCCCGTGGGAGCAATAGCATTACTCGGGGTATTGTTTATCGTTTGGTAGTATAAGTAATTTGG
This sequence comes from Coilia nasus, assembly GCA_027475355.1. NCBI lineage: Eukaryota > Metazoa > Chordata > Actinopteri > Clupeiformes > Engraulidae > Coilia > Coilia nasus. The sequence goes on from CM050208.1 coordinate 8,675,962, forward strand.
CATTAAACAATTTCTGCGCAGAATTTTTTAAAAAGTATCGATATCATTCCCCAATCCATTGCGTCGTTTATGCTAGTTTAGCTAACATTAGCAAACCATGGAGAATTTGACGTTAGTGTCAGATGTGTTGGCCTGCAGTGTTTATAGAAAGCTCGATAACTAATAGATTCATTTTAGGTAATTTACATTAGGTGTTGTTTCTACTCCAGATAAAACCTGAGCTGTCTAAATAGCATAGCATATTTAAGACCATCAAACAAATTACGTGTTATAGTTTTGTTATGAACAAAGCATCGGGATAATTTTCCAAGCAATAGTGTTTTCCCTCTAATATTGCCATAATAAATTGAATATGAACTAATTTGACATCCCCCTTAAAAGATGGAAGAGAGGCGTTACGGATCTGTGCCTGTTCCCTCGGAATATCTCCAAAATTGGTGAGTTTTAAGCCCCCTTTGTCAACAGGACAGGCTAGTTCCCTCCATTTGCCAAATTCTTTGGAAAGGATGTGTATGCAAATGATCTAACATCTAATCCCAGATCTAACCACAGCCATACTTTTGAAAACAGATAACAGCAAACCTTATAGATAGGTGTTTCTTCGTGTTTGGATGTTGGGGTTAATCATTGTTTGGATTAATTGGTGCATGTTGACTAAAAGAACAAACTTTCTTTGGTCCTGATCTTTGACTACAGGTCACCTGCATAGTTTTATTTTTATTTTATTTATGGGTGCTAAGGGGTTCTAAGGGGTGCTAAGGGCTATGGGTGCAAGTCGCATGTTATTAAAGATTTGATGCATCTAATTTAATCTTGGATTTAAATTAAGGGATACATTTTTTATTTTATTTACATGAGTGTGGTTGTGAGTTATTTAAAGTGAGTGTGTTTTATAAATGTACAGATATGTATAGACGACATTTCATTTTTGTTGCTTAAAAGAATACTGGTAAAGTCTTTCAACAGGTTTGAATTCCATGCTACAGCCATCTTAAAGCTCTTTAACCTCTGTAATATCTGATCACTGTTTTAAAGCTGTGTTTTTGATGTCAACAAGCGCTGTATTCTGTACTTTCGAAAGAACACCTGTTCAATAACTTGGGCATGACTGTTTTTTCACAGAGGAGAAAATAGCAAACAGGCAATTTTAAAAAATAAATCTCCTCATCCAACTCAAAACCACTAACTAAAGCTATAACTCCAGAGTTGTTCATGGGAGTGGTTTGCATTCTCATGTGTAACAGGGTTCAAGCTGCACAGCAGCACCTGCAGACATTACAGGCCCAGTACCCCCACCTGGCAAACGGGGCTCACTACATGGAGGGTGCCATGGAGAACGGGGCTATAATGGAGATGCCCGGCAACCCACAAGCCCTGCTTCAACAAGACCCTCAACAAGGTGACTGCATTTATTAAGCAGTAAAACAGATGTTGTCTAAAACAAGTTCTATTTCAAATACAAGGCTCTTGAGGCTCTTGAATGCTTTTTCTTACTGCATGGTATCAACTTAATCATTAAAAACCTTTAAGGTGGAAAAACGTCACATCGTTATGACAGGATTGTGGGTGGATGAAAGTTCTAAAGAATGTTTAGGTTCATAAAATATAATGTGGAATTTTAGAATCTTTCATTGTTGCAGAATAAATCTTTTAATAGAATGTTCATAAAACTCACTTCCATAAAGGTTGCAATATGTGGAAATAACTGAGCTATTTCTCTCTGAAGCACCTGCCAAGGGAAAGCGAGGGCGAGCGGCCAGTAAAGAGCCCAAGCCCAAAAAAGAGCCCAAGCCCAAACCACCACCTAAGGCCAAGTCTGAACCAAAAGCCAAACCGGGCCCAAAGCCCAAGAAGGCCAAGCTGGACAAGGGTGCCACAGAGGGGGGAGAGGGGCAGGAGAAGATCGATGAGACTTTCAAGAAAGTGAAGAGGAAGGTGGATCGCTTTAAAGGCATGTCCGAAGAGGAAGTCATGACCAAGACACTCCCAGACATCCTCAAACCCAATCTGGATTATGTGATTGTAAGTCGCATGTTATTAAAGATTTTATGCATCTAATTTAATCTTGGATTTAAATTAAGGGACAAATGTGCCCAAGGAATTCATTATGTTGCAGGCAGTATTTCATTATAATGTGACTGCAACTTTCAGAGCTGAGTTTTACAATAATCTTCATTGTGAATGTGCATTGCAAATGGAGATGAAGGTATAAATCGGCTGTGATCTTGCTGGATGGTTTGCAGGAGATCCTCATACCTGCACTCAAGTTCTGAAATGTGCTTTGTTATGAAACATTTATGGGAAATGCTAGGTATGTGACCCTACTTTAAGGGTTGTTGCCCTATTTTTAATGGTCGTCCGTAAATATTAGGTGTGTGTGTCTGTATTGTGTTTTATGTCACTTGAAGATTGGAATCAATCCTGGACTGATGGCAGCTTACATGGGAAGATGGTTCCCTGGCCCAGGAAACCATTTCTGTAAGCTCTCTCTCTCTCTCTCTCTCTCTCTCTCTCTCTCTCTCTCTCTCTCTCTCCTCTCTCCTCTCTCCTCTCTCCTCTCTCTCTCTCTCTCTCTCTCTCTCTCTCTCTCTCTCTCTCTCTCTCTCTCTCTCTGAGCAAATATTCTTCTCTTTGTCCTTTTCTAAGTGTGAGAAAGTGTTGATTTGTTTTTTCCCTTATTAGGGAAGTGCCTGTTCCTGTCTGGCTTCACAAACGAGCTACTCAATCACATGCATGACTCAAGCTTGCCTGAGAAATATGGCATTGGCTTCACCAACATGGTGGCCAGGGCCACACCAGGAAGCAAAGATCTCTCTAGGTGAGACCAGAAGTCAAAGGAAGTATTTGAAGCTGATAACCATGTTAATGTGTGGGAGTTTGAAAATAGCATTTCATGTCTTTTCACCCTCTCTTTATTTTAGCAAGGAACTCAGGGAAGGAGGGAAAATTTTGGTTGAGAAACTAAAACAATATAGCCCTCTAATAGCAGTGTTCAATGGAAAATGTAAGTGCTTGCGTCTGTTTGTGAATATTCCATACAAATTGGTGTTTTAATTTTCCGGTTTGGGATAAAGTCAATCTATCCATCCATCCCCTTGAAATGAACTTCATGTATATCTGTGTATATTGTAAGTTACACTGACAAGCTATTCGAACTGTGAAGCAAATAACACTGATACTGTAATGTCACTGCTTTTAGAATGTTACAGTATAAGTGCATGTTTGTATATTTGTGAGTTATTCTTTGTAATCTTCTGATCTTTATCTCTTAAAAGGTATCTTCGAGATGTTCTGCAGGGAAATCTTTGGAAAGAAACCAAAGAACCTTGAATTTGGCTTGCAGCCTCAACGGATTCCGGACTGTGAAACAGTAAAATGTTCTACCTCACAACTAAGAAAAGCAAAACTTATTTTCACATCTTCTAAAAAAAAAAAAAAAGCATTTGGTTATAACCAATTCCTTTCTGCCATCACACTGCAGGCCTTGTACCTGATGCCTTCTTCTAGCGCCCGGTGTGCCCAGTTCCCACGTGCCCAGGACAAAGTGCACTTCTACATCAAGCTGAGGGAGTTACGAGACCAGCTGAAGGGTCAGGCCAAAGCTAAAGAAGTGGAGGAAGTTAGTTACTCTTTCGACCTGGGCCTGGCGAAAGGTAAGGGTGTCGGTCTAGAAGTCAGTGTAGTATGCAGTGTTGGCGGCCATGTTCTCATGACGGACTGTTTGTACGCTAACAGAGGACGCCAAGAGGATGGCCGTCAAAGAGGAGCAGTATGATCCCGGGTACGAGGCTGCCTACGGGGGTGCGTACGCCGAGCCAGGCAACGAAGCAGGACAGAGCAACGGCCACTGTACCTTCTCAGCCAATACGGAGACGGGTAAGTGCAACTCTTCAGGGAGAATTCAATTTAAGTTACATTCAAATTAGTTCTTAACTGTTGCTTAACTGAAACAACTTTTATCCTCATGCACCGTTTTCACTTCTGTATACGTTCAATTTTAAATGGCTCCGTCACTGGCTCCATTTTAAATCCATTATGGTTCTTGAGCAAAAACAAAACAGATTATTGTAGACGGGTGGAAATGTGACAACTTCATGTTTCTATATCCGTACTAATGTGAAGGTAGCCATAATATTGCTGGGTGTGGTGGTAAGCATTTGCAGCAGACACAGCCCTACATTCTTTACATCTGAGCTGCTTTGTCTAACCATTTCCAGATACAGCAGAGAACAGCTCTGCCCCTGGTGCAGCAGAAGGACTTGTGCCTGATGGTCAGTGGATGACACAGACCTTCGACGATCAGATCCCCGACATCACCGGCTCCTCATGATCCCAAACGTCGGACGACGTCGGAGCGGCTTATGACCAGACCGAACACGAGGGTTTGCTTGCAAGTCGTTTTGGAGAAAAAGCTAGTGGTGCTCTCCTCTCAAGAACGGAGTGTGACTCCACTCAGCCAGTGCTGGGCCCTGCTGGTGTGAGTGTCCAATCACGCACAGACCGGTCTTCATTTGAATCATTAGATCCGTTGGAAAGCACTGGACTCCACAAGACTCCCCATGGTCAGTGGGCTTACACATTTCGGTCCAGGAGCAAGACAGAGAGGCTGTATGAACTCTATCTCTTCACCTGTTCCTTACTTTTACAAGTATCTGTACCTCAGTAAATACCAGCTGAAGACTCTTGGGGGGGGGAAATGCCCTTTGACCAGATATTAACACAAAACTCTATGAATTTCTACTTTGGATTTAAAGTAGCCCATTTTAGGAAGTACTGTAGTTTCTTTTTTCTGTTGTGACTTTTAAAACAAAGCCTTTTGGGTAATGGTAAACAACATTTTTAATCAGTGAAAGCAATATTTTTAAGAAAACAAAATAACGGTTCCCCATTTTTAAAGTATGAAAGTACTCTTCTTACTCTGATTTGGCATGATACGTTTCAAAAATCACCTGATACAGGTGTAAAGATTAATCCCCTTGTTTTATCTATGGCTGGTTTAGCACTGCTATGTTTTTATGTTTAAATATCAGGGAATAGTACTTGGTTGTGTCTGTGCTCTTTGGAAAATGTCCACTATTTAAATGACAATGTTTTGCATTGAAATTGTTTATGTTCTGGTTGCAGCAAATGTTGAGCATAAAATGGTTTTATGCTCGCAAACATTTGTGACATGTTACAAGGACAAAAGTACAACACAATATTGTATTTTCACTTACTAGTATATGCAAATAGATTACTGTAACTGTAGTGAAATAAAGTGTAGATTAATTTTGTGAATTTTTGAATGGATTTGTTCAAGGTGTAATCACTTACCGTCTCTAGCCAAAGGCAGTAGGAAGTCTTAATGTTACAATTGCTTTTTCATGCTGAAAGAATCGCCCAATACTTAGAAATGTGTATTTTAAAAAGTGAAGACTGCGTTGTTCTTTAAAACCCAGAACTGCTGTCATTAAACAACTGGTAACATGTAGTAAAGCCAAGCCTAATCAAGTGTGTCCAAATATTCTTTTACCTGTAAACACATGGTACACAAAAGGCAGAAAATACTAAAAAATGCCCTTATCTCTTGTGAAAATAAGGTGTAATAAGATGAACTGATATGTATAATAAGGTGATCGATCCTATATGTATAAAATTGTCAGAGAATGTTGGCTACTTCTGGGTCTGTGTGAAGACTGAATATTTTAGACACACTCTTGTGGAACTGACGCATCTAACATCACCTCACTGCCTCTAGAGTGCAGTGTTTCACTGGTAATCATTCCCTGGTACAAATTAAGGCTGAAGGGCTGGTTTGGATTGCAGGCATTTTGTGGTTCTCAACATTTGGTGCTATTTTTTTTTTTATCATTTTCCTTTTTTCTCATTTGATTTTTTACTTATTAAAACACAGTTTTGCAGTTGCAGACTCTTGTATTTATTTGACTTGTCGGTCTTGTCAGAATTTGTGTTCATGTGACCACATACATTACAAATATTGTTCTCTCCTGTTACTAAGCCCTGAAAGGCAGTCATAGTCACTCATAATACTGCCTCAATTTGTCCGTCTGCTTCAATTTAGCGCCAATGAAGACTAGTTTCATGAACCGTTTTGCTTAATACATGCCATACATGTACTGTAGCTCTCCAACAGTATGCTACTTTAGAATCTGTATTTTGTACATTATGGCTGTCAACCTCCCTCTGCATACTCATGGAACACTGCTGTAACTTTTTAACTTCAAATTGTTTTATTTTGGTAAATGCAGTGAAAGTACAACCTAACCTAACCCACCCAACATGGTGCCCACAGGCACCAGATAGCCCAGCAGGAGCTTGTGAGGTGCCTGCAAGGCATGTTTACAGACATGCGAGTGACAACTGCAGTTATATTTTGTGTTTACGTTTAATTCTTAACCCTTTTAATTAAAAGCAGTGTTTTTTTAAAAGGGATGCCAAAACCTTTATGTAGTATATTATTTTTGAACAAGTAGTCCTCAGTACAGCTTCTCATCCTTCATTCAGACCCCTGACCCAACTACTTCCCTAGTATTCCCTAGCACAAACAACCAAAAGTGTGGAAAGATTGAAAGTTGTTAAGTCCTCACAGCTCATGCAAACAAACCTTGTTTATTTAAGGGTGCTTTCACACTGACAGCATTTGGTGCGCACCAAACGTCCCATTCAAATCAAAAGTTCTTAGTTCGGTTCGTTGGTGTGAATGCAATCTCGGTACTTTGGTGCGCACCATATCAACCGGTCCGAGACCGCTAAAAAGGGGTGGTCTCGGACCGCTTTATCTGCCCTACTTTGGTACGGTTCCTCAGGTGTGAAATCAACCAAGCCAAATTGGACGGAACAGTAGAGTTTAGTGCATTATTATTTTTGAAAGTGGCACGTTTTAGTCTGGTTCCAGTGGCAATGGTCTTCGCGTACCATTTTGGTTAGTTTAGAACTATGCATATGTGAAAGCAAACCGTACCCACGTCTGTTTGCTACATTGTAACATTTTTCTCACTAGTGCGGACCAAAACAACCAAACTATAGGTCTGAAAGTGCCCTAAGCCATACAATAAGACACTACTCTGAACCAGAACAGAAAAACTAGGAGCTTTACTCCCAGAAAAAGGTTCGTATCGTGTCACCAGAGCTGTGTCACCATCCTCTGTCATATTCCTGTACTTTACCTTAAGATAAAGGAATGACAATGGCTTCAAAGTCTTTTCTGCTGGATCAATTTATTGTGTCATTACAATACAGATGTGTTCTTGAGGTGTATTGTCAGTTTGCCAGTGTAAGTAACTGTGACTGGTTATGCTTTATGACATTTGAGGTCAAGTGTTGTAGGCAGTGTAGGTGTTGAGGGTGGTGTGGGATACAAGGCACACGAAGCCACATTTGACACATCCCATTTACAAAGACTTTCAAAGGAAAACTTCTGTTCATCGTCACGGCTCTTCACCTGGGCTTCATTTCTGCTGAGAATGTGGAGGGGGGGGGGGGATAAAATATATTCCATTTCTATAAGTGAAGTAGAAATCATTACCACTTACAAGCATATTTAGTGAGTAGGTGGACATTTGCATACCTGTTTGACAGTGTTCCATGTTTCAGCATTTGTTTACAGAGGTCCCACATTAGACAGCACAGCCACTGCAAATCAGAGCTCATCTCTGGGGCCCACTCGATCATTCTGATACAACAAAACGTCAGGTTAAAATACTGTTCAGCAAGGGCCCAAGTTTGGGTTAAGGATGGGGGGGTGCAACAATAGTGTGGCCTATTGTAAGTGACCAGAACTCCTCTAACCCCCCTGCAAATGATGCCTATAACAGCATAATAACGTAACACTGTACAAAAACGAATGGCAGTACTACCAAGTAATTGTTATTTACGACAAATAAATGTAGCATACCTGTAAACAAAGACAAAGACCCACTGTACAGGCAGGATGCACAGCATCAGGATCTGGCCCAGCAGTTGCACAAGAGCAGAGTCTCCTGCTGCAGCAAATGGCCCATCCCTCTCTTCACATGCCTTGGAAATCACTAAGGAACAAACACAGAACCGCTTACCATTAGACAGACATGCAGCATTTTAGGAATGGGCAATGAATTCATTCAGTCTCAGAGATCAATCAATTATGACAATTTATTGACGTATGACTATGCCAAATGTGTGGGTCTATATTACAGATTTTTCTTTTATCAAGATTTCTTGGTATTGCCCAGACCCAACTTTTAAAATAGCAAAGCCACTCTATGCAACATTTATTAAAAGTTAAAAGTTGCTGTAATGGTTTAATGAACCAATTTGGAGAAAATGGTGTCCCTAGGATCGCTTGGCTGAAAATCAGCCAATTTGCAAGTCTGTATCAGGGAGTCTTGTGAGATGTGCACAAACATGAAACACATTGCACAGAACTATAAAATAAGAACCCAAAAGCTGTACGGAGAGTTCCACAGTAAAAAAAGAAACCTTTAAAACAGCAAAAACTGAGAAGAAATTCTGAAAAGATGCTTAGGGCTGCTTTGAGCTTTAAGCATTGTTTTAAAGCACAAACTTTTTCCATGAAGACCGTTTATTAACAGCATGAGATACACAAAGACCTTTGCCGTACCTCTTTCAATGGGAGCAGGAAGTAGATGTGTACCGGTTTCCTCCCACCCGTGTTGCAATGTAGCACTCCCCTTCCATATGACATTACCATTCACTTCTCTACTTTCAGCGTCACAATGCTGCTCAGCTTTATCAGGGGACGCGGGCATCGGCGTTCCATCAGTGGAACACAGCTCAGGCAATGGGTCCAGTTTCAAAAGGTCTGAGAGAAATCACTTTTACTGATGAAAATTATACTACCAACAATGCAATGTAAAATCCCTTATTTTAGCTGGGTGGAGGGGAAAAAAAAAAAAAAAAAAAAAAAAAAAAAAAAAAAAAAAGCTTCCAATAAAGCCAGATATAATCCACACACCAGAGAACTACTGACAAATCCTATGACACTTAAACTAGAATTTGTTCTCGCAAAATGTGCCACTGTTAAGAAATAATTTATATCAGTGGGTCATACTCACTGTTCTCGTACAGGAACCGCAGCGCATCTTTGTATCCATCCCGACATACTTGTGCAAGAACCTGGGGTAAATTATCACTGTTTTATTAAACTGCTGCTTTACTAAACTGCTGCTTTAAATACATGCACAACTTCAAATTTGTGTTTTTAATTTACCTCTGGCTTTGGAGGTAGGAAAGCGCTGACCACCCGATACAAATTGTTGAAGTTTACTTGTATGCTGACATTGCTGTGATGCACTTCATGGTAGTAAAAAGGAGTCTCACGTGGGCTGATGTCACTTTCACCAGCAAATGGTGCGACGGTGAGAGTGTTCTTCAGCTTACAAAAGGGCATATTGTCACTCATGGCACCATCTACGTACCGCTGAGGAGATAAAGGGGGGGGGGGGGGGGGGGATTTATGAAGATCAGATACAACTGTCATTAGACACCATTATCTAAATATCTCTAATTGAAGTACCCATCCTGAACAATCATCACTTGTAATGTGTATTCAACTTGTTTGAGCACCTCGTTTTAGGTTTAAGAGTTCAGGGTTGAGCTCTCCCAAGACCTCATAAGATCTGTTTTTACTTGTTGCATTGACTGGGCTACACTTAACTATGAAATGACATTAGCATTTAATGGATGTTCACCATGCTTCACTACTTAAGCACCCTTGAAAAACATTGTAAGGCCATTTTCTTACACTAATCACATGTAAAACATTCTGTTTAAAGGAACTGCTGAAAAAATAATTTCTAATTCTAATCTTACCAATTAATTTCAGCCTAGCTGTAATTAAGACTTAAAGCCATCTCTGCAGGATGTTCATTTGTGCAGCAGAGCGCATGCACTGATATTTTCACCTGCTATTTGCCTTCAAACTAGGCCCGTTATGTAACACTTTACTGACTTATGAAAGTCACCATCACTTAAGCCGTAAAACCCCAATTATGTCGTCAAACTCACAATGTCTTGGAAGGTGGGAGGCATCCAACCACAGTAAGAAGGGAAGAAACAGCTGCAAATGAGAGCCTACAAATACATCAGATTGGGTAATCAGATACACTTAAAACAGGCACAATACATACATCTCTAACAATAAAACCCTGTGTACAGTGAAGTGTACATCATGGTGAAATTGTGAAAGTTCCTGTATGTCAAGTGGGACTGTCCATTACCTCGATGAGATCTTTCTTGGAGGCAAAGTGAGACGCCAAAACGTTTTCTCCATTAGATGCACGAGTCAAGGATATAAACAGTCGGCCACTGGCGAGCAGATGGGCATCATCTGAGAGCTCCTCTTCCAGGTAGTCACGGACAACTTTGAGCAGGTTGAATGTAGGATGCAAGGCACTGATGCTCCTTTTGCGGGCCTCTTTGATCATCTTCATCATGATGGCACAGATTTTATCTTTGGGATGGAAAGTTTTGAGTAAATCAACTGCAGTCACATTTACTGTGTCCATGAATGTGTTTTTTTCCTCTCATTATAGCTTACAAATGCCTTGTGGCTTCATCACTATTTTACTAGGTTGATAATACCATCCATCGTCTTTGAGGCTGGGTTTGTAAGTTTAGATGGGTGTCAAGTAGTATATTCACAATTGTGGGGAAGGCATGATACCAATGGCTTTGGTTTAACAGAACTTCCGTAATTTAACGATTAAACATTTACTGGCTGGTCCAAATTGTATTCTTTCATAGGACAGAAGGTAGAGCTCTTGGTTCAAAGGCCACAAACATCAACTGCTGCCGACAGAGGTGTTTAAGGAAAAGGTCAAGCATTTGATGAAGTGGAATTATAATTTCACCCCGAACCAAAATAAAAAAACAAATAAATAAAAATCTGGGAGCCATCAGTGGATTGGATTTCTCTTGGGCAAGAATCATTGGATTAATTATTTACTCAACAGTGAAAACAGGAAAATTATGCCCATCCCCGTGATTGTACGTTGATGCTACGTTTTGTTTGTTGTGTAACGTTTGGTTTGGCTAGCCCCTGCAAGAAAACACTTAGAAATGTTGCTACGTGGGCCACTTGTCAGATTTCTCTCACCCTTACAACTAACATTGGCCTAAACATTTTTCTATATTCTACAAGTAAAACGTTTGAAATTGTGCCTCAAGGGCTACTCACCCAAAGATATTTTACACACAACTACAGCTCCAAACAAGGCACCCGACGAAGCTCCGCTGACCTTCACAGCACCATCAAGTATGAAACTGGCTCTTTCCATTAAACAGCTTCCCACTCCGACATAGTAGATTCCCATATAACCACAGCCAGCAAAGGAGATATTCCAACCGTTTTTCGCCTCGTACCTGACCATCCTGGAAAACAACAAACTACTACAAAGCAGAGGCCTCTGAACTACAGTTAGAGTAGACTTTGAGACCACGCCGTTTAGACGACTAACCTCAGCTCGCTGCACACAGGCCGGGGGCTGGCAAGGCACTGGTTATACAATTGTTGCCCTTTTAAATGCAATTGTGCCAAGCGGATGATGTCACGTGATTTAAACGCACCTGAATCAGATAAAAGCTTCAGCAGATTACGGAATGCAGTAAGCAGGTGCATTTCAGAGGAACGTACATTGGGCAAGACTATATGCATGATTAAAAACTTTAGTTTTAGTTAGCCTATAGTGCATCCACCTGTTTACACCAAGTTAACGATGCATGTGACATTCTAAAAATATAAATTTTCTCATTTTGCTTTAAATCATTCTGACATGCCATCTGCGTTCTCTTTAGGTTCTTGCAGTCTTCCATCACGTGTATTGCTTGTCTTTGCTTAACCTGCTTTTTGCCATTCTGTGATGTTCTTTGGGTTCTGTCTTACTCCCGCCAACTGAGGCAGTCATCAAGCAGCATGGGCCCAGTGGAAAATGTGTCTGGCAAGAGCCATTTCGTTGTCTATGTGATCTGTCTATGCTACTATTTATAAGTGGTTTGGGACTGTACCACTGAATATTTAAATAAGAGCATTTCTGACTTCCTTTTTTAGGTGACCTGAGGGTCCCCATTTATATCCAAATTATGATGAGACCTCTGATATCGTGTAGACTGTAGTTGAGCCCTAGAGTGGCCGTTCATTTGCTGTCATACCATATAGGCTACCGCTGATCAAGATGCTAGATCTAGCATGATATTTACCTGGTCCCCGGAGGGATTGATTGCAATGACCCTGTCCGTCTATGTGTCTGTCTGTCTGTCCGCCAATATGGGGGACCAGTTGCGGTTGTTTTTTTTCTGCAATGGACAACATCTTGGGGCGGACAAACTATGCGGTCTTATCTGTTTTGGTATATGCAGTCTGTGACATTCCCTCTCGGTAAAATTACTGACAACCGAAAATGTGAAGTTTTTGCCCGTATGGTTAATGGCTTTTGTTTTTAATGGACTACTACTGATGATGCCCAACTGTTCGTTACGACTTGAAGTTTAGGATTGCTTTTGCTGCTGTGCGCTTAACTATCCCTGGGCGGAACGCCTCTTGGCTGTCTCTATGACAACCCTTGAGCGACCAAAGTTACAATGAGCAGCGCGTCAGTAGGAACAGTTAATATTTCTTAGAAAGTAAAACTTGACATAAACCCGTCGTTTTCAGCATATGAGGAGGTAAGCACTGTTACACATGCTACTTTTTCACCCAACTATTTCTTGGTTTCGTGAATGAAGAATTGTTTAATTTTCCTCTAAAAATAGGCTACCATTCTACTTTGAACCACGTAGCCTAGAGACTTCATGAATCGTAGGTAAAAAAAACATGGTTGTTGAAGTGAATCGTAGGTCCTCACTGAAGGAAACAGTGATGCTTGGTGGTGATCTGTAGTATAAAAAATATCCTTATGGTTTGCTGCTTTCAAGTTACTCTATAGCTGCATGAATAATTTAATTATAACATTTAAACTGTATTTTGATACTTCATGACAAAGTTCTCACAATATGTGCTCGCTCAAGGAGTATTGTCATAAATAGCCTAATCCTAATAGGCTACTCATAGCTTAATTAAGTGCAAATGGTGGCTCCTTTTTCTGTGTTCAGAAAGAGGGAGTTGGTAATCATGTATTCTGTGGGGGCCGTTGATTCTGCTGACCTGACTGAATTGAGGCCAATATCAAGGGGACTGACCCCCAGGATCAAGAGCTGTCAGAGATCTCTGTCCCGGAGTAAGGATTTTAAGACCGCCAACCTCAGATCTGACTCTGGTGAGAACCCATGCTATGGAATGGAGCGATTTATTTTCTGATGGGCAAAGGGCACACTACTTAAGGGCAAACTACTTAAAAACAGTGAGCTGCCATTGTAGAGGTCACATCTTTAATATTTTTTAAACCCACTTTTACTGCCACTTGCATGTAACATATATGGCACCTTGAAATCATACGATGATATACATTATAAACTTGTATTACTAACCTATCCACAGCCAGTTCAGTTCAGTCTGTTGCAGATGAAAACCTAACACTGGCAGACATCGAGAGACTGTTTACTCAGAAGCTTGAGGACAAGAAAGATGATTTGAGGGCAGCTTTTCAAGCATTCGACCTGGAGGGTAATGCCACGATCACCAAAATGGAATTCAGACGCGTCATTGAGCATTTTCTTATCCCCCTCACTCAGTTCCAGTTTGACATGCTGCTAACCAAGGTGCACACACTGTTTTGTTCCAAATGAAGCCCCTATTGTAGATGACTCACTTTTATACAGTGTATGTTATTCATGCAGGTCCCAAAGAGAAGCAATGGCAGTGTAGCCTATATGGAGTTCCTGAGAAAATACTGCACGTTTTCATCAGATAAGCAACGGTACAGTACAATCCTGACTGTTATGCCTGCACATATTTCTAATATCAAAGTTCTTTTATTCAATCAGGTTTTTTTTTTAGTTCTTATAGTATTCCCAATATTCATGAGGATCAACAAAACCAGACTTTGGGGTACCTACAGTGCCGCCTGAAAGACAAGGTTGGGACATATTGTCAAATAGTACTGTACAAACATGACAGAAAGGTTAAAGTGCAGTTTTTTTTTCAGATATTAAATGCCATATCCCTGGCAATATACATTACTTTGTAAGTACAGTGCCCAGCCTTAATTTCCATGTATGTTTTCTTTGTTTTGACAGATTGAAAGCAATTTAAAGAACATTACACGAGCCTTCCGTCTATTTGACTTTAACCGTGATGGACAGATTCAACAGCATGAGTTCAGAAGAGTTTTGGAGGCTTACTGCTTTCCTCTCAGTCACCATGATTTTCAGAGGTAGTTCTGGTAGTCAACAGAAGACACAAACTCTTGGCTGTCAAGCATACTGTAATTATAGGTAGAGGGAAAATGTTATACCTTAGGGAAAAACAATTCTGAAGCATTTATCAATATATCTTCACCACAGACAAATGTACTCTCTGGTTGCCAGCCTCTGCTGTATACTGAGTTATTGTTATTAAGTCTCCATGGACACCCAAACACACGTTGTGTATTGAGCTATTGTTTATGAGGTAGGGTTTGCACTCATGATAGATGTCCTCACTATGGACACTGCCAGTGTTTTTCAAGGTTAACTGTAGAACAAATGGTTTTACAAGAAAAGGCCTCCTTACAAGAATAAAGCCTCCTACCTTCTTGCACAGAGATATCAATACAGTTGTATATCATTTACTTATGTCTTGTGATTTGGTTTGCTTTGGCTTTTACACTTGACATAAGAGGTTTGAATCATATCTGATCCAGTTGGTACAGATGATAAGTCACTTGAGTGTGGATGTCCAGCTTTTATTGACATTTGCTGTGATGCAGAGTCTATCATTTTCTTCCATACAGGCTTTGGTTCCACTACAGCACTTGCAATACTGAAACAGTATTTTACAAGGATTTTCTGAAGAAACTTGGTGTTGACTGTGAAAATTGTCACAAGACCGCTCCAGATTGTGTTCATCAAGGTATGATACTGTTACCCTGCTTGAAAAAGTACATGTCATTGTTAATATTTTGTCAAGGTAGAGAGCATGGACACCTGTCAGAATTGATGTGATAACATGTATTGACATGTTTTTATAGCCTTGAACTGGGATATGTGTAATCGGAGGAGAAAAACAAACCAAAGGATACAAACTGCTTGGGGTGACACAGACAGAAATAGAGATAACTTTGATGAACTCCACACAAAGTTTCTGAGAAAGGTACAATACTGTACTTTAAAGAAAACGCTACCATAATTTAGATAGTAATGTTTTAATTTGTGTTCAAAGTTGTATTCATTTTACTTTGTGTATTCTTGGCACAGATGAGCACGAACTACAGTCTAGTTCAGAAAGCTCTTCATGCATTTGACAGTACTGGAAGTGGTGTCATTTCCCCAGAAGATTTAAAGTCAGTGCTCAGTAGTTTTATTTTTCCTATGAATGAAAGAATATTTCATGGACTTATAAGGAGGTATAACAACATTAACATACTCAAAACAGAATACTGGGTAGACTGTGTATGGGCATACTTGCAACTGAAATTCACGTATGCCAAATTTGACCCAGGTTTGGAGTAAAAACTACAGAACCTATAACTTGGAAACAGTTTCTGGCCCTATTTGAAGATGGGGAGCAGCCCTCCTCTCACAGGTAAGGGTGTAGGGGGCATAACATCATTTTTTCAGGTCACCATCATCTTTTTAGAACTGATTAGCCCTGACCTTGTGATAGCCTTTACCATATATTTCTCTATCCCTCCCAGGAAGTCAAGTGCTCCAGCGACACCTGGCCCATCCAGTGTTGAGAGAATCCTGCCAAAACTCCAGCAACATATCCAGGAGGCTTACACTCTACTGAGACAGGCCTGTCAAATCTTTGATGAGGTAGTAAAGAGTATCCATGATTTCTCATCAATACATACCAACTTTCAGATGCTTTTACCTATATAGTAATATGCACATATCTTTTCTCCCTTTTCACAGAACAAAACTGGACTCCTCCCGTTGGCCAAGCTGCGGACAGTGGTCGAAGGTCTCACTTTTCCCCTGACAGATGAGCAGTTCAAAGGCCTTGTTAATCTTCTAGATCCTGGATGCACTGGAGTTATCAACTACAACCAGTTCATGAAGTTTTTTCAAAATCGTCCCAAGTCAGGACCCATGGTAATCAGTTAATGGTTGGACAAAAACAGTAGTGATAATACAAGGAGAGAGCAAGTGAAGGAGCCAAACAGTTAAACCTGACTGCGATGTAAAATGGGAAAACAACAAAAAAGTGACTGAACAATTTCTGAATGCACTGTATATGTAGCCAGCTTGCTAACAAGCAGTTGTTGTTGTTGTCTGCAGGAAATAAGCAGAAAAAGTTGCCACAGTGTGAAGAGTCAAACTGAACAGGCCAAAATGTCCTCCGTTGCTGTCGCTACCTGGACCACAGTGAGGAGTACAAAAATGGCCTACTAAATGGCTAATTCACATGCTAATTGTGTTATTTAACAGGTGTTTTATTTGTTAATGCTGACTGCACCTTTGTACAGGTGGAGGCCATCTTGAGGGACAGACTGTCAGAACAGCTGGATAAAGTCATGGATGTTCTCCACCAGCTTGACTGTACCCAAAATGGAACTGTCAGTTCGGCGGATCTCAAAAGGGTTATTCAGCAGTGTGGACTGCCTGTATCTGACAGTCACTTTGAAAAGTAAGACATTTGACATTTGTTTTTTTTTCTAGTTGTCTCTGGTGTACTGTTTTTAGAGTCCATATCTTGCCTTCATTTCCTTATGTTGCTTTATTATGTTATGATGCCTTTATTTTCTTTCTATAGGCTTTGCAAACCCTACAGAGACTCTGATAGGGTACATTACAAGCAGTTCCTGAAAGGCTTAGCCATTCAGAACATCAGCGAGGAAGACAGCAGCACTTTTGACTCTCTCAGCCTTTTCCAAAAGTAAGAAAAATGGATTTATATATTTCACATATAAGGAAACATTTAAATGTGACTATTGGTACACCAGAGCAGGCACTAATCTAAAATATTGTGGTATGAAGATGGATGAGAAGAAAGAATACAAATCCTGATTGCTTGCAGGTCTGGAAGTGCTTTTCAGGTTTCCTTTACAAAACTCAAGGAAGAGGCATTGCGGGATGTTGTCCTGAGGAAGCTTAGAGATGGCCTAAGTAAGCGTGGAGTAAGCCTACATGACTGTCTCAAGAGGTCAAATGGCAGCCCAACAGCAATCCTTACTCTG
Organism: Coilia nasus; assembly: GCA_027475355.1. Classification (NCBI taxonomy): domain Eukaryota; kingdom Metazoa; phylum Chordata; class Actinopteri; order Clupeiformes; family Engraulidae; genus Coilia; species Coilia nasus. The sequence continues at coordinate 8,693,214 of CM050208.1, forward strand.
GCAGACTTGAGTAAGGTAAGAATTAACCCTATAAACCCTAAAAAATGACTGTCCTCTATGAAAAGTAACTTGTTGCAATAGACTATGACTGCAGCCTAAGCTCATCCTGTATGTCCATCTGTGATGCGGATAGATTCTAGAAGACTGCATGATCGTCCTGGACGAACTACAGTTTCACACTCTCACTCAAGCTCTTGGGTTTCGCAATGGACAGATATCACATTTTGACTTTGTGTCTAAATTTGAAAGTAAGTCTATACATTTAACTTCAGAGGTCTTTCTCACACATTTAACATCTGGGTGAACCTGTAAGAGGCCCTGCTTGAATAAGAAGTTAGTCAATTGTTATTATGGGGCTTAAAGTCATGGTAGTGCACCATATAGAAAAAAAACATATTGTATGTGATATTTAGATATGAAATCAAATACTGTCTATGAAAGCTACAGCAGGACATTCTGCAATACTTGGGATACAGATGAACAGCATAAGAAAGCCCCATGCTCTGCATGTTTGCAGTATTTAACATAGGTTGACCTGTCTCTACAGAGAGCACAGCCAAGGACAGAAAAGATGAGTCAGAACAAACCAAAGAGAACTTGAAAGGAATGCCCACTACTGTCATTTCAGCAGAAGAATGGCTGAAGCAGCTCAAGGACAGAATTACAGAAATCCACGGGGTAGCTATGGGATTTATTCTGGCGCTCCTGTGTTCTGTTTGGAATTTTGCCTTACTCTTCATTTGTGGCTGTGATCGTAGTCATGCCATGTTTCCAAACCTATGTGTGGTCTGGAGACAGACAGTAATGAAGTGACACTCTAAATCCATATTTCTGCTGCCAGGATGCTCGCACTGCTTTCCGTCTGATGGATAGAAACCGCGATGGCGTGATCAACTGGAGAGATTTTAGGCGGCTGTTTGACAGCCTCCAGTTTGCCATAAAGGACAAGGAGTACCTGCGGCTTTTAGACTTTATGGGCCTTCAGAATGACGCAACACTGAACTATGCAGAGTTCCTGGACTTAGTCCATCGTAGCAGCCAAGAGGAGGCACACAATCTGTCTGTCAAAAAGTGAGTACTTCACAGAAACACACACCACATGTAGCCAGCAGTCATCAGCAACATCTAGGCTAGCCCTAGTTACTGTAAGTGCACAGCATGTATTTTATGCGTATCATTTTATAATAAAATCACATTTTCAGTTAATTCACATGTAACAGAGATGATCTTCACATAATCAGCATCTGAAAAATAAATAATGACCTTTATACAAAGTAAGTTTTGTAGTAATAGTAATATGTTTGTTTAGTTTCTTATTGAGAGATCACCTGAACATATTTGTACATCATTTTACAGAAAAGGTAAAGTGGCTATACATAGTATGGGGTTAAAGATATACCATTTGTGTAAATGTGTTTGTCACGTCAATCGGGTAAAAAGTGAAAAGAATTGTGACAATGTGGCACTTCCAGATCCTGCCAGTTGCTTGATCAAGCCTGTGAACAGATTCATGACCATCTGGTAACAGATGTCCGCCGCCATTGGCCTGAGATATCAAAGGTTTGTGTATTTCAAAGGTTTCTTATGTTCCAAATTGTCTAGAACTATCTTAAGGGTTTATAGACCTGCATTGGACAGCTGAACCAAAACTAAGTAGACATACTGTCATTTCTTATTATTTTTCTGGTAGGACCTCTGCAAGTTCAGTGAAGATGATGGAATCATTATCCATAAAATAAACTTGAGACAACATCTCTACAAGTGCCCTTTACCAATAACAAACAAAGACTTTGAGAAACAGTGGGCAAGGTAATATTCTGCTAAGCTGGTTGTAAAGTATTGATACCCACTTGAACCCATGTTTCACAGTCATACATTACGTAGGTGTGATGAACATGTGTGGTGACCTGTAAACCTTCTAAACTTCTTTTAACAGATATGATAAAGAAGGGAAGGGCTTCCTGACCGCATCAGAGTTGTTTGAGGTGTTGAATGTAATACCTGAGGGACAGGACCCCGTGTCAGAGTCTCCAGTTACAGAAGGAGAACCTAACACTCAGCTTGAGCAGCATGTTGACAGAGAGGTGTCCCCTCCACACTCCAGGAGTGTGATCTCACAAGATCTCAGGTCAGCCCAGCCCAGATAGAATGGTCTTGAACATGATCCACATGGATTTGGTCATTTGCGTGCTGAAACCGAATGTTTCACGCAGGCAGACTGTTGCATAATTTATATTCATCATATGAGAGCAGTAAAACCTCACATCTATGATGTATGAAGAGTGGATATCTTACATTAGGCAGTGGTTTGATTGTCACTCTGATGGCAAACTTGATGTGATATAAATGGACACAAAGCAGTAAAACATCTTATGTGGCATGGCTCTGATAAACACAACCAGCAGATTTAATGAAAATTCAACTGAGTAATTTGAATATTTTTCCATACACTGTCAGCTATAATCTTTACACTTCACCCTTGTATTGATCATACTAGCCATATTAAATGTCTTTCTGTGTTCATAAATTAAGAATAACAGTATATTCAATATAATTTCTGTCATCACAATTTCAGTCATGATACTTGTTCAGATAATGTAACTATATTGCCAATGACGAAGTGCAGGAATTCTGGCATTTATTTAGCAATACTGACTGTGATCTTACAGGCTACTCTTTCTTTACCAGGTCAGCATCTCAGTCTCCTCAGAGTGTTGAAGATCTAAGTCCAGAAAGAGCTCTACAGAGAATCAGAGAGATTGTCACCGTCTCCAGTGACATTCTTCACAAGGTATGATGGACACCAGCAAGGCATGACGGCTCTTAACATGCATTGCTTCCACAAACAATCACACTGATAAATGATCCAGACCAATGAGACAAAATGATACTTTAAAACTTCATGAATGTCCTTATCTAACAGCATAAGTGTGTCACAGGCCTTTTCGGCATTTGACAAGATGGGGAGGGGATTCATTTCATCACTGGAGTTTCGACGAGTCTTGGACCACTTCTGCTTCAGGTTGTCAGACCGTCAGTTCAATCACTTGCTGAAGATCCTTAACACCAGACAGGTGGAAAATGGAATGGTAAACTGGAAGCAGTTTCTTGAGACCTTTCAATTCAACAGGAAAGAGGTGATTAAAAAAGTTTGAGAAAAATTAATATATAATTAGTCGCATTTAGCATATTTTGCAATTAGATATGAGACATAGTGATGTATACATTTTATTTTTTAAACCTATCTACATTTCTTTCACTGAGCAGACTGCTGAAGAGTGGCTGGAAAAAATCGAGAAGGTCCATTTCCCCAGTCAAGCTCGTGCGCTTCCCATTAGTGAGATTCTGGGAAGAATTAAAGATGTCGTGCCCACTCGTCTCTATGTGATCACCAGGGAAATGGTGGCCCTTGACTATGCTCAGATAAATGTGATCTCCAAAGAGAACTTCAGGCAGATCTGTGATCGACATTTCATGAGGCTCACAAGTGATCAGGTATGGTGAGGTATGAGTAAGAATGGCAGGTCAAAGGAAGAACCTTGCAAGTTTTGGGTTAATTGTGATTTTCTTTCACTGTATTTAGTTTGACAATTTGTGGAACATTCTACCAGTCAATGCTCATGGCAACCTGGAGTACCGTGAGTTTCTGAAGAGGTTCAGTGGAGACGTGAAATTGCTTGATGGTGATGTGGTCCAAAATGGACAGGGCCCCACATCGCCACCGCAATTACCCCCTGACTCAAAAGCAAGCATCCTCAAACGTCCAAAAACAGCTTCCTGCTCCATTAGGACTGTCAAGGTAAATGAGGGTAACTCTCCACAACAGCGTAAAAGGCTGAAAGGAATTGCTACTCCTCATTGGATGTGCAGTGTGCGATATACATGGCATGAAAGGCAACCTAGTCCATGTCTGTAGCTCTATCTAGCAGTGAAAAAATGCTTGAAGATGGCTGATGAGACCTTGACCATTTCTCTTCTCTTGAGTTGCTGTAGCCAGTGGAGGTCCCTAAACAGACAAAGAGACCATACTCAGCAGGAGCAAAGACAGCATCCTCACTGACTGCAGATGCGGTAAACAGGAAGATTAGGTTTTTAATTCACAGCTGTTGGAAGGTGATCCTGCAGAGGTGCACGGAGATGGACCCCTACAGGCTTGGGGAGATTGAAGCTGGAGCCTTTTTAGGTATGGTGGAGCACATCGTACTCAATATATAGTGTGATATATATTCCACCACCCTTGCTGGAATATATCTTTTGTTATTCAAGGCGTAATGATCAAAACAATATAAAGTTTGTTTTGCATCAAGCTACATTTTATGGTTGTGAATAGTGTTTTATTGTGTCCAAGGTATCATGGAGGATCTCCATATTCAGATGACTCCACTGGAATTTGAGCAGCTGATGGTAAAATATGACGTAAAGAGTAATGGACGCATTCGTTATTCAGACTTCTTACGCCACTTTGTCATTCCACATAAACCTCCTGTTACCGGTTTGCTCAGGAGGAATATACTTCACCCTCCAAAGATGCCTGTAAGAAAACGTTTTTATCTTTGTGTTGTAAATGTGAATAATTTAAAGATATAGGCCAAATTTTATTTAATTTTATAACTTTATATTTATAAAACTATATATATGCAGTGACAGTTTATGTAACATTTCTTGCAGTACATAGTGTATTTTAATATTTTTGTGCCTTTTTTTTATGCTGCCAGTCTAGTGCTGGACCACTGAGCTCACAGTGTTTTGAAGCCATGTTGAGGATATATGGTCCTATACAACAGTTTTGGAGAGCCATGAAGCAGTCTTTTGTGTCCTTTGACAAAGACCGTAGTATGAAGATTTCTGTCCAAGACTTCAGAAAGGTAATATTGCTTTCAACCTGATTTGTCATTATGGCACGTGGTATACAGCACTTAAGTCACAATATTGTATTCTGGAGTACTTATTTTTCCTTTCTAATTTCTGTTTTTACAGGTTCTAAGGCACCACAGTATAAACCTCTCAGAGGAAGAGTTTTTCCATATCACTTCTTTCTTTGACAAGGACATGTCTGGGAAAATATCCTACAATGAATTCCTTAGCAACTTCCTGGGATGAGCTGAAGTAACCATTGTTATTTGAGCAAAATTAAAATGGCCAATTATGTCTTTGTTTTTCACAATACAGTTTAGTGCTTTGTCAATTTCTCCAGATACATTACGGTTGTAATACCTTAAAAAATCCAGTGCTTCAAAAATAAATATAGAAAAATAAATGTTTGCCCTATTGTGTTTTGTGCCTGTTTTTTGTCATTATTGTAGTGTGTTAATTAATAATTAATAGACAGATATATTGCATAACACATTTCGCCACAGTAATGTAGTAAGTAGTCTCTCTACTCTTTGAATTTTCAGATAAACTATTATTTTGAAATGTGGCTTTTATGCTATGTATATGTTTATTAACATAGATGCAGAACACATAGATACCGCATTGACCTTGTTGGCCAGCAGAACCCAAAGCATCAGCCTGTCTGCCATCCCACAGGTGGCAGCCAATATGTGTAAATGTGGAAACTGTGTTATGAATTAAAAAAAATAATAATGCATACATTGTTATCTTACATGGACATGGCCACTCATGACAGTTGCTCTGGATCACCCATCTGCTCTTTTCAGGCCCTGGCTTGATCTGTCGCTCAAGCTTTAAAACAAGAAACCTCATTTGGTAATGGTGATATTTAATAAAAAAGGTATTATGCACAATCTGAAATTGATTAGATCAGCCACAGTGACTGATATTTTACATAATGATTTTCAGACTTATTCTGAACGCTGCTATGTGATTATGCGGTGGAAGATATTCTGAACGGGATTATGCCCCCAATTTCAGGTATGCACAATTCAAATGTTATAGAAAGCATTATGTGATAGTTTACAGCCCCTGTCTGCACAGAGGAGATGCTGAATTGACATTGAGCTGTAATTTTGTATTTGTACCGTTAGGTGGCGAAAATGAGACCTTCACGCAAAGAACTTCTAATAACATATAGAACCTCTTTGCCTTCACGTCTGAACCAGTTCTCTTATAATATTCACACAAAGGTCCTGTGAAATAAAATCGCTAAATTCTCCATGTACGGTTTTTATTGTTATATTTATTGCATACATGTATTTCCAATTGTATTTTTAGGCAGTGCCACGTAGGCGGCGGCGACGACTTCTTCAAGAAGTGTGCGGCATATAGGCTCTCCATCTGTGTTTAGTAAATTAAAGAGAGAAATTGAATCCGCTTTCAAAAGAGGACTTTGCGTTCAGAAACAGGTAGCCAATCAGACGCTTGAGGGGCGTGTCAGGCGACTGTCATGGCGGCCTCCACAAGTGAGCCTTGACTTACTGTTACCTGTCAACTTTACCTCAAACTGTCTCATTTATTGGCATAAAGGGACATTTGTACCGGCATTCATAATCATGGGAACTGTTCACGCACGGGTAAGGGTATTAAAATGATGGTCAGGAATGACCACTACATGACCTCTGCTTAATGCATGCGCACGCTAGTAGCTTAGCTAACCAATTCCCACCTCGGTCATGATTCACCTAGGCTAAAGCAACGTTACCTGCCGCTACAAAAAAATGAATGGAAGGGGTGCTATAAGATGCATGATAAATGGCAATTACGTTTAAGCCACTCTCGAAACTTGTGTCTCCATAGCTGTTAGCAAGATATATGAGTCAGTCGTACTATCTGCAGCAGTTTTCTAAAGGCAGTTGTGCTCTCAACTTGGCTGCGTTGCAGTGACAGCCTAATGTGAGAGATTCTAACCTGTGGTTGAGGCGTGCGTTAGAGCTGATGAAAAGTAAATTAATCTATACGGAACAGAAGAGTTCGCATTAGACGGATGGGCTGATGTAACTGCAGATGCCCTTCTAATAACTGTCGTAATAACTCAACGCTGAATCTTGATTCTTAAATACTCTACGTCCATCACTGACAGGCGCTGGACCCTATGCCAATGCAAGGCCCCGAACTCGGTGTCCAGGCAGATGACATTGACTTGCCTGAGCCCGAGACTGAAGCCAAACAAGAGGTTCTCGAAAACAAAGACGTATGTATTCCATCATACCTCACCACCCGTTTCACATCTCCTCTACAGACACATAAACAGGACTTTGTGTTTCAGGTGGTCGTCCAAAGGGTGCATGTTGATGGTCTCGGCCGCACCAAAGAAGATATTCTTACCTATGAAATCGCAGGTGTCTTCAAGGCCAAGAACTTGATTGACGTGAGTGTATACATAATTATATAAGATGCATTTGACAGCGCCCCTCAAGACTTTTTTTAAGTGTGATAATGTTACAGGTCATGAAGAAGTCCCATGAAGCCAGACAGAAACTTCTGCGGCTTGGAATATTCAGGAAAGTAGAAGTTGTAATCGACACGTCTCAGGGTAAGAGTGGGTGAAGAAGACACTCAGCTAAAATATATTCGTTAACCGTTTAAATACTTCTATTACAACCGTATTTTCTCTGTAGGTCCTGATGCACTGCCAAATGGTCTGGATGTGACGTTTGAAGTGAAGGAGCTAAGGCGGATGACGGGCAGCTATAATACCATGGTCGGCAACAATGAAGGAAGTATGGTAAGGGACCCCATTCTTTATCATTTTTCATCAATTGGCTCATGCTAATGTTATAAACCTACTTCATGGTCAGATATAAGGGTCTACACTTGCACTATATTTTGAAGATTGCTTTTCAACAGGTTTACTATATTATGAAGTCTTGGTTCAATACTAATGTATAATGTGATTTCTTTTTCTTCTTTTACCCTGACCTCAGGTGCTTGGTGTTAAACTACCAAATGTTCTTGGGCGTGCAGAAAAGCTCACCTTCCAATTTTCCTACGGCACGAAAGAGACATCGTATGGCCTGTCCTTCTTTAAACCCCAGTCTGGACACTTTGAGCGCAAGTAAGTGGTGGTGATGCACAGCACCATTTCAGCTTTTAAAGAAACTCACATGAGGCTGTGAACTCAATTTAATGTAATGCCATTTGAACTGTCGAAGGGGTGGTCTGTTTCCTCAGTGGTTTACTACACTACATGCCACAGGTCAGCTTGTCAGCTCCACTGATTATGTTTGTGTTTCAGCTTCTCCATTAATGCGTATAAAGTCACTGGGCAGTTCCCATGGAGTTCACTGAGGGAGACTGATAGAGGGATTTCAACAGAAGTCAGCGTGAGTACTACAGATCTATGCAACATTATTTTTACATTTTTATTGCATCGTACTTTATTTAGAGAACGTGTTTTTGTTCAAATGTGTAATTTATTGTTTGATGCCACACACATTTAAGTGCCATTCTGAAAACTGCTGCTTACACAACTTAAACAATTAAGTTGCAGGTGATTAGTTGGTTACTAGGTTGTCTGTGTTCAAATAAAGCAGTGCTGAATAGAAGTTACATGTATGAAATATTCAAACATCAAGCATCATTGGTGAACTAAAATGTAAACATGAGATCAAGTACGTTTTCTCTGTTTTAACTAGTTGATTACCTGGTGGTTGGTTACCTAGTTGGTATTTATTGAAATGCTCCTCTCTCTCTCTGTTTTTATTACTTGCCGTTACTCTTGCTGTTGTTATTACTACCTCCCTAGTTCCCCGTCTGGTGGACGAATCACACCCTGAAGTGGGAAGGGGTATGGAGAGAACTGGGCTGTCTGGCTCGCACAGCCTCCTTTGCTGTCCGTGAGGAGAGCGGCCACTCGCTAAAATCCTCCCTTTCGGTATGGCATTAACAGTTCAAATACTGTATAGATGTATTTTTAAATGTAGTCCTAATTGTAAAAGGCTTCCACAAGTACTGACTAGACAAGTGTGAGTGACAGTTGCAGTTGTTTCATTGTGTGAATTTATTTTAATCAGCATGCCATGGTCATCGATACAAGAAACTCTACTATCCTGCCGAGGAAGGGTGCCTTACTCAAAATCAACCAGGTTGGTTATATCCACAGCAAAAGCACACGTTTACTTAACTGAAAGGCTCGGTTAACTTCACAACCTACTCCACAACCCAATCTAACCAGCCTAGACCTCGTTTCGTATATTGCTCTCTAGGAACTGGCTGGTTACACAGGAGGAGATGTAAGTTACCTCAAGGAGGACTTTGAAATTCAACTGAACAGGCGTCTCCCCTGGGATTCGGTGAGTTGTGAAGAAACGTGTCGTACGTAAGTTTATTATCAGGCGGGTGTTGAGAGACATTTCGATACGAAATCGGTTTCAAGAATGAACATAAAAAGTTCACTTACTCACACCAAAGGGTTACGGCAGCTGAATTTGTCTGTTTTCACATTTTCAATGGCTGATAGTAGGACCTATGACGATGTTAGGATCACTTCCTCTAAACACACTGCATTCTGTATAGTGTCTCTTGATGTAATGAAAATGCAAGGAATGTGGTTGCATTTGCATAAAGGGATGTACAAATAACTTTGTAGCCATTTTTCCTGATTTGTTGTAGATCTTGTCAGGCTCCCTCTGGGGTGGAATGCTGCTGCCTATTGGAGAAAAACCTACCAGCATTGCAGACAGGTTAGATGTTTAACTCTAGTGCTGAACATATCAAGCTGTAGTAGACCTGAGCATAAAGTACAGCTGTGTACTAAGTGGTAAATATGTGAGATACGTTGTGTATTAAGTGGTGGATATGTGAGATTATTCATTTTGGGAAAGTTGTGGAAATATTTTGTAAGCCACGTATCTGTAATAACCTTGTGTGAGACCTCATTACAGGTTGTAGCCTGTTTTCTGGAGGTTTTAATGTAATTAATTGTTTAAATTAATACAATTAATTTAATTGTATGTTTGCCCTGACAGATTCTATCTGGGAGGGCCAACAAGTGTTAGAGGTTTCAGTATGTATAGCATCGGGCCACAGAGTGAAGGTATGTAAAAGCACATAATACACGTTTCAATTATGATAGCCTAAATATTCCCTGCAACTCAAGACACTTGAGTCAAACCTTAAGCAGAACTTTTCATACAGCAAGTTTTAGTGTACAAAGGACAAATCAAACAGCTAATCCAAATGATACTTTGTTTTTGAAATGTTGTTTTCGGTGAGCAGGTGACTATCTTGGTGGGGAAGCTTATTGGGCGGGGGGAGTCCATCTGTACACCCCACTGCCCTTCCGCCCAGGCAGAGGAGGCTTCGGAGACCTGTTTCGCACCCACTTCTTCCTGAATGCTGGGAATTTATGTAACCTCAACTACGGTGAGTAGAGTACGAAGAGAGATTCATTCTAAAGGCAAATCGCCATTGAGCAGAAATTCTGGTAGATGAAGGGCAAGAACATCTGGTATATTTTTTTAACTTTAGAGGTATACACACTGTAATTATGGTAAACGGTTGCTGATATTTAAATATCAGTTCTCAGCCCTCCCTTGTATAGCTTGTGCAGGCCTTTTGTTTCCAGGAATGTCTGTAACTGCACACAATTGCTGCTGTTTTTTTAGGAATGTGTTTTTAAATAGACACAAACAAAGAGCTTGTTATGAAACTTCAGATATGTATCCTTATCCTTGTGGAGACAAAGTCATCAATTATTCAGTAGTATTGTCAGGACTCAGTCAGTTGGATAAACTATCATTTCTTCGTGATGGTCTCACTGAGTTAATGTCAGCGACTCATTTGCTCATTGTCAAGGCGAGGGGCCAAAGGCACATCTCAAGAAACTGGCAGAGTGCATCCGCTGGTCCTATGGAGCAGGTATCGTCCTGCGTCTTGGGAACATCGCTCGCCTCGAGCTGAACTATTGCATTCCCATGGGTGTCCAGAGCGGAGACAGGTAAATACTGAGCTTGTTCTTTTTTGTTTGTCAACATTTTTGTTCACATTAGTTGTGCAGTAGTTTGAACAGCTTCAAATGGAAAAAAATACACAATGGCAGAAATGCTAATATATTTTTTCTTCTCTTTAGGATATGTGATGGTGTGCAGTTTGGAGCAGGCATTCGATTCCTTTGAGGAAGGACCTAAGGTCCAGTTGTAGTCATGCTCACAAACATTAGAATGAAATATATATATATATATATATATATATATATATGTCTTTGATGGTTGGATGTTTCCAAAAGGATTTCATAGCACTTAAATATTTCACAGCTGTTCAAACCTGATATAATGGGCCTTGTTAAAAAAAAAGGTAAACAGGTGGAACTGCAAAAGTTTAGGAGTCCTGTTCAGTCTTTGAATAGTACTTGTGTGGAAGCCTCTGCAGGAGAAATATCAGCCATCTCTGTACGCTTATCATTCATCATATTTATTTGTAATAAGAATGTGTTAACCAATAAATAATTACCCCCTTTATATCATACACTTTAAGCTTGGCCTTTTGGATAACAAAACTTTGGTTCTAAAGTATCACACTTTCCTTGTACTGCAAATGTGTTAAAGGTCACAGACCACATTGTTCTCATTGTTGGCACAACAGTATTTTAAAGGTACTGTAAAGCTTCAGTAATTGTTACTAGGTGGACAGCTAGGCCTACTCTGGCCTACTAGCTGGATGTCCTTTAAACTAGCTCACTCGCCTATGTATGTTTATGCGCAGTCCTGAAAAATGTACTGTAGAAAATGACTAGGCTATGTGTATGTGCAAGTTAAGATTCGCTTATGAAGCCATTTAGCAGTTTTTGCCTTGTCAACCTTGAAGATTCTATGCAAATATCAAACATGTCTACTGAAGAATCACTATTGAAGCTGTCAAAATTGGGCTAAAAACCATGTTCAGGTGCGGTGTTGCATCCCACCAGCAGAAAGCCTCTGACTGAGGAGTGGAGGTAAGGAGATGTCCAACAACATCAACAAAGTGAACGAGAACTGTGGTGGTTTGTGGAGCTTCAACTGGGGATGAAAATTTGCACTAGCCAAATACTGCTAAAATATGAAAGTGGCTGGTAGATTTTGGACACAAAATAATTTACTTATGAGTGTCTAGTAAATTTTACAGTAGCTACAGGTCCACATTTTGCAACGTGAATTTCCACCCCTGGTTTATAATTCACATTTTTACCAACTCAATACATTTTGAAAAGATGGTACTGCACTGCTGAATAATTTGACATTGACCAGGGATAGGATTTCATATTGTATAAAATATCAATATTTCATAATTAGGATTATTTAAAACTTGGATTACTGCGAGGTCTGCGACCACCAATGCCAAATGAGCTGCACCTTTAAGGCTACCACCACAGACTACAGTCACTGGATACCACATCACACTATCCGAAATTGCGTCTGTTGTTTTTCAGTTTAGTTTCGCTTTCATACCGCTTTTTGAGACTCGGGGCCGTTTTGACAGCTGCCGCCCCCCAAAAAATCACAAGGCTCAAACATGGAGATACCGATTGTAAATTTTGAGGGGTACACGCTTGAAGAATCAAACATTTCGAGCGAGGATCTGCAGAAACTATGTAACAGCCTGAAGACCGCGTTTACCAACGTCGGATTTGTTTATTTGAAGAACACTGGAATCACCCAGCATGAGGTAGAATCAATCACGCTGTGTCAGTTCATCTCGTAGCAGAACAAATGTCAGTAGGCCTACACGTCGCAGAATCAAAGCATGCTCTGTCCTCTTAGTAGCCTATATTTGATGTTGTGCTAGCATGTGTTTTTTAGGCTGTATTCCCGCTGTATCCCGCTGTCCAGGCTGTATTCCTGTATTTAAAATCGCATCGTCAAAGTCTGCTAGCGACGCAAAGCCATTTTCTGTTCGTAAGCCCCTTATTCCTGCCCAGTGAGTCATGTACCTAAAAGGAGAATGAAAGCAAAAGGGAGCATGCAGCGAGGCTGCAGATGAGGAAAGGGATAGCGTCCCACTATCCGTCCAATCGCAGAAATCGGTGCAACACCTAGGGATGCAAAAGGAGCGCTATAAATAAATTCAAGGTCAAGGGGTTCCTCAAAAATATTTAACGCATCAATCTAAAAGGCTGTTAGTGTAATTTTGAAAGAGCACACGTCTTTAAAAACATCTTGAAATGGAAGAGTAGGCATCTTTTGACTGATCCAATATGGCAGTGAACAGTTCACAGTTCACCCAAACAAAAAAAATATACATATAGCCATCTGACCAGAAAATCTTTCAATGGCTACTGTGTTGACCAGGCTCTAAGACTTGAATGTTTATAAAGAACACACAGTACTTGTGCAGAGCACCTTAGGGAGAAACTGTAGCTATTACACCTACCCCTACACTATCTATCGCAACCTCATGTGAGCTGTACAGGACAGAGCAGCTGAGGGGATGGCCAACTGGAGCCGTACAGACAGATGCTCAACAAGGGTTAACCTGAACCAGCCGGCTACCGTTACAGTGACTGGGGCTGCTGGGGCCGTTTACATGATCCACTCAGCAGCACCTACCTATCGCTTTCCCCCATGGCTTTCACCATGCCACTATCTATAACCAAGTAAATAGTTCAGGCTGTTAGTCCCTACTCCCAGGTGTAACACGCACAACTGGCCGCTGACTACAGCTATTCACGCAACCTCATGTGAGCTGTACAGGACAGAGCAGCTGAGGGGATGGCCAACTGGAGCCGTACAGACAGATGCTCAACAAGGGTTAACCTGAACCAGCCGGCTACCGTTACAGTGACTGGGGCTGCTGGGCACTGTAACGGTAGCCGGCTGGTTCAGGTTAACCCTTGTTGAGCATCTGTCTGTACGGCTCCAGTTGGCCATCCCCTCAGTTAATAAAAAATAGAATAGGCCTAATTGAAAGTGTGTGCCTGATATGCATGCATTTTCCAGGTGAATGAGGTGATGAAAATCTCGAAAGAATTCTTTGACCTTCCTGCAGAGATGAAACTTCCCCTAAGCAGGAGTACTTACAGTGACCCCAACCATGGCTGGGTCTCCCTAGAAAGAGAAAGGTATGACCGCAAATACTCTGGCACCCAGTTCCAGCAGTAAAATAGGATGGAAGTATTGGGTTAGTCTGACATTAGTACTGACATTTTCTCCATCAATTGCTATTCAGGTTAAATCCAGAGAGACCTGGTGATCTCAAGGAAGCATTCAACACCCGCTTACTTCAATCTGATATCGTATGTGTCCTCCATTTACTTTCGTATTGCAATTAAACATCCAAATATTACTTATTCTGTGCAAACAGTGGAGGCATGCAAACACCCTACAAAAATGGTTTTTATTGACTCACTAGATCTCTATTGTTTTGCATGATCAGAAATGGCCTGAGAATGTTCCTGGCTTCAGAGAGAAACAGGTTTCCTTCTTCATGCGCTGCAAAGACCTGTCTCTGAAGGTTCTCAAACTGATGGGTCGCAGTTTAGGACTGGATCCTGATGTGTTTGTCAGTGCGCACAAATGCATCGGAAGTAAGTAGCCCATTTCTTTGATGATGTCCATACAATGTCTAAATCAAATCAGTATTTGGTGTGACCACCCTTTGCCTTCAAAAGAGCATTAGTTGTTCTAGGTATACTTGCATAGAGTTTTTGAAGGAATTCGGCTATGATGTTTCAAACATCTTGAAGAACTAACCACAGATGTTCCGTGGATGTAGGCTGCCTCACATATTCAACCAATTTAGTATAATTGGTTGATCATACACCTGACTATAATCCTACAAAATCCCTGACTTTGTGTGTACCCCTTTGTGTGAATTGACGCTGCTTTAAAGACACCTGCCTAAAACTTTTGCACAGTACTGTATGTTGTTATCATTACTTTGCTGATTAGTGTTATGAGTATGTGGATCTGAGTCCAGAAGTTGTGTGACTAGATGTTGTATTTTCAAACTAATAAACAGAGGCACATTTGTTACCAGCACACTGCTGGGCTTGTCACCTCTTCTTATCTTCGACTGCTGACCTGATAGGGAAGCTAAAGAGCTGACTTGTATAGTAAGTTAGTAAGATGTATAGAGGGGTGAAATGTATAAATGAAGTTGTTTTTTTTTTTTTTTTTTTAAAGACTACTATTATAACAACGCTGTTAGGAACTTATATTCTAATCAGTACATACTTATTTGCAACTCTCCACACTGTGAAAGTGCATGCTATAGTTTTTCTTTAATTGGAAAAAGCATAGGATGCAGGCTCATTTACCCATTTGTCAAGGTCTTAGGGCCAGAGGACTTAGTAGTCAGCAGATACAAGTAACAAGTGAAAGATGTATTTTGCAAGAAGTGAAAATGTGTTTTGCGTTTCAGTAGCATTAACTTGTGTTTGTGTGTGGTTGTTAACAGCCTGCCATACAGATGTACTGTATGCACAAAGCCACTCCACATTTCTTCCCAACATGGCTACTCCACAAGCGGATGGATCTCTGTGACCTCTGTTTGCAGGTGCTTGCTGTGTAGATGATGTACAATGTGTAACTTGTGCATGTGTGTTGTCCTGCAGCTGATAAGAATGGCACGACACTGCGGACCCTCTACTACCCCCCAGTGCAGAGTGACCATGCGAAGGAGGGACAGCTGCGCTGTGGTGAACACTCGGACTATGGCAGCATCACGCTGCTCTTCCAGAGCTCTGAGGGTGGACTAGAGGTAGGTGGGGAGGGGGACAAACAACCAGCCATTTGTCACACAGTCAGTCAGTCTGTCAGTTTTACACTGAAAACATGAGTTGTCCATTATGATCATGTCATATGGAATGAATGGCTTGAAACAGTGAAAGCATGTGTGTTAGGATTCAGGAATGACCCAACATTTGGGAGCTTAGTTTTTTTCACATGGCTCACTTTTTTGTGAGATGTGTTTGTGTGTGATGGGACTACAACTAGATTTGTCAGTAGCATCTGGTGGGATGGTACTAGAAGGATTAAGTAGAAGTTAATAACAGTTAATGTTTGTTTCCTGTGATGTTTGTGCGGTATTACATTTTTATTTTAGACATTGGCCAGACCATTGTGGCCATTATGGAAAACAGAATTTAGGTGGAGTTGCTATGCTTTGAAATCCTTAAATCCTATTTATGTGCTTTTTAGGTTTTGTCTCGGTCAGGAGAGTACATTTCAGCCCCTTACATCCCTGGAACAGCTCTACTCAACATTGCTGATCTAATGCAGCGATGGACAAGTGATGTCTTTATCTCTGCAGTAAGCACCTATTTTAATGCCCTTCATCTGGTAGTCATCCGCTGCATTCTATGCACTTTACTCCCCCTCCCCATGCACAGTTTAGACTCACAATCAGCAGTTTCACTGCAGGTCCTACTACCCAGTATGTCTGTGCATGTGACAAATAAATGTCCTTGTATCCTTGTAGTACAGGGTCTTTAAGCACCCTTGTGATTAATTCTTTCATGTTTTGTAGTTCCGTTGTGATTACATTAGTTGTCATTATAGCTGGGCTTGACTCCCTGTATTTGATGAAAGCCACCGGTGTTGTTGGTTTTGGCCAGATCCATCGTGTTCCACTGCCCCCTCCTGGAAATTCACGCACACGGCAGTCACTGGCCTTTTTTGTGCACCCCGACGATGAGGTGTTAATTACTTGTTGTGATGGCTCAAACAAGTACCCTCCTATCAACTCAGTGGATTATCTAATGGAAAGATTTAAGGAAAGTTATGGGCGTAAGTAACCTTTCATGGAACCATAGGTTATGAAGTTGCTGGGAAGTCTATGAGCAGACTTAAAGGAGAACTTCAGTGTAAAATGAAAATTGGCATGTTAAAACATCATACCGAGTTGGTATGTGTATGGAGGAGCAAAATTGATTTAGCCTGTTGCATTCAGAGTTTAACTATTTTTTATCGTTTGTCCCAGAAGGCTAACAATGGAAGTGGTAGGTGCCCTTAGACGAAGCATGACGGCTACGCTATTTTTAAACCATTAAAACAGCTTGAAGAAACTCCACACTCCATCGGTAGTACAACAAAGGCCCTGACATTAAAAATGAGGCACTGAGAACTTTGTAAGTGTACACAACATTTATTAATAAAACAGTTTTGACAAGCAGTACCTTGCTGTAGTTTCTCGTTGCCGCCATGATGAAAGTCTGCACAGGTCGATTGACGAACACGAACCAGCAGGAAGAATAGGAGGAGAGGTAGTACAATCAACTTGTTTGGACTTTCATCATGGCGGCAACGAGAAACAACTGCAAACGACTGCATGTAGAACAGCTTTTTAAATAAACGTTGTGTACATTTACAATATTCTCAGTGGTTCGTTTTGAATGCCAGACCCTTTGTTGTACTACCAATGGAATGTGTAGTTTCTTCGAGCTGTTTTAATGGTTTAAAAATAGCATAGTCGTCATGCTTCGTCTAAGGGCACCTACCACTTCTATTGTTAGCCTTCTGGGTCAAACTATAAAAAATAGTTAAACTCTGAATGCAACAGGCTAAATCAATTTTGCTCCTCCGTACACATACCAACTTGGTATGATGTTTTAACATGCCAATTTTCATTTTACACCGAAGTTCTCCTTTAATGAAGTTTTATAATGCACAATACTTAAATCAAGCAGTATTAATATAGAATTTTGTGAAGCGGGACCAATGAAGCCTATTTTTGAACCAACAAAGAAATATTGTTAACTTTTAAAAGTCCTTTTCATATTAAATGATTGTACTTTTTAAATTCATGCAGAATATGTATATATGAACAATGAAATCCTGTAAAATCACAACATTAAAAAATGATAAATGGAATTACATTGAAGCATTGTATACTCTGCAGTGTAATTTAGTAAAATGTTAACCTGAATATAACTGTAAATTGCAAAGTAAAACAATGTTTTTTTACATATAAACATGTGTGTGTTTCAAAGGCCAGACCCAGGATAGCAGCACTTCATCCAGCATCCAGGAGTTTGCTTCATCTCATCGCTCAGCCTCACCAGGACCTTCCTCATCCTCTCAGCCTCTCTCATCAATATCAGCCTCCACCCGTTCCAGCAGCTGTCGCAGCCCAGATGTCGACTGGGCGGATAATTTCGACATTCCATGGAAAAAGTTTCCAGAAGACTTGATCCAGTTTTTAGAGAGAGGGAAACGTCCAAGTCCACAGATGAGGAGGGAGATGGTGAGGATCGTGGTTTGTGACATGATGCAGAAGTCATTGCACATAAGTAAAAGGCACACCACTGTTGTGGCCAAAAATATAGTGGCTAAATATCCCAAATCACTGCAGGATGTAGTTACAGGGGACATGATTGGGTCAGGGTACGACTCCCTAGTGAAAGAACTCCAAAATAGAATTGAAAACACGAAGCATTCTACAACGGCAAAAATGAGAAAAAGAAAGCTGCACACAGAGTCTGACACGGACGAAATGCCTCCCGAAAAAACAGCAGCAATTCAGGATACGTATGGCTGCATCAAATGGGATCTAAAGTTTCTGCCCCTTGGGGAGACTGCAGAAAGCCAACAGGGGAGTAGAGAAAAACTGCAAAGCCTGTTTAAACTAAATGCTCCAAATCAGGATTTAATTAAACAACTCACAAGGGCAACATTCTACACCCAACGCAAAGACATTAACAATGGAAAAGAAATCAAATACTTATTGGAGGACTGGCCATTTTTGTTTGACGAGATTGGCATGGCTATTCACTTTGAGGAACTTACTGGGGTTAGTCTAAAAGAGACATTCATAAGAAATGTGGATCTGACGGGTGAAAGACTCCTGAATTATATGAAAACAGTTGCTGTGACGAAGTCCAAGAGGTTCCTCCAAGCTGTGGCCAAGATTCAGCTGATGAGGGGAGAGCACACAGGTTCCTCAGAAGATGTGATGGAGATGGTGTTGCTTCTGTTGTCTTACTTCGACGAGAAGAAAGATGTGATGTTTTCGTACGTGGAGGACACATGCCTGGCAGGGGAGGTGCAGATGGACCAGGTTCCCTTGACACCAACCATTATTGTCTGTGGTAAGTTAACCTTGTCTTTCTGTCGTACACATGCATACACATGCCAAACTCTGTCTAGCAAACACACCCACATCTATCATCCTCTCACCTTTTTGTTGTTGATTGTGTTTCTTTTTGTAGGACAATCCTGCTATTCAGCCAGGAGGTGGATGCTGAGTGTGGACCGAATCATCGTACAGGACAGTATCCAGTCTTTTATATCTGCATTGTGTCTGATGTTCGGCAGCTTCTACTGTTTCAACATACACTACCCAGCAGGGCTGGCATCCACACTGGAGTTCTTACAAAGGTTAGTTTTTTATCATTATTATTAAAAAAAAGATTGATTTTATTATTTGGCATAAACCTTAGTGACTATGCTGACTTTCTATTTTGCATAATTTATCAGTGAGTGCTAAATAGTTAATGATCAGATTTTGTGTGCGTTTTCTTTTTTTTTTTGATGAAGCCTTTGTGTTTTTAATGCAGTCTGATTCTCTTTTTCTTGTTTTTCATTGTTTCTCCAGATGTTTCTTTTCGATTAACCCAGAGAAGGGTACAAAGGTGGAGAAGACAAGGACCTCATGTCTGCATGTGAACAACAGAGTTCTGACTTTGATTCAGGACCTTTCTGAGTGGCGTACACAGTAAGATTACAGGTGTCATGATGTAATGGATACCAGCTAGCACAGCTCGGCGTAAAACGTTACAACCTCCCTCCCGACGCCTCAAAAAGTGACTGAGCTAATAGCATGACTTTTAGCTCACTTGGTGGAGTGTCTGTCTTCCATACTGGAGTTGCTGTGAGGTTGCGGGTTCGAGACTGGGTCTGGACTGCGCAGGAAGACCACGGTTACAGTGGTGCCCTGAACTTGGATGGGAGTGAGGTTTAGGGGGGGTGAATGTAACGGATGCCAGCTAGCACAAACGCGGGTTTGAGACTGGGTCTGGACTGCACAGGAAGACCTCGGGTACAATTGCATGTTTTTTTTTTTTTTTCCCATAAATTTTGCGGTGGTCTCTATGAATGCCGGTTTTAGTGAAAAAAATGCTTTAGTGCTGCTGTTTTTGGCTGTTCTAGTTTGGTGGAGGAGATGGAGTGGGGAGAATGACAGGTTCTCGGCTATGCTAGTCACAGGCTACAATCATTCAAAGCCTATTACTCAGGACACCCAGTCATGGGAGAGGATGGAAGAAAGTGCGGGTCAGTCACTCCCCCCACCCACCTGTGAGTGTCAGGAATTGAAGCTGCGATCTTTAGGCTGCAAACCCAAATCCTTCACCACTAGCCCATGACTGCCCCTGGCTTAAATGGTGCCAGGCATGTGTGGCAGTGGCCTGTTGAACAGTACCATGCCATTATGATTGTGCCTTGCCTACAGTAGAGCCCTGTGGTGGTAGCATCATAGTTTGGGACTGCTTCAATGTTGCCGGCACTGGGGAACTGCACTGGGGAACCTGCTTACCAAGACTGATCTGTGATGAGTGAAATGGTTCCCCAAAAAAGTTTCAGGAGTTGTGTTTGAGAGCCGTGAACCTGAAGCGGACTTGTCTCTTCCCCACTGTATATGTATCATGCTTATATATATCATCATATGATTAGTAATAAGAATGTGTAAATCAATAAATAATTACCCCCTTTATATATACACTTTAAGCTTGGGCTTATGAGAAAAGTTTGGTTCTAAAGCATTACACTTTCCTTGTACTGCAAATGTGTTAAAGGTCACAGACCACATTTCAGTTCTTCATTGTTTGCACAACAGTATTTTAAAGTTACTGTAAAGCTTCAGTAATTGTTACTAGGTTGACAGGCCTACTAGCTGGATGTCTTTTGAACTACCTCACTTGCCTAAACATATGTATGCACAGTCACAAAAAAATTACTACAGAAAATGAGTATGTGTATGTGCAGTAGATTCGCTTACCAAGCCATTTAGCAGTTTTTTGCTTTGTCAACCTTGAAGATTCTATGCAAATATCAAGCATGTCTACCGAAGAATCACTATTGAAGCTGTCAAAATTGGGCTAAAAACCATGTTCAGGTGCGGTGTGGCATCCCACCAGCAGAAAGCCTCTGACTGGGGAGTGGATGTAAGGAGATGTCCAACAACATAAACAAAGTTAACGAGAACTGTGGTGGTTTGTGGAGCTTCAACTGGGGATGAAAATTTGCATCATCCAAATACTGGTAAAAAGTGGCTGGTAGATTTTGGACACAAAATAATTTACTGTTGAGTGTCTAGTAAATTTTACAGTAGCTGCCGGTCCACACTTGGCAAAGTTAATTTCCACCCCTGGTTTATAATTCACGATTTTACACGCTGGATACATACTACACCTAGTACACAATTGATTCATTTACTTTGACCAGTGGTATGATTTTATATTTTAGAAAATATTAATATTTTAGTATAATTATGAGGGCTATTTCGAAGTTGGACTACTGCGAGGTCCGCGACCATTGACCAATGCCAACTTCAAAGAGAAGGATGGGCTGCCCCTTTAAGGGTACCACCAGTCACGTTAACGGAAATTGGGTGTTTGTTTTTTGTTTGTTACTAGCTAGTTCAGTAAAACATGAACGAGAGATAGTCCACCTCTACCCTAATCATCTACAACCCCCCCCCCCCCCCTTGTGAGGGGGCAGTTGTCAAAGTAGGTCGTCGAGTTGTCTCAAAAGCAGGGTGAAAGTGAAAGTAACGCTGAACACCACAGAAATCACAAGGCTCAAACATGGAGATACCGATTGTAAATTTTGAGGGGTACACGCTTGAAGAATCAAACATTTCGAGCCAGGATCTGCAGAAACTATGTAACAGTCTCAAGACCGCTTTTACCGAAGTCGGATTTGTTTATCTGAAGAACACTGGAATCACCCAGCACGAGGTAGAATCTTAAACACGCTATGTGAGAGTTCGTAGCAGAAAAACGTCCCTAGACTCACGCGTCGTATAATGAATTCCTGATATGTCTTAGTACGTTTGCTGAGCGAGCATGTTTTAGGCTGTTTTCCACTGTCTGGACGTTAGGAGCACGTTGTTGGTGAATTAAATACATATTCGCGTCGTCAACGCCTGAGCCATGTCGCCTGAGCTACCTGAAGCCGGTTCTGTCCAATGAGCAGCAGAGCATGCCGTAGGGATGCAGAGAAAAGCGTAGGGTCCCACTATCTGTCGGTCGCAGCATCCGTGCAACAGCTGTTGAAGGATACAATACAACAGGAGCACTATAAATATTGGATGGAGTGTGAGATTCCTCAGAAAGTATACACCAATCAAAAAGGCAGTTATTTTGAAAGAGCTCTTCACTTTGAAAGAGCACACTTCACGAAGTGAAACTTTTCAGAAAATGTTAGAATGGAAGAGTAAAATGCATTGCTTGACTGGAGTGGACTGATCCAATGGGTCAGTGAACAGCTGACCCAAACAAACAAATAAACAAAAGCCTTCTGACCACAAAACTCTCAATGGCTGCTGTGTTGACCGGGCTCTAAGACTTGAATGATTGTAAGTTTGTGACTGATATGCATGCATTTTCCAGGTGGATGAGGTGATGAAAATCTCGAAAGAATTCTTTGACCTTCCTGCAGAGATGAAACTTCCCCTAAGCAGGAGTACTTACAATGACCCCAACCATGGCTGGGTCTCCCTAGAAAGAGAAAGGTATGATCGCAAATACTCTGACACCCAGTTCCAGCAGTAAAATAGGGTGGAAGTATGGGGTTAGTACTGACATTTTTGTATTCATTTTCATTTTGTGTTTCTCCATCAATTGCTATTCAGGTTAAATCCACAGAGACCTGGTGATCTCAAGGAAGCATTCAACACCCGCTTACTACAACCTGATATAGTATGTGTCCTCCATTTACTTTCCTATTGAAGAACCTACCATTTGCTACAAGATCAGTGACATCCTTCTCAACCTTTAAAATGCTTGTGAAGATCCTTCTTTTCCGAGACTGCTTTCCTTCCTAACAAAGTAATCACTGCTAACCAACTCTTTACCTCGGTGCCTTGTTCTGCTATGAGTGTGTGTGTGTGTAGGGGGGTGTGTATCTGAAGTGCCCCTGCTCCAGGAAACTTACTTAAGGCACATCTATCTCCTTGTGTGTTCCCTCCTTGTGTGCACCCTACGCTGCACTAACTTTGGCGTGCCTTTGTTTACTCTGTGTTCCTCTACACCTCTGTTAGCTTGTTGTGTCCTCCTTTTGTAAGTTGCTTTGGATAAAAGTGTCTGCTAAGTGTAATGTGATGTAAGTTCAGTTATTGCAGCGAAACATCTAAATATTACTTCTGTGCACACAGTAAAGATCCTATAAAAGTGGTTTATACTGTCTCACTGGATCTGTATTATTTTGCATGATCAGAAATGGCCTGAGAATGTTCCTGGCTTCAGAGAGAAACAGGTTTCCTTTTTCATGCGCTGTAAAGACCTGTCTCTGAAGGTTCTCAAACTGATGGGTCGCAGTTTAGGCCTGGATCCTGATGTGTTTGTCAGTGCGCACAAATACATCGGAAGTAAGTAGCCCATTTTTTTAAGGTGTCCATAGAATGTTCTCTGGGTTATCAGACCTTAGTAGAACTTACTTAATGATAGGGAGAGTTGAAATGGTCATTAGGAACAATTCAGTCTAATAGCCTGCCAGTAAATAGTAACTACTAGATAGTGTGACCTTGGTCACTGTTACTTTGTGGGATATCTTTTTTTTTTTTTTTTTTCATAAAATATGGCTTCTTAATTTTTTGTTATGTATGTTGTTATCATTCCTTTGCTGATTAAATCATTCCTTTAGTTGTAGTCAGTAGTGAGTGTTTACTTATGAGTATGTGGACCTGAGTCCAAAGGTGGAAACGCTAGATGTTGTATCTTCACGCTAATAAACAGAGGTGGCTTTGTTATCAGGGCCCCAATGCTGGGTTTGTCACCTCTTCTTATCTTCGACAGCTGACCTGGTAGGAAAGCCAAAGAGCTGACTTGTATAGTAAGTTAGTAAGTTGTGTAGGGGAGTGAAATGTGTATATAAATGCTTATTTTCCGAAGACTAACAGCACTGTTAGCACTGAGATTGCTCAAATGAAATGGAACCTAATCAATACATACTTATTTGCAAATATCTCTATACTGAAAGTAGCCTGGTAAACCGGCCCCACTGCACTTCATTTCGTACAGAGGGTCTGGCAGTGCTGCATTGAGAAATGTTTTCTTTCTGGAGGTGTAGATTCTGCTGAAGTTTAAAACGAGTGACTCGCCCTTTACCCAATCGATAACGTCTGGTCGTGACAAGGGATGGACCTCTGTGACCTCTGTTTGCAGGTGGTTACTGTGTAGACGATGTACAATGTGTAACTTGTGCCTGTGCGTTGTCCTGCAGCTGATAAGAATGGCACGACACTGCGGACCCTCTACTACCCCCCAGTGCAGAGTGACCATGCTAAGGAGGGGCAGCTGCGCTGTGGTGAACACTCGGACTATGGCAGCATCACGCTGGTCTTCCAGAGCCCTGAGGGTGGACTAGAGGTAGGTGGGGGCGAGGACAAACAACCAGCCATCTGTCACACAGTCTGTCAGTTTTGCACTAAAAACATGAGTTGTCCATTGTCATCATGTCAAATAAGATGAATCTCTTAAAAGTGAAAGCATGTGTGTTAGGATTCAGGAATGACCAACACTTGGGATCCTAGTTTCTCACATTCTCACAATTTATGTGCTGAGTTTTGAGATGTGCTTGTGTGTAACGGGACTGCAACTAGATTTGTCAGTAGCATCTGGTGTAATGATACTGGAAGGATTAAATAGAAATGAATGAACAGGATGTGAGTTAAAGGAAAACTTCGGTGTAAAATGATAAATGGCATGCTAAAACATCATACCGAATTGGTATGTGTACTGAGGAGCAAGATTGATTTAACCTGTTGCATTCAGAGTTTAACTATTTTTTATTGTCTGTCCCAGAAGGCTAACAATAGAAGTGGTAGGTACCCTTAGACGAAGCATGACGACTACGCTATTTTTAAACCAGTAAAACAGAAACTCCACACTCCATCGTTAGTACAACAAAGGCTCTGGCATTCAAAACAAAGCAGTCATTTTTATTTTACAACATTGCGCAGGCCATTGTCACCATCAGTAATTGAAAACAGCATTGAGGTGCAGCTGCTTAAATCTTTTTATGTGCTTTTTAGGTTTTGTCTCGGTCAGGAGAGTACATTTCAGCCCCTTACATCCCTGGAACAGCTCTACTCAACATTGCTGATCTAATGCAGCGCTGGACAAGTGATGTCTTTATCTCTGCAGTAAGCACAGGGTCTTTAAGCATCCTTGTGGTTCACGTTTTACATTTTGATTTAGCTGTAGTTCCATTGTGCTTGCATTAGTTGTCATTATAGCTGGGTATGACTAACTTCATTTGACAAAAGTTTCCTTTTTATGTTTGTTTTGGTCAGGTCCATCGCGTTCTATTGCCCCCTTCTGGAAATTCAAACACACGCCAGTCACTGGCCTTTTTTGTGCACCCTGACGATGAGGCGTTAATTACTTGCTGTGATGGCTCAAACAAGTACCCTCCGGTCAACTCAGTGGATTATCTAATGGAAAGATTTAAGGAAAGTTATGGGCGTAAGTAACCTTCCATGGAACCACAGGTTATGAAGTTGTTGGAAACTCTATGATCAGACTTAATCAAGTTTTAAAATGCACAGTCCTTTAATCAAGCAATATCATCATACATTTTAATGAAGTGGGACCAATTAAGGCTGTTTTTTTTTTTTAAAAAAAGAGGAATATTTTTACTAACCTTTTAAATTTCTTGTTTTTTAGTCCTTTTCAAAAAAAAAATTTTTTATTTTTAAGATGATTCAGGATTTGTATACATGAACTTGGATTCTAATCACAGTATTGCTACAATTTTCAACAATGTTGTTTCGATACTGGACTTCTATTTTTATGTGCGCATTTGTTTTCTGTTTTTGTATTCTGTTCACTGTTTTTTAACCTTTGAATGAATACAATGCAACTTTTGGTTGGCTTTCTTACGAGGCTCCCTCTATGGGCCAGGATTAAATATTCACGGCCAAATGTTCACTAGCTACTCAGCTATCAAGCAACAGACCAAAAGTCAAACAAACCCCTTTACAAATAGTGACTATCATCGTGAAAGCATAAACATGCACAAAAAGAGTCAAATCATTCCAATGTTACTTACAATCGCTGTTTTCTCGCTGGCTCTGTCATGATGAAACTGTATGTCTACATGCAAAGCTAGCAACTAGCCTGCCAAGCCTGAGACTTGTTGGCCCATTTTTTTTCTGTATTTCAGTTTTTTGCTCTTTTGTGCAAAATATAAAGGCAAAGACTTTGAAAAGTTTGTCACAAAAAAGTACTGTTTACTGAGATAGTTGCACATTTTGTCTAATGGATAAAATTACGAATAATTAAAAATTAAAAAATCAATTTATGAACTGTGTATCACTTTTTCTTTTAGTGTGTGCTTCTCCTGTCTGGCCAGTAGATGTCAGCACTTGATAAGTGCAGCTCACAAAAACTTTTAGATGAGCTGGCTTGTTCCTATAAACCTTACAGAGAACAGAAAGATGTCTTTAAAGTGGCTCTATGGGCTATTAGAGGAAATGCCAGATGAAATGTGTGCATTTAACCCATCTGTGAAGTTAACAGTTTTTGTGAAGTGGTGAAGTTTTTGTTGTTGTTTAGTGAAAGTGCAGTGTACAGTATGGCGTTCCTAAGTCTGCCTTTGAAATTGAAGTGTGTCATCTCAATTTTGGATGAATTGTAATTTGCAGGTCTGTATTACCCCGCCTCTTCACTCCTGTTGTACTAATTTTGTACTGTATTACTGGCTATCTGTCTTTGGACTACTTTTTATGTTGAGATAAAGTGCATCAAAACAGCTGCTGTTGTGTTGTGTGCGTGTTCTCGTTCTCTGAGTGGTAATTCCCAGATGTTTTGTTGTCCTTTTGCCACAGTGGCAGGGCGGTTGGCATGACTAGATCTCTTTATTCCAAAGAGTTCTATTAGTACCCTCACTAGATGTTTCAGACCCATCTCCACTCACACTGATTGGATGAATGAAATCACTAATAATCCTCTTAGATGGCACAAAATTCCTGCCTGTCCAATCAGCACCCTCCGCTTATTATCCCCTCCCTCCCCTCCCCACTCTTGCTCCCTCCCGCACCTTCATCGTCTCCCCCTGCTCCCTCCCTCCCTCACTCACCCGCTCACTCATTTTCCCCCCCTCCTATCTTGATGCCTGCCAAAGCCCAAGTGGGAGGAGAGTGTAATCCAAGTGGATTACACTGTAAATTGGGTGACAGTGGATTGGGCTCTGTGCGAATGAGCCCCATCAGTTTGTATGTCTCTGTGATTCTATAGCTCTGCATCCAAACACAGCTTTACCAACACGTGGCCCCAGGCACCTGCTTAGCTATGGCTCATCCTGCAGGTGAGAGGCACATGGAGGCTGAGATGTTCTACCCCTTAGGAGGACATTTTGTCAAGTATTTCAAATGAGGAGTATATGATTTTGTGCATGTTTGTGTGTGAAGAAAGGCAATCTTGTGGATTTGGATTTTTGTTTACATTGACGATCTTGGAAACTTCACCATCAACTTTGAGGAGGTGGATGTGTATGTGGACATGGTGCTCGGGATGAGTAAGGCAGTCTGAGGAGTATCTGGCCTTAGGGTTGGAAGGATCCTAGGCCCAGAATGCAACATGGCTCGCTTCTGTCCGAGGATAACAACCATGGAAGTTTAAGTCCACAGATGATGCTTTTTGTCATAATGAAAAGACTCCTACTAATGAATGAAATGCTCTTTCCTGAATCTGTAGTGATATCAGTGATTTCAAGTTCATATGTACTATAGTATTCTGTGCTTCAAAGAGCCCTAGCCATGGCTGGTACGCAACATCGAAGGGCTGAAGGATGGCTCTCAGTGTGGGTAGTGTCAGGCTGGCTCTGCCTCCTGGTCAATGCACAAATGAAGATACCTCCAGAAACGTAAGTACTGATCTTGTACCGGTGACGTAAAGTAATAATGAAATGTAATCTGGTGACATTTATGGCAATGTGGTAATGACTAAGGTAATCAGCTGGAAAGCAACAGACCTCAGAAACATAGCAATGATATGCCATACTATGGGTAATGGCCCTTTAACACAATTCCACTTTCACGCAGGTTTCCCGGACTGTAAAATGATTTTAGTCATTATTGATTCTGTAGGCACAGTAAATGGGTCAGTATTTGGCTCTGTTGTAGCATCGGTGTTCACCACAAGGACACAGGCAAAGAGAAATACAACAAAAACTCATTTAGTACTGGAAATGTTTTGAATTTGGCAGAAAAATACATCAATTCTACCATGTCAAGTAAATTAACAGTGAATAAAACTAAAAACAAATCATATTAAAAGTAAATAAGTCTTTGTAGTTATGTATGCACTTTTTCTAGCATTTGCAAGATGCCTCCTGAAGTAAATATTTAAAGACAGTGATCAGAGTTATTATTTGCAGTGTATGCTGTGTTGTTAAGTGGCAGACACTAAGTGTGTTTTGGTGTTAAGTGTATAGCTCCACAGCATATGAGCCACCTGAGGATATGAGTGTTATCTCAGACGCACTGGATTCACACAGAACCACACTTAAGAGACCTTGTGCAGTGCAGAGAAAGCATAGACCTGTTTTGTCTTGGATACATGCTGTCAACTTTCAGCTTTATTTAGCCTGTTCAAGAAGGGCAAATGTGCCACCTCCCCACAGATGTGGTTTTAAGGCCTGATTATAGTGCAGTGACCTTGAATGGCAGTGCCCTTCCCAATGAAACCTTTTAGGAAACTAAATGTCAGCCAAGTGTCACCAAAATAGGCATGAAGGGAGATTATTTGGGCTGGATTCTGGATTCACTAATAATCCATGCAAAGGCAAAATATTATTTGAGCAAATTTTGACAGGCGACACACAGCTGTTCTGTCTGACTGGAAGCATTTTTTAGTGAATTAGTTTTTAGTGAAAAAAGTCATTAACCAGTTTTGCTCTGTTGTATTCATTTCTGTTGATTCTTATTGAGGTGTGATGTCCACCTCAGGAACAAAACTATTAACCAAAGGGACGTGTTGCCTAAAAAAATGCTTTTGAGTTGCACATCATAGCTATTTGACGGCCTAAACCTGGTGTCAAAAGGCAAAATCATGTGTATTTGTCGCACTAAAGCAAAGATAACACACATCGACAGAAACCAGAAGTTTCATACCCTAGCACTGGTGGTGTATGTGTTTCCCAGTCAGCATCCACGTGCATCAGTCAGTATCCACATGTGTGCATTGTTCAGTGCCTGTTGAATATTGTTTCCTGTTCCTATGTTGTACCGTCACATATTCTCAGTGATGTGTCTCTTCTTATAGTTATGGATTTTAGTTAGGCTGTTAACAGGTATGGTTTAGTTTTGTGTGATTGTGTTTAGACATGTAAGAAGGATCTAATCTAAAAACAAGATGAATGTAGGCATCTCTGAATACTTCAGAGATGTCCCTAACAAATCTTCCTCTGCTTCAGCCTCTCAAGTGGCACCAGGACACACTTTTCCTGTCAGATGATCAGATATTTTAGCATGTTTTCCATTTATAGAAATCACAGAAAACAATCAGACACACGTCAGGGGAAGAAAAGTTAGGACAATTCTAAGGGCTTAGCAGTGACAACGGGGGCCTTTGAAGAGGCTAGCAATCTTATTATTAGGGGATAGGGGCCCAAAATTGTATTCTATCATATGATAACATTACTAGCAGTGCCCTTGAAGACTTGTCATATATGCAAGGATTTTGAATTATGTTATCAGTTATTTTGATGTTTGGGATCCACCTTCTGGTTATCCTAATGTTGTAGCGACATTTGTATTGTTAATGGACTGTCTATGACTGTCTATGACCGATTTGGGGTCTAGGATCCGGATCCTTTGGGGTCTAGGATCTGGGGTCCTTATGAAGCTGGAGATTTCACTGTGCTAAGTTAAGATGTGCTGAAGGGCTACTGTTTACTACTTGCTGTTAACAGGGAACTTCAATTTGACTGATCTTCCTCCAGACAGACTTTGTTTTTGTTCTTGCAGGTGCCTTGTAAAAACACTTCACAGACCTCCAGTAAAATCTTACCATAACAATGCATGTTGCTGTGGGTTACAAAGCACAGCTTGGACTGAAACATGATCACCCTGTAGCACAGGAGACAAGGACAACTGCTACATTTGTAACTGCTCAAACTTGTTTCAAGTGATTTGTGTCTTTTTCACAAAATGCTTTGCATGTATTGCATGGTCACTTTTGAAGTGTATATAGTACCTTTTACACACATACAGAACCTGAGTTGCGTGGAAGTCTTTAACGATCTTTTTGGGTATTAAGTGCTTGGATTGCCACATGACAACTTTTAAAATAAATGTTATTATTTAATGCCACAGTACAGTATCAGGTGAGTGTAAAAACTACCTGTATAACACATTAGCCAGCCTTTCAAACTGTCACCCATCTAATGCCCTGTACCACGCATCAATAAAGCACATCTGGTGAAGAAACTTGTACTGGCAATGTTTACTTGGAACCCTTAGGTTACCTACAGGAAGGCCAGATGAGATATTGCTGTGAATTTATTTTGGTCAATTTCTGTGATAACATCAGTGGCAGCTGAATTGTGAATAATCTTAGAAAACGTATATCCTCCCTTTTCATTTTTTAGAGTTCAAGTGTGGGCCAACATCTTTGCTGATCAGATAACCGCCCTTGCAGCAAAATACTCTGGGGCACCTCTTCTGCAAAAGGTAAGCCGAGATGAAAAATGAGCCATGAAACATAAGCCTATAACATAAGCACATCCATCAAACAAGATTCCACCACTGGACAGATAAATCAGATAAAACATAGAATTGAACTCGAAGACCACATTGCTGCTTTGTGTGATTGCTGGCTTTGAGGGTTAGCGAGGCAGTGTAAAGTGTAAAGCCTTGTGCAACATTCACCTTCTTCTCCACCCCTGCCCCCATTGCAAATGCAGAGGACAGTTTGTCATTTGTTACAAAATAGGGATTTGGATGTTCTGGACACAAAATGGAGTACACGTTGCCCTAAATTCTGTGCAGATCTGCTAACCCTAACCCTAACCCTATCTGTGAGGTCAGGGGGACAGTGTGTTTAATGATGACTCAGTGAGAGGAGAAGGTAGCCTCCAGCAGCTTCACTATTTCACCACTTCTTCTTATACTATGCAAGTGGTAGAGAGAGAGTGAGTGTGTGTTTGAGTGAGTGAGTGAGTGAGTGAGTGAGTGAGTGTCTTTCTGTCTGTCTGTCTGTCTGTCTGTCTGTCTGTCTGTCTGTCTGTCTGTCTGTCTGTCTGTCTGTTGGTGTCTGTCTGTCTGTGTTTGTGGATGTGTTTTTATTTCTGTCTGCCTGTGTCTGTCCATCTTTTATAAGCAAGTTTAAATTTCTACTATGCCAGTGGTAGAGTGAGAGAGAGAGAGTGTGTTTGAGTGAGTGAGTGTCTGTTTGTCTGCGTTGGTGTTTGTGTGTGTGTTTGTGTGTGCCTGTGTCTGTTTGTCCATCTTTATGTGCATGTTTGAGCTTCTCTTAGTGGGCACTTAGTGTACTTAGATACAACTACCAACCAAATATGCTCAAGGAAGGTCATCAAACATTACAATATGTTAAACTGAATGGCAATACACACTTTTCTCATTTCATTTACAATCTAATGTTTTTCCAAAATGAATGTCCTATCTTCTTGAACGACTTGAAGTGAACAGCTTACTTTTAAAGGCATTACATTAACGCTTTGGTTAAGAAGTAACCTTTGCCTAATGCTTACAAAAAGGTTTTGTGGATTAAGCTGCTAAAATGGATAATCAGTTGGATTTTTTTAGTTTACTTTACTGTCTCTGTTTGTCCCTTTTCTGAAACCCATGCTGAGGCTCATAGTGTGACTAATTGATTTTGACTTCTGCTGTAAATCTACTTGCTCTGATGGCTTTATTATGCCTCAAAGAGGTTTAGTTGAACTATCAATGACTCTTATCGAACACAGGCTACACTGTGACTGGTTTTGTAGATTCATTGGTATTAGTGATTCAGTTAATCCATGAATTAACCAAATGTACCATTACCAATTTGATTTAAAAGTTATTTTATCAGTGCCATCTGTCAGTGTTTACTGCAAGCTGTTAGGCTACTTTCAGCACAGCCAGATGGGAAATTGTTGTGGATTATTATATAAGTATATGTGTGGTAATATTAATAACAAAAGAGTCACGAATAAGGTCAAAAAACCTCAAAAGTATTTGAACTCACTTTCTCCCCACAGAAACTTAAAGATGTGGAGCCCATTGTCAAAATTGAAGATGTGGATGGGAGGGAGCTTGTCAAGGAGTTTTCTGATGAGATTGAAAGAATGTTGGGGAGTAAAATGAAATCTGTCAAGGTAAAGATTGCCCAGTCTTTCTTTTTCTTTGTAATTTTTCTTTCAAAGTGTTTGATTTGGTAGAAATTCCAGTTTCTTGTTTGATATAAGTTGATGCAGACAGATCCCGAGGGACATGTAAGTATCTGGTAGCTTATGACATACAAAACAAGACAACAATCATTGCCAAAATAGAGCTATGAAATAATACTCAAAATTCCTACAGTGAACTGGAGATATTAACCATTGCGTCTAAGGTAATGCAAATGGGGAATTCTCCAGAAGGTGTGCAGAGACCACAGGGATCACTAGTGCAAGAGAAAGAATTACTGTGTTACAAAACCAAACTGTGAAATTATAGCACAGATTGACTGCATTTTTTTTAATAATTACATGGTATGTATAATACTTACATAGAAAGAAGAACTAAAACTTAATGTAAATGAAGCAAAGCTAACATGGCCAGGATATCCATTAAGAGGTTCATAATAAAGCAGGATCAGCAGTAGCCCTTGACTGAATGCCAACGTGTAGAGTTAAGAGGAACAAAGGCTGACAGTGTAATTGACATACCATATGTACCTGTTTGGATGGCAGCGTCACCGTCAGAACTTAAAGTTAATGTGAGTTTAGTTGTTGGGAATGCAATGTTTCATCCAACTGAATTACTTTGATAAAATCTGACTTTTCTGAGTATTAAGAAGGAAACCTTTGGACCTCATACCTTGTTCGATAATATTTAAATCTATCCAAATTATACGCTTTTGCCTTACTTTTTGCCACAGAAGAATACTTCAGTTTGTTGGAAAGGCTAGGAGGAATTCAGAAACTTGTGTTGTCGCAGTAACCAACATGCCGTTTAACTAGCGTACAAAATGATGTGTCTACAGAGGCTGGCGGATACTGCTGAAGATGCCGATTACTACCACGATTTCAACGCAACGTTAGAGGTCTGTAGCATTTATTTTCCTTTGCAAGGCAAGATGTTCTTGACCATAGTACATTAATGAAGAAGTATGATGTCTGTAATATAATATAATTCATTGGTCCTGAACTGTAATTGTTCTTCACTCTTCCTTCAGTTTGATTACTACAACTCCATGCTTATCAATACCATGGACGAAGAGGGCAACTTCATTGAACTAGGTGGCGAGTTTCCATTGGAGGAAAATGAACATTTCAACAGAATGCTTGTCAATACCATACAGAGTGACATCCAAGTGCCCACAAATGTGTACAATAAAGGTGTGAAAGCACTCATCTACATTTTAAAGTTAATTCAGCTATTGCCCCTTTTAAACATAAGCCATATAAGTATCACAAATGATATCACTGTCACCATTAGGTGTAGCTGGTTATATTTGGCTGGTGAGTTGTCCTTGCAAAATATGCTACTCCTGTTACAGGAGTTGTCTCTTAATTAAGAAGGAATGTTAGTGAGATGTCTGTGGAGAAAAGTAGTAACCCTGACATCTTGTGAAATGGAACTACTTAACTTATATTATATGGTGCAACTGTAAATAACATAGCCTTTAGAGAACAGTCTTATAATGTTACAAAAGGGCCTTTCCCTGTTTTGCCCCACAGATCCTGACATCCTTAATGGTGTGTACATGTCAGAGGCCCTGAATGATGTGTTTGTTAGCAATTTCCAGAAAGATCCCACACTCACATGGCAATACTTTGGAAGCACCACTGGATTCTTCAGACTCTATCCAGGTAAAGATATTTATGCACGTGAATGTAGGGGACTGGGGTGGCATACTAGTTAGCTGGAGAAATTTAAACACTGGCTGCAGTGGTCCTGCAAATATATTTGTTTTTTTAAAGAAATATGGCAGTATTGGGTGTAAGTGACCTACTATACTTGAGGTTTGCTCTAGCCTTGTGTTGAGACATACTATAGTGCTGAAGGTTACATTATAAGACTTAGAGGACGTTACCCTTCGTTTATATCATGCTCTATTGCGTCTATTTTAATATCATAAAAATATGGTAATGTTTTAATAATAAATGTGTTAATGTTTTAGTGTCATACAGTGCAAAACACTACATTCATTTTTTTCCCCTCAAAGGCATCAAATGGACGCCTGACTCAAATGGTGTGGTGTCTTTCGACTGCAGGAACAGAAATTGGTGAGACTATATGTGGCTTCTGTGAAACTCTGGGTCACCACAACTGTGAAAAGCCAGTAGCACAGGCTGATGCCATTACCTGAGGTACTGGACAGTAGGGATGTCCCGATCCAGCTTTTTGCACTTCCGATCCGATACCGATATTGTATTTGCACTTCCGAGCCGATACCGATACTGGTGGCCGATACCGATACCTGCCTATCCAACCGAGCATGTATTAAAGTTATTTAGCCTTCTTACTTAGTTATTAGACTCATATTGAAAAGGGTTTTAGTACTCTTGATAACAACTAGCCAGCTGACTTAAGTGAGTTTGAATACACAATGGTTGGTAACAAGAAACTGACCTGTTTATTCAGGGATAAACAGAAAATAGACAACATTAAAAATAACAAACAGGGATGGCATCAGTGGTCAGTAAAAGTGCAAATCAGACTGTAAACTGTATGGAAAAAAAAAAAAACACACAAATAACCTGAGTGTAAAATAGTCTATTAACTCAAAAAAGCAAAACACACAAATAACCTCTGTGTAAAATAGTCTATTAACTCAGCATCAGTACTCTGCTCTTAAGCAGGTGTAAACCAAGGCTTTAAAAACCAGTGCAAATAATATCTATTATAACTATTTAAAAACAAAAATGCCCTCTACTCCCCAATCTTCTCCACACTTTTTGCTCCATCTCTACAAACTGGGAGACGCTAATGCTGGTGTGCTGGAAAATGCTTATTTTAGCGAAACCACAGCAAAAAAATGGAATGGATTATCTGAGTAGGTGCGCTGGAAAACCCGGACCGGACTTTTTTTTTAAACTTTTTTTTTTTTTTTTTCGTGCCGCCGCGCCGATACCGATACTCATTTTTTTGCCAATATCGGCGGCCGATCCGATGCCGATATTGGATCGGGACAAGCCTACTGGACAGGTGTGATGTTGCTTAGCTTAGCAACACACAGCAAGTTTGTGTCTGGCCTGGAATATTGTGGGAGATTATGGGCATGGATAACACCCTAACGCTTACAGTAGTTACACCTACAGCAACACAGTGGAGGCCTGAGCCTGCAGAAAGACTTTAATCTCGTCCTCAGGTTGTTAGCCGCTAAATAGCCGGGTCAGTAGGACCCACATGCGCACCATATGTAGCTGTTTGCGCTTCTCAGCAGAGGTCTGAAAGCTACCCAAGTAGTCTGTGCTGGCAGTAACATTTCAACAGTTATGATAAAAGTAACAATCTATCTGTATTATTAAAATATTTCCATATATATGTTGGAAATTTGAGATATGCTAATAAAGGAAATGTAATACACAGTGCTAAACAAGAATGAAATATAAATAATGGCATCTGGTTTGACCAGAGAGGAAATTGTGTGTAAATATGAATGTTCTTTTTAAAAGGATACCCATATTTGATGTTTTTTTTTTTCAATCTAGAAAGGACAAATTGCAAGTATGTGTTATGTTATCATTAATGGCTGCTATATTAAGCATGAAATTACTTAATACAACAAACAAAAACAAAAAACAGAAATGTATAGATATTGTGTCACATGACTAGCTAGCCTATAGGGCTTTAATCAATTTCTACATTTTCTGACCATGCCTTGCTCTCTGCTGTCTAATGATTTTAAAAATACTGACTCTCTCAGCTTCAAATAGTAATTGCCAAATCAGTCTACTTTGGACCATTTTATTGTATTACTCTTCTACATAACTGATCTGGTCTTACACACAAAACACAGAACATAAAAAATACTTTCCCTTCGCCCTTTACAAGTGTTGAGGAGATGTACATAACATCATTACAAAAAGTCACTGGAATGTCTCAGGAATTTTACACCTATCCTTTTTTATTAATTACAAACTTATCTTGAGGAAGTTGTTTTATCCATTACAAGGTTATTTCACTGAGGATAAAACCACATTTACACCACATGGTATGAAAGGGTTATTCTGTTTAATTTTTGTGTGGTCAGGTTGTTTATCCATTCGTATCCTTTATTTAAATACGATTCTATATTTTCTTTTTTTTTAGTTGTTAATGTCAATACAGTTTGATTTCCATTACCAGTTGCGTAATGGCACTATCTACATCTTTTCCTTCCCTTTGTCAGTTTTTATGCTTTATGTTGTGTGCCATACAGGCTGGACCCACGTTGATTAATTATCCACAGGTGTTGGTTACAACTATTTTATTTCCCAAAATGCCATTCACAAATGTGATGTGCATATTAGAAGTGAGGGATGTTCAATGCTTTTTTTTTTGACACTGTGATTGACAGGTACATCCAGGCTGCCACCTCCCCAAAGGACATCATCATTGTTGTTGATATCAGTGGAAGCATGAAGGGCCTGAAGCTGACCATTGCCAAACACACCATCAACACCATTCTGGACACGCTGGGAGAAAACGACTTTGTGAACGTCATTGCTGTAAGGCCCTCCTCCAGCAACTTGCACTGAGAGAAAATTTGCTAATGCATCGTGTGGTACAAAATAGACTACACTCTGGGAGAACATAGTAGTTGTCCACACTCATTTTCTCATTTTCACTTTTTCTAATGAATACATCAAATTATGTACAAGCTCTGAATACATTTACTATTCCAAGAGCAAACACAATGACAAGTATGGAAAAGCATTTCAGAGGCTCTCTAGGGTAGAGCACACTTCAAACCACAGTTAATGACAAAATGATTGTTTCATAAATGTACATTGTTTTTAATGCTTAGGCTAATTGGCTTTAATTCACTTAATTGTCACCATCAAATGTCACTCTCATGATGGCAAACTGCTTCCCTCTCCAGTACACAGATTACGTACGGTACGTGGAGCCCTGCTTTAAAGGCACTCTGGTGCAGGCTGACTTGGACAACCGGGAGGTAAGTGGATTATCCACTTTGTTTAAGCCTGGGTTCCCTAACAGCACAACCAAGCGCCACAGCAGGGTGTACCCTGAGTAAAAAGGCCACACGCCTGCAACCGAGTTCCACCCTTTGTCCTCGGCTGGCATTCCCAGTGTGCGTAAAGCACAGCTGTATGATGTTTCGCCCAAAGATGCCATTGGTGTCCGATCTGTAGTACTTATGCCCTCCTGGATTTTGATGTAGTGAGCCTTGTACGTAACAGCACATAGGCCATACTAGCGAATAAGTAGTAGGAAGGTTAAACTTTATTTTACGGGCCCTGTTACAGTGTATCTACATCATGAAGTACAGTGTAACAAAGTTTGTAACAATGTGTAACATTATGTACGTATGTACTTATAGTGCGATATAGAGTTAAAGTTAGGATTAGGGTTAGTGTTAAATTATGTATAGTGGAAGTACATAATGGTACATTTTGTTACATTTAGATACACTGTAAAGGGCACTGTAAAGTAAAATAAATGGGTATGAAATATGGTGCTTTAGTGTTCACAACACACTGAGTAGACACCCAAAAGGGGTATGGATGAGATCACCTCAGTGTATGTATCACAGGCATGTTCAGAAATGTTTATAAGCGAATAACCTGTTTAGGTGTGCATGTGTAAGTCGGTATCCCAAGATGCATCTGGAGTGTGTGCATGTTGACTGCATGTGTGTGTGTGTCTGACCAGCGTTGTGTAGGTCAGTGGGCCACTGGTCCAGCAGCCTTGTGAATGAGGCTTAGTCCAGTCTCGCTGCTGGCCCTTAAAGGTTTATGCACTGCCAGAGCTGCTAATGATATCCTGACGCTAAGCTAGGGAGCATCTGCTTGCAACAGATCCTGTGACGAGATCTCCAGTAACCCTCAGAGCGCCAAGAGTCTGAGTTCATTTCCCCAGAGTGCTTTTTGCACTTATTAGTAACAGTAGCTTATGTGTGTTCTTTTATATGGTTTTTATTGCTTTTTTGTTTTATTGCTTTATTGTAAGACATTACAAGCGATACATGACAAGACAAGAGTTTATCAGTTTCTCAGACCCCAAATTCCACCAATCCACACATCCCTACACATCCCCATACCAAAGAGAGGGAAGGAAAAAATATGAAATAAAAAATAAATAAACGTATATTAAATACAAATAAATTTATGATAATTGAAAAAAATTAAAAACTACAATTGAGTTCTGTTGAATATCATAAGAGCCACAGAGCTAGAAAAGAAAGTGAATTAATTGAGCCATTAGAAAACACAACCAGTGGGGTGAAAATTGTGTAAATATATATAACTAATTCAGACTCATAGTGTACAGTGTTGCTTTTTGTTAGGAATGTTTTGTTCCTAACCAGAGGAATATTTCTAAGCATCATGTTCTAACTGATTGATGGTACTGATGGTACAACCCAATGTACATATGTGAATGTCAACACTACTAGTAGCTACCCAGGCTGTTCTCTATGTGCTCTTGTAGTCTAGTTTGGAAACTCTGTACAAATATAAAAACGGCAAAATGTTGCTAAATGTCTGGTCTCAATGTTGTCACATTAGCTCGCTTTTGGAAGATTAAACTGGTCTTCTAAGTTTTCACTAGTTAGCTTACTATGTTAGTTAGCCCTTTTTAGACAAACATCCTCAGTGCCTCTTGAAATATGTAGTGGTGTCAAAACAAAAGGTTAGTTAAAAATAATATACTATAGTAAGTTATTTCTATGCAGTCATCTACTAGAGCAAGGTGCTTACAGCATCAGACATAGACTGGCTATCCATGGTATTAAAATGTGCATCCTAACCATTCTGTAACCTGACTTACAGCAAATGGTATAGGCAGAATTAGTAAAAGTGCACTTGTTGATGTAGGATGTATAGAAAGTATGACACTAATATCAATTTCCTGCTGCCTAATGATGTCGTCATGTGGGTTTTACTTGTTTTCTGACTGCTGATGACTAACAGTAATCAAAACATGACAACCAGATTCTCCAGTCTCACCTGGCTTTCCCCCTTTTTCTGCAGCACTTCAAACTTCTGGTAAACGAACTGCATGTCAAGGGTGAGGGAAAGGTGGACAAGGCCTTAAAGGAGGCATTTAAAGTCTTGAATGAGGTCAGCATCTCTCTCTCACTGTCTCTGTCTCTCTCTCCCCCCTCTCCCTCTCTTTCTATTTATCTCTATTTCTCTCTCTCTCTCTCTCTCCCCTTTCCCTCTCTCTCTATCTATCTCTATTTCTGTCTCTCTTGCTCTGTCTCTCTCCCCCTCCTCTCCCTCTCTCTCTATCTCGCTCTTTCTCTCTCTCTCTCTTTCTCTCTCTCTCTCTCCCCCCTTGCCTCTCTCTCTCACACACACACACGCACACACACACACACACACACACACACACACACACACACACACACACACACACACACACACACACACACACACACACACACACACACACACACACACACACGGGGATTCTGTTGTGAACAGTGTGTGTTCCCTCCTCTTCCTAGGCCTCCACCAAAGGGCAGGGTAGCCTGTGCAACCAGGCCATCATGCTGATTACCGATGGGGCCATGGAGGACTTCCAGTCTGTCTTTGAGGAGTTCAACTGGCCCGACAAGAAGGTGGGGTAAAGCATTTACTGTCTGTTATCAGAGGCTTCCTGAATTAAACAGTCAATTAAAGTGATACACAAACTAAACAAACACTAATCAAACTAAAGTCAATAAGTAGCCTACTGAAACTCAACTCAACAAATAGCCCAATTTTGAAACTCAAATTTAATAACTTTACAGTTAGAGAGCCTTGTTTTATTTGGGAATCAAATACAGTCTAGTTCAGAGTGTCTCTGATTGACTGGGTGTGAGTATATTTGTGGGTGAGAGTTGCATGAAGCATTAGCCTGGGTGTGCCCATACTGCCTATGACGCTGCATTTTGATTTCGCGAGCAAGTCAGTCTGGCCAAGCTGCCTATCTACACCGTTTCTGCTCCGGCAGGAATATGGGGCCAATGAAAATCGAGCATTTCAAAATGGTAATGAAGCGGTAGTTTGGCGACCGGAAATCTATCTCAGTCACTGTCAACATGGCGAACGTGGAGCAAACACAAGATTTCAATGCAGCTGTAGCTGCTGTTTTGGATGAATTCAAAGGGAAGTTCTCTCTAAAAATACAGCAAAGGGCAGCCCTTGAAGCATTTGTTGCGGGAAAGGACGTTTTCGCAATGCTACCGACCGG
The DNA here is from genome assembly GCA_027475355.1 of Coilia nasus. Lineage (NCBI taxonomy): Eukaryota > Metazoa > Chordata > Actinopteri > Clupeiformes > Engraulidae > Coilia > Coilia nasus. The sequence continues at coordinate 8,733,807 of CM050208.1, forward strand.
CTTCGGTAAAAGTTTAATTTAGCAGTTAGCCCCGCTGGTAGCCAAGTCGATTTGGCTTTGCGAGAACGCTGTTGTTGTGGTCATTTCGCCTTTGATCGCACTGATTCGTTTTTTGAATATCAATATTAAATGGCCAACACCAGCCACTATCATGTTCACCTCACAAGTCCGACAAAAATCATTTAACGCCATTTCTATATGACTACAGGCTACTACTACTTTTTGTTTGGATCAAGCAGTTTCTTTCGCTGGGTATACGTCAGAGGGCAGAGGGGTGTGATTGATTGAAGCTTCGTCCAGTAGCAAACAGAGGCATTTGAAAGAGGCGGTTAAGCCCGCCTTCTGAGAAATGGGTTTACAACACAGCTTGGCCAGACCAATGCTCCCAGAGCATTGACAAGTCGCGATAGCCAGGCTAATGAAGCATATATCCACTGAGATGCATGACAGATGGATGGAATCCCCAGTTGCTCACACCTAAACAGCCCCACCTTATGCCATGCGAGTCAGGGTTTTCAGTATAGAGGAAAGTAGGGCCACGCACAGTTATTATTTTAAAATGGTGACATCTGCTACCCAGCTGTGTCTTCTGGATGTAATGAGTTAGAGGATTTTTGTCTCAAATCATGTGGATTCGTGACTCTAAATATTTTAGCCAATCTAAGTAGCACATGTGTCACTAAATGGGGCTGATGAGGGCACTGCTTTATCTCTCCTAGTTGTGTGAGAATGCAGATTGTATTGTTTAGAACATTTAGTACATTTTAAAAGGCTCTTATGTGAAGATTGACATTTTATGCACCACTGTGAAAAAGCCTGCCGGCTTATAAAAAGTTTAAGCCACACATTTATCCTAGACAAATGCATGAAAATGTAACATTCAGTTCATGTCCAGCGCCAACGGAAAATTGCAACTAAATTGTGATGGAGAGTTCTCAACTGAATTCTGCTCAACCTTCACTGTGTTCTGAACATAAACAAAGTGGAAGACACAGTTTATAAAAATGCTTAATGATTGTGAAGTGAGGAAGTGTGTGTAGCATCCTAATGACCTTTCACAGATATAGCCAGTCTTTGCGGTTCACATTATCAGCTAAAGCTCAGAAGCTCAGTTGTGACACAAATACATGTCTTTTCTTGTAATATCATTCAGTGCCTTCTAAAGCCTACTCCATTAGCGAGATTGAAAAAGGTTTTCTCAATGTTCTCTCAATATCATGTATCACTAATGTCTTACAATGCACAGTCTTTCTTTAAAAAAACGTATAGGTTATTTCTACAGTTATTTATTCGTGATTTTTTTAATATATTTTCCACCATGAGTGTACTAGTTTTTGACATTCTGCTTGTTTGTTTCAGGTCAGGGTCTTTACTTACCTGATCGGGCGTGATATGACTTTTGCTAGCAATGTCAAATGGATTGCTTGTAACAATAAAGGTAAAACAGTGATTTTGTTAATCAGTACAGTATATGGAGACAGTCTATGTCCACAACTGATTGAGTTGTTAATCCATGCTTTCTACAGTAGGATTTTGACCATTTGTCATCTCTAAATATTACAGGTTATTACACACACATCAATACGCTGGCTGATGTGCAGGAAAATGTGATGGAATACTTGCACGTGCTGAGTCGACCCATGGTTATAGACCATGACCACGACATCATTTGGACAGAGGCTTACATGGACACTGTGGTAAGCAGGCTCACATGTTATTACTGATCATCTTTTACCTTTAAATATATCTTATTTCCCTCGTGGTTTTAATATTTCATTGTTCATATTTCATTATCCGCATGTCACAGTTGACCATGTGTTTTGACCTGTGTTCATTTCTTATATTGACAGCTCCCTAACACAAAGGAGGTAAAGATTATAGTCAAGCCCCCATAATGTGCTTAGTTCTTCTGGCATAATTTCACCGCAGGTTATCTGAGGGAATAGCTGCCTTGCAGGATAAACTCTTGTCTGCTGCGTTAGAGTAGTGTTTTTGTAGCTGTGTAGCTCCCTCTAGTGACCTGTTTGTGTAACAACTCTGGCAGTCCATAGATGGTCAGTCTGTGAGGATCGCACCAGTGATCATACCAGTCTCTCAGATTAGTCAGACCCTTTAGTTGACTTGATTTTAATCAGCAGCTTTATTAGCAAGTGTGTGGATAATTTTGATGCTTACGAAATGTCCTCCTCTTAGTTATTCAACACGATGGCTCACAGCTTACTGCTGATGACGTCTGTGGCTATGCCAGTGTTCAGCAAGAAGAAGGAGACGGTGTGTATGCCTTTTGCGTTGATGTGCTCAACACTGAAACTATAGTTTTATGAGTTTTATTTCATAATCATCATGTGTCTCTCCTACCAGCTGTCCCATGGTATTCTATTGGGCGTGGTAGGGACTGACATCCCCCTTGTCGAAGTGATGAAGTTGGCCCCACGATATAAGGTCAGCTTTTTTCAAATGCCCTGCATGACATAACATTTAGCAATTATTTGTTTTTTTTTTTTTCACACAAACGTGTGTATCCTATACACCATCCACAATAAAGAGACATCTGTACCTATGTAAATTACACCTGATCACTTGTCATGCTGTATTAGTTTCATTTTTTAACCTTGTGTCCTTGTGCTTTATTAACCTCGTGTCCATTTTAGCTTGGAGCTCATGGCTATGCTTTCCTCATCACAAACAATGGGTACATCCTAGCGCACCCCGACCTACGACCCTTGGTAAGCACCTATGTACTTTATGTATTTATGGGACTTGAGCTGACACAGTTTTTCAGTTGTTTACTGCTGGTTCATAGTTATGATTCAAATTTACTTTGGAAACTCTTGCTTTGTGAACAGTTCAGACAGTTTTGTTTTTGAACACCTTAGACACAGTCTCTCAACTGTTTTTGCTTGCCCTGAATACCCTTGCCGCTAACCTGTGGTGTTTCTGTGGCAACCTCTGTCCTCCCATGGAAACTCACCTACAGTACAAAGATGAGAAGAAGAGGCTGAAACCCAAACCCAACTACAACAGTGTGGACCTGTCTGAGGCCGAGTGGGAGGACACAGAGGAGAATGTAAGAAACACACACACATATACACACACATATACACGCACGCACGCATGCACACACACACACACACTTACGAGCCCATATCCAAGACCAGGAAAACACACATGCATATATGACATAATCATCTTGGCAATGGTTGTGTGTGTGTGTGTGTGTGTGTGTGTGTGTGTGTATGTCTCACCTGTGCAGCTGAGAACATCCATGGTGAAAGGTGAAACTGGTACTCTGACTATAGATGTGCGATCATCAGTGGACAGTGGAGTAAGTCAACACAGCTCTAAAGATAGTTACACAGTCAGCTCCTTTAAAATCATTTCTCTTAGAGTTGTCTGTTGGACAGTGCGACTCATCCAGATGTATTTGTCTCACTGCAGAAACGGCCCTTGTTCCTGAAGAATGACTATTTCTACACCGTCATTGATGATACTCCATTCAGGTACAATGAAAAATAAATGTTTCCAAGCTGTTTTCTTTCCACTCTACTTTCACTATCAGTATAATTAGTGCTTTTATAGTAATTTCATGTGATGTTTTTTTATCGCTGAAATATGTCTTTATAAAATTGTCTTCGTCTTCTCAGCTTTGGAATGGTGCTGACTCGTGGCCATGGCGAGTACATATTCTATGGAAATGTGTCTGTCGAGGAAGGTAATTACCTCTTTACTTTATATATATATATATATGTCATTTTTTCAAATGTGTCTGGGGAGAAATGTCTGTAGAGTGCCCAGGACAAAATGCTTAGTGCTGGTGTGTGAGATGTACAAGATAATCTTCAGACAAGTGTCATAATCTTGCTTATCACGTTGAGCCCCTTTAATCGGCCAATGTCCTATGGTGCAGAAGACATGAGCACATGCTTAAGGAGAGTTAGTGCCCTTAGCCAAGCACAGTGGAGGGGATGTTATGGCTTGGCATGATTTGTTAATGGCAGAAGGGGATATTTATGCAGAATAAAAGGAAACAAAAGTAACTCTATCTTGGTATCACCCCATGACCATACTATGTGGGTAGTGTGGGGTCACAGTATGAAAACAAATTCCCTTCAGGAAAACAAACAAAAAACAAACAAAAATCAATTTTGATGACGATCTCTTACACGATAAAGCAGTTTTACAGCCTTAGCGCCTTATGCCATAACCTGTTATTAAAATGTATATTACCTTTATATTAAAATATATGCAGTGCTATTTCTGCGTGGCAGAGCTAACTCATAGACTCTTCTTTAGGGTTGCATGACCTTACCCAGCCAGATCTGTCCATCGCAGAAGAATGGTAAGACATGATGTCGTCATATCAGTAGGAAACCTATCGCTGTGTGGATGTGTGTGTGTGTGGTTGTGTGGGTTTTGTTGTTGTTTTATGTTTTTTGGAGGCACCTGTACGAAGCTGACTGCTCTGTGCTGTTGGACCTCTGCAGGACTTACTGTGAGACTGACATTGACCCCGACCACCGCAAGCTCACTCAGATGCAGGCTGTCCTAAAATATCTCACAGGGAAGGACCCAGATCTGGAGTGTAAGTGTGTGTTTTAAACAACTGGACATTTTCTAAAATATTTTCATGTCAGGGGTTATCATTTACACAGTATGTTAAATACATTGAATATTTAGCTTTTTGTTTAATAAATGCAACAGTATGGTTTACATGGTTTATATTGCATACAACTTCAGTCATCTTAACGCTTTATACAGCATCTAAATTTCTAGCTTTACTTTCAGTCATCTAATGTGTGTGCGTGCATGCGTGCGTTTGCTTGCATGAGTGTATGTGTCTGTCTGCATGCATGCATGCGTGATACAGCATAAACAAACATACAATGGTAAAGACAAGACATTGACAGCCTTGCACGAAGATCAGAAATGCAGACATATGAATGGCAATAAATTCATATACATACGTGTCACATACGTATGTTTGTGCTGTAACAGGTTGAATGTTGATATCGCATGTAAGTCACATATGTTTGTGCTATAACAGGTGACGAGGTGTTGCTGCAGCAGCTGCTGTTTGATGCTGTGGTGACGGCCCCAATGGAGGCCTACTGGACTGCTATGATGCTGGATGCTAACGGGTATGACAGGAGCCGTCATTATCTCTTTGTAGGACTAATCATTCAATTCAGTCTAGGCCTAATTCTAACAGAGCTCAGTTTAACTCAAATACAAATGAGATTTAAAATACTACAAACCAAATGTCAGCATTTGGATCTAAAATGGGGTAATCAACACCCCTTTTAAGTACAAGGGGTGATACGCCTAGACCTTTGATCAGGACATTTTTACAGACTTTCATCGAGTCTGACAAATTCTGAAAAGTTATAAATGGATTTTAAAAGTTTATATTTTGCACATCCCTACTCCTAAGCGTGCATTGTAAATGAGACCAGATATTCCTCATATGTCGTCTTCTGTCTGTGCAGAATTGATCCAGGGGTTGAGACGGCTTTCCTGGGGACCCGCTCTGGCCTGCTTCGAGTCACCAGATATGCAGGCAGTGAGAGGCGGGTTGCGAAGTGAGTGAGAGATGCATGCATGACAATGCTGCGAATAGGATCACATCGGAGTTTTTAGATGTTACCAACACTTCATCATCACATTTACTAGTCAAGTTACATTTAAGTTTTAGAGTTTTATTTAATTTAAGTGACGTAAAGAGCAAATAGGGTCAGGGTGACAGCTTTGTGGGTATCAAACCTTGATCTACAGTGGGTATTATTTTGGGTGCTACTGATGTCTTCTTCAGCTAAGACACATGCATAGTTTTTTTTTTGCCTATCAAAAATCAATTAAACTCAACTGTGTGATTCCCACAGGAAATTTCTCACCAAAACAGACAAAAAGAACCTGTTCACGGTGGACCACTTCCCCGTGTGGTATCGGATAGCAGCGGAGAACACTCCCGGCAAGTTCCTCTTCTACATGCCCACAGACGAGGACAACAAAGGTACGCCAGCACCATAGCATCTTGCTGCCAGCACCACCATAGCATCCCGCTGCCAACACCACCATAGCATCTTGCTGCCAGCACCATAGCATCTCGCTGCCAGCACCATAGCATCCCGCTGCCAGCACCACCATAGCATCTTGCTGCCAGCACCATAGCATCTCGCTGCCAACACCATAGCATCTCGCTGCCAACACCATAGCATCTCGCTGCCAGCACCACCATAGCATCTCGCTGCCAGCATCACCACAGCATCTCATTACATAACATTACACTTAGCTAACACTCTTATCCAGAGCGACTTACAGATATTTACAGGGTTTCAGTTACAGTCCCTGGAGCAGTGTGGGGTTAGATGCCTTGCTGAAGGGCATCTCAACCATGGGTAGGGCAGGATTCGGACCGGCAACCTTCTGATTGCAAGACCAACTCCCTAACCACTAGGCCACAGCTGCCAGCACCATAGCATCTTGCTGCCAGCACCATAGCGTCTCGCTGCCAGCACCACAGCATCTCACTGCTGTCTGTGTGGCAGGTTGACAGTGCGTGAAAATAGCCTAAACCCAGGAAAGCACTAGAAATTTTACGTCTTCAAACTATTTTTGCCTCCCCATTTTAGCAATAATAATATTTAAAGTGTGTTCAAAGGGCTCCCTGCTAGGCCCTTAGAATCATACTAATTTTGCCCCCACCCCATGGCGTTGCCCCTGCCTAAACTAAGTGTATCTCCTCTTGTGTCACAGGTGAGAAGTTTGTCATTGCGATAACAGCTGTGACGGTGACATCTGGATCAAGGACTGCAATAGCTGGAGGTAAGAAGTTGTTTGTTTGTTTTGTTTTTTTATTAGGTCTGTCTATCGAAGTGTAGAAACCAATAGTTGTCAGTAGATTCATATAAATACACTTTATTGCACTACAATGAAACATTCATGGTTAAATATCTAGGGGTTGCGGTGAGTTGGCTTCTAGCAGACATAAGCTGACCTCTTTGCACTGTCTGCACTAAGATGTGTCCTTTTCTGAGCAGGAGTGTACATGTGCTGCCATTTCAGCTCCCAAAATAGAGGCCTTGCAGTTTTACATCCTGTCCTCACCATGTTAACAATGCGAACATGTCGCTGGTCAGCTGTGTTTGTGTAATGCCCATGGTATGGGAACGGTTAATGTACCTCAGGGATTAGTTAAATAGTCACCGATCTGTAAAATGTAGTGAGAGCGTACTAGATGCACTGATTCAAAGTGCTTTTTGTGCTACAAAGACATTTCATACAAACTTCATACAAGTCTTTTGGAGAGTGAAGACCGCCACTCAGGTCCAATGCCATATATGACAGGCAATATGCCATGGGTGAAATCTGTGCCCAATGAATGGGTTCCTCATTAGCCTTTATTACGCATTTCCATCAAGTTTCATGAAAATCGGCCTTGTAGATTTGTGTTTCCCCTGGACACCACAAAAAGCATTTCCTCCATGATGGAGGCAAGTAGTTGACCGATTCAAAAATGAGTGAAGGCCTGAATAAATAAATAGTTTAATTTTTTGTTCATTCTCAAAACATACAAAACCAATATTTAATCTCCAATATAAATATTATGGTGTTTCATCACCTAGGAGCAGGAATATTGATTCAAATGGTGACAAGAAACAACAAATACATAATACTGCACATCCCCAAACAGAGATTTAAGTCTAAGTTTATTGTCTGTTATTTTCCCTCTGTATCTGTGTAAACCAACCACTCAGTACCTTAACTCAGTTAGTCGCTTAAATTATTCACCTTTTTACAGCATTTGTGAAATAGGAAGACTGATCAAAACTGTCAAGACAGACAAATACCCGGAAACTAGTTGAGCACAATACATGACCTTATCCTAATATTTAGACAGCTACAGAGAAATACAATGTATACTTTAATAAGACAATGTTCACATAAAGTGATTAAATAAACCACTTGATTTAAATTAGTCTATTATTCATGTTGTTTAATGTATACGTCACATTTGCTTTGACTTTTACAAACCATGAGTTTCTAACATCCTCTGACTAAATGTACTAGTGAATTTATCACATAGGCTTACACAATTTACAGTGTTAAACGTTTTTTTTTAACAGTAAGCAGTTTTCACACATACTGCATAAATTAGAAATATGTCTGCTTTCTTGAAATCTTTCTTCTCATAGTTCAACAAAAGAAGCCTGACCTTATTGTTTTCTTTCTTGTGACAGTACTTTACAGTTTATTATTGCAGAGTTCCAAATATCTGTACTTAAACATCACAGCATGTGAGCCAGCTTATTTTAATCAGGACATTAAAATGGTAGACAAACACCCAAAACACATTAGCACAGCAGCTGTCTAAAAGCCACACTGTCCATTTCTGTCTGAGAGGACAGCTCCTTCTTTCCCAAATAACGACAAAAAAAATGACAGTATTGTTGTAAATATTGTGTGCCAGACACACACAACCCCTGACGGTGATAATGTAACTAATGTGGGTCAGACACACACCTCCCTTGACAGCACTACCACAGCAGGGGGCGCCACCTCCGTCTCCATCGCCACATCTGGCAGCAGCTCGCGCTTCTCCTCCTGCTCTACGCCCTTCTCCTTGCTGCCGCCATCTAGTGGTGGACTGCGCACCTTGCCCTTCCTGGTCTCCCTCTGGTACTTGGCGGCCAGTGAGGCGTAAACGCAGCCGTAGGTGGCGGCCACCACCATCATGACGCACACGATGCTGCACACCACGCCAGCCACCACCACCGTAGCGGCCGCACGCCTCACGCTCACGGCCCGGTAGCGCTGGCGTACGCAGTCGGCCACGACGTCCACCCCCAAATCCTGGCCATCTGTGGCTCTGGAGCAGGGCAGGAAGCCACCTCGTGGCGCGCAGTGGCTGAACATCTCGGCTGGCACGGCCCGTATGTCCCGGCCCCACAGCTCCTTGGGCAGACTGCACTCCAGAGCGTCCACCTCTCCCCCTGGGCCACCACGGAGAGCAGAGGACAGAGAAACGATTACAGTTAGCTCATTCACAAGGAGTATCTTAGTTTGCCGTTCATTTAGGATTTCAGATTCAGCTTTATATCTTGTGGGCTGGTCTACACCTTTTAAGTTCGGCTAAGTGAAGATATATAGAATAGTAGGTCAAGCGTTTCTATTAACATCTTTACATAAATCTTTTTACAGTTTAGTAACATTCAACAGTTATCCAAGTTACTGTTACCCTAATTACTGTGTGCATGTATTCAGTGATGGGAAACCTGGTTTTAGAAGTTACAATCCAGCCAATCCTATTTTTGTTCCACCTATGTAGTAAATCATCTAATCTAATACCAACTAATAACAACTCTTCAGCCGTGTAGAGGAGTGAGTTAGTGAAATCACCTGTTTGAAATACATAGGTAGAATATGGTGGTTTGGAAGTCATGGTAAAAGATCAGGCTTCTGAAGCCAGCCAGCCTGCCCACCACTGCATGTATCTGAGCTTCTGCATATAGTGTTGCTACGAAGAGCACGGTAAATCAGCACAAGACCCTATATGAACTGGAGCCTCCCTGTTCTTGCCTGTACTGTATGTATATACAGCACACAGAGTGTCTCTTACCCCGGTAGAGCATCCACTCCAGCCAGTGCTTGAACTCCACCAGGCTGCAGTTGCACTCCCAGGGGTTTCCCCCCAGCTGCAGGCTCTGCAGCTCATCCAGGGGCTCGAACTCTGCCCTGGGCACCCCCCGCAGGCTGTTGGCCGCCAGCGAGAGCCACTCCAGCTCCGGCAGCCCCGCCAGCAGACCTCGGGGCAGCGCCGTCAGTCTGTTCAGGGACAGATCCAGGTGCCGCAGCCTTGCCAGGCCCCGAAAGTGCTCGCTGCTGATGGCTCGCAGGCCGACGTCACTCAGAACCAGCTCCGTCAGCTTGTCCAGGTCGCTGAAGAGACCTGCGGGCAGCTCCAGTAACGGGTTGTTGGAGAGGTCCAGCCTCTCGAGCTGGCTTAGGTTAGACAGGGCCTTGGCATGAAGCATGGAGATGTTATTACTGGACAGGTCAAGACTCTTTAGGCTGTTTGCGCTGGAGAAGATCCCAGGCTGTAGAACGCTGAGGTTATTTCTAGAGAGCTGGAGAACGTAGATGCCTTGGGGCAGGTGGTCCACGATGTGGCGTAAGGAGGTTAAGCCCTGTTCGTTGCAGACTGCGTCGGTGCCCACACACAAACACATGGGCGGGCAGCTCCCAACCATTGACAGAGTCCCCAGCAGGCAAACGAGGTGTGTGCATGCTGCTACAGTTAGAATGAGAAAAAGTATTTAAATGTCTACAAATGAATTAAATATGTGTGATGGACAATTCTAAACTAATGGAATGTTAATTAAGGCATAAATATAGTTGCTTTGCAAACTTTGTTTTTTGTCATAATATTCTGTGTGAGTGCTGGTAATGTGAAACTTGAGGATGTCAATCTGTGGATTTGAGCCTTTTTTTTTTGAGAACTAGTGAAGGAACATAGCTTGACACTTACACAGTCCATGCATCCTGCTCCTGGTCATCTTACTGGGGTAGCACATATCTGATCAGCACATCATGGCCCAGTACCCAACTGGTCATCTGACACTGGTAAATAGGTCAGATGTGATGGCCCCCGTAGACTGTCTGAGATCTGGTGCTGTCAAAGAGAGCATAGATTAAACGAGAGAAAGCTATCAGGAGTGGGTGTAATGGTTGAGAAGACTTGGGAATCATTTTGGGAGTGATTTTTAGTTTTTATTCTGTCGCAATCCTATTATATACTGTTGAATTTCATGACTGAAAATTGTTAGAGGAATATGTATCTAATTTATTAAGACTGATCCAGATCTGGTAAAACTTGACAGTTTCCACAATATATGGAATTAAATTGTTCAACAAAAAGTATCAGATGTGTCATTGCCCAACTGATACACTTGGTAAACATATGCACTCCAAAAGTTAAGTGAAACCAGGCATGCAGGACACTTTCTCTTAAATTTACTGATGAAAATGGTTTGATAGTCATCTCTTACTTTCAGCCCAGTGGGGCATAATATATGCCTGTATTTAAGCATATAAATGGGCCCGGCTGCCATAAAATATGTGAGTTACTGCTGCTTCTTTAGGGTCTGTTAACCTTTACAGTTCCTAGAAAACTGTAACTGCTTACGCTATGGCCAGGTTTTTGGAAGCGTATATGTTGAAATTTATCTCTTGTATCAAAGGACTATTTCACACTGTTACAGGAAACGGGTTGTCCTCTGGATAGCCACAGAGGCCTTATTTTAGAATAATAGGCAAAGACATTACCCGTTACATCCATCAAACATATTCGATGTTAGAGTCTTTACAGAATTAGTTAATCAATTTTCTGGTAATCTTGTCTAGTAATTCTCATGAATCCATAGCTAACTGCTGAAATTTTCTTTGAAGCATCTAGAGTAAAGTGGAGAGGGAGTTATCAAGACGTTCCTTGTATGACAGGGAAAAAAGTAAACTTTGCTTTCTTATTTTTTGTAGGTTTTGTAATATACTGTGGGACTGATGGAACTATCAGATATTGAAACTAAACTGTTTCCCATCCCCTTTCCCTCAGTTTGCTTTAAACATAAATGTATTTGTAATGGTTGTTTCCAGCCTCTAACATAGTCTCTCTATCTATCTGGAGGAAGTCCACTCTACTTCAGCATTTTTATTTAATCTCACACAGTTGTTGTCGCATCCCTTCATCTTGGCCAGCCTCGTGAGGGTGCTGGTGCATTCCTCGGTGCTCCACTGGTCTGTGCATCTCTCACAGATTTCATCCCTCTCGGCAGACACATCTGACACAATGTAGTGCACTGACTAAATGACTGAGTGGCTTTTTTATGACGAGAGAGGGCAGAGGGAGAGAGCGAGAGAGTGAGAGAGTGAGAGAGAGAGAGATGACCTCTCGTATGTTCCTGCTCTAGGAGAAAGCCATTAAGATCTGCCCCCCAGGCTCGTTCTTTGTCATGACGGCACAGAGCCGCAACTTCTTCTCCGAGTGGAGACTTTGTTCCCAGAGGTGCACTTAGAAGCCTCTCTCTGCCAGTCACAAGTGCCCCTCCTCCCATTTTTGGGTGGACAGGGGCATTAATTTCCTTTAAGCATAGCACTTACTGAACTGTGAAGTGATGACAGCTCCATTTAAATCCCATTAGTGGTGTTTTAAGTTTAATTTAGCTGCCTCCTCTGCAGCCAAAATAAACCACGACCAAGAGATTTGGCTGCATGACAAACATTTATAGTTTTTTTTTGCAGCTTACATTTACATGGCAGTTATAATTATCAGTAATATCCAAGCCATAATCGCAACTGGGTGTTTACTACTGGATTATGTTTTATAGCTTGCTGTTAGTTGTGCAGTGCTCTTAAGAGCGAGAAAGCAACCTGCTGAAGCGTAGTGATCACTACTGGGCGTCGCACTCACACAGGATCACCCACGTGTAAATGAACAGGGATCAGACAGCGCAAAAACCCATTTGCTCACACACTGCACCAGGCTGATGAGTCTTTTTGAAGCCTCGCAGGCTTAATCAGGGTAAAAGGGTTGCGATAATCCGTGCTAGAACATGGATCAAGGGGGTCCGTGGGGGCCTGGACTGTAAATGCTATGGTATGTTTGAGATGCATGTCGGCGTTAATCAGGACGAGCAGCAGGACGAGGGTAATCACTCACTGTGTCCAGTTGTTCAGCCACAAACACAGTTGGAAGTAGAGAAAAGTATAACCAGGCCAGTGACATGTATTTGTTAATAATATGGACATATTTGCATACTTTTAATACCAGTATTTCTTGTTTGTCTTGTAGGAAATGTTTCTTATTATTTTAAGACAAATATATTCTGAGAATTATATCTCTACATTTTTTGTGTATTCATGTACTGATATTATTACCAGCAAAACGGCAGTTAATTTGTAACTATACTCTAAGGCTATAAAGGTCACAAAGTGTATCCACTCACCGTCTGTTCTTCATCCGTGAGTTCTTTGTGCCTTCTCTACGGAATACACAACTGTGTTTTGCATTTGGTCGCTAGAGAAGCATTGAAATAATGATGAAAAAGTCCTTCTTGTTTTCCGCATGGGTGACCGGCTGCGTGGATGTTCATGTCCTGCAGTCTAGTTCCTCCGTCGTGTCTCTCTGGCTGATGCTTAGACTGTGGCTTAGCCAGAGTGCCTCCCAACATCTAGGAAATGCGTCTCTCTTTTGGGACATCTCGCCCTCCCTCTTCCTGATGTTTTCATCTGCTCTCTCGCTCTCTTCCTGCCTCCCTCCCACCCCTTCTCTCTCTCTCTCTCTCTCTCTCTCTCTCTTTGTCTCTGTCTCTCTATGTCTAATACCCCCCCCACACACACACACACAGACTCTGCACACGCAGCTCCACCGCCACTCTCTTGCACTCTCTCAATCTCTTTCTGCAAGTGTGTGTGTCAGTGTGTGTGTGTGTGAGTGACTTTATCTCTGCTCATCTGAGATTAGCTTGCGAGTGTGTCACACACACACTTTCTGTGGAAATGGCTGTGTGGTTGAAGGAGAGATAGTGGGAGGAGAGGAGAAATAAAGGGTGGAGGGCTGACCAAGAATGGGTTGATGTCTTGCCAGGAGGGAGCAAAACTTTTTGCCTCAAGGCCACCCTCTTTAAATGCCAAAGACGGAAAAAAGTAATTTCTCAGTAGCAGAGGTGGACAAACTGGCTGAAGAAAGTAGAAGTCCTGCCATATTCCTTCTGCCTGTGCTCCTAAAACAGGTGATTTCACTAATCAGCTGATTTACTTGGCTAAAGAGTTGTGATAATTGGAATCATCTTTTTTAATGAATTTGCTAAAACACATAATATGGCAGGACTTTTACTTTCTGAATCCGGGATGTCCACCCCTGCTCAATAGCCATTGCCCATTACTCTCACTGAACCCACAGATTGATACTTGCTCATTTTCACGCTAAATTTTCTTCCACTTTTTTAAAATCTCTCCAGCCATTGGGGTGCAGATGTCAGTGCCATTACTGCAGAGCCGGCTGTTGTCCCTGGCCACTCAGGTAAGCCATTGTTGACAAGACCCAAAACTCAGTCTGACACAGTTATGTACGCATACGCATGACTGCGTATCACCCATCCTTACTAACATTTACACATACTGATCAAGGAGCACAAATACACAACAAATATACATGTTTTTTTCACTGTCACCTTAATAATGTATCTTTTACATATTCTGTCTTCTTGCACACCCTTTACCAGCCCAATGATACGGATGTAAGTAGCTTGTCTGATTGATAAAATTAACTGCTTTTCACATTAAGTACAAATTTAAGTGTAAATTGAAATGTTATTTATTATATAACTTGATGTAGTCTACGCTGTTGTCTCTGTCCATGTGCTGTGTGGGAATTAATATATTCCTCCTTTGCTCTTCCCTGTTACAGTGCAGCAATGTGGAAGGAGTGTGTCCTCTTAGTTGTGACAGCATTGTAAGTCCCCATGTCACTCACACACATGTCCTCAGGCACACGGTAGCTAACACATGGGGTTTTTCAGCACCTCAGACATCACTCTAATTACCTGTCAAGTTCATTAAAATGAAACTGTCAATATTAGCATTGCGCATGTGTGTGGTTGCGGTGTCTGTATACACTTACAGTATGTGTGTGTGAGAGACAGAGAAACCTAAAGCAGTTGGAGCAAAGTGGGCATTGCAGCTGTAGCATGGCCACACGTTGCAAAAATCTGCAGTCCCTTGACCGTGTTTTCCTTTTACAGGATCTTGGCTGCTACATCCTTGACCACAATGGATTCATTCTCATCTCCAAAGAGAAGAATGATGTAAGTTTAAGCTATACCAGTGTACAGTGTTCACCCTCACTACAAACTGATAACCCATAGTGACAATTACTCAGTTACTTTGCTTGTTTCAATTTCTCAATTTCTCAATTTAGGACTCTTTTTTAAATCTAAAAACCAAAACAGCAAGGCAACAAAGAATTTGATAATTAGGCTAGATCTATATGTAGTATGGACACCATTCATATGTGTGTTTTGCGTGTATATATATATATATATATATATACACAGGTGTATGTGTGTGTATATAAAGGCACATCTGTTTCAGAGATTGTGTGTTTAAGTGTGTACATGGAGGGGGGATGTAACATATGTGCTTTAAACAGTTTCTGGAGCATCTGGCATAGCGGGACACTTATGGGGCCTAATCCTGCACAGATGCATCACGGTGCACAGGGGCCAAGGGCATCTGCACAGCAGCACATCAGACAATATGTGTCACTGTGTGTGTGTGTGTGTGTGTGTTTGTGTACGTGACACTGCGTGTGTGTGTGTGTGTATAAACTTCCCCGTTTATCTAAGCTTAACTGATCCTTTATTTGCACCTATGAGGAGAGCCCAGCACGGCCTAGTATACAGTACCATGGGTCCAATTTCTCTTGCGTAATCATGCGACATGTGGAGGATGGCATGTTATTGCTGGTGGGATTTTTGGATATACACATGGGATATTTACAGTGATGTACCCTCACCTCAGCCCGAGTCTCTCCTGTTATACCTGTCCAGCCCACCCAACAACACAACATCATCAGCTCAATTCGGAATATTCGCTTGTTGAACATACAGTGCTGCATAGGGTTTGAGTAACACTGTTTTGTTCCCTATACAGTGGACTATATAATGAATGAGGGAACATTTTGGATTCAGCTATACTGAGGGCTGCTCAAGTCTGCCTTCCGTCAAGTGTACCATTACATCACTGTCATTCAGTCTGGCAGTCTGGCTATGTGAGGCGGGGCTGGGGTTCCATTGCTGTCTCATTGTTACTGTTGTTTTACTACATCCCCAGAGATGAAGTTAGACACACACACATGCAAATGCATACACACACACACTCATGGGTGATGAAATTTCCTCTATCCCTGTCAGATTGGTAAATTCTTTGGGGAAGTGGATGGCTCAGTGATGGCGCAGCTGCTTAAGTCGGGCCTGTATAAGAGGTGAGAGCCCCACTGTGTGCCGTATGCAGCACTGTACCATGCATATGTATAGAACCTGTCATCAATAATGAATACTTTGAGTAATAAATGCTAAATATTAATATGATTCATGTTATTTAATAATAATAAGACTCGTGATTTATTCTATTTATTGATTTATACCTGCTGTAATAGAGTATATCATGTAACGTCAGTCAATCAGTAGAATACTTGCAGTTGTGTCTGACCTATTGTTGTGATGCAGGGTATCACTGTATGATTACCAGGCCATGTGCAAGTCGTCTCATGGTCACTCGAGTGACGCTCGGCCACTGCTCAGCGTGAGTGTTCCCGTCTGCCCCAATGTCCCCCGGGGGGTTCCCCAGACCACAGGCATACTGTAGCACAGGCTGGCACACATCTCACTTGGCCCATTGTACACACTTTAGTTTAATTCTTTTGTCACTGCACATCGAACAAGGAAGTTATTCTGGCTTTGTGGATCACATAAAGGGCATAGTTCATCTATAATACCATAAAATAATACAGCACAAGAGTACAAAATGACACAACACATAAAAGACTAGGCAAGTCGTGTAAAAGACAGCAAAGAATTGTTCTTAAATAATAAATAAATGAATACATAAATCTGTCACAACAACACAAAATCAAGTAACTTGAAGAACACATAGGGACTACTGCTCTCATGCAGAGGGGCTAGGGCTGTGTACACAACACACTTTTTTTGTATTTCAGAAAAATAAAAATGATTTAATCCAAGGCTAATAATTTACCTCCCATCTCTTTCTCTGTAGCCTTTCTATGGACTAGCAGCTGTGGTTAAATGGTTCTTATCCCACTTCATGCTGTGAGTGCCCTCGTGGTGTTGGCTTTGTATGTCTGCATTTTAGATCAGAGTAACTCCTTCCTAATCCTAAAATGTCTGCTGTTTTATTGATTTCTTAGAAGTGGCATTCAAGCTGAATCTTTCTTTATGATGACCATTTCCATTTCCATTCAGTTTGCATTGAATCATATTTTGCTGTAGAGCTGTGAAAAAGCTGACTGACTTGTTTTGATCTGTCTTAAAGGTTTTTGTTGGAATTTAACATCTGTGGACTTTGGCACTCTGATTACGTGGCAGATGGTAAGTTGCAGCGTCTTATTACGTTCCTGCTACAGATAAACAGTTAAAGAAGCTTAAAGCCTTCAAATATTATGGAAGATTAAATATCTCACTTAATGGTCAACATGATGGGGGGGAAAAGATGACTGAGCTCCTTTGCCGTGAAAAAAAGAGGGATTTTACACAATTTCACATTGCCAGCTTCATAAATCCGCTACACTAATTTCATTCTGTGACCGGTCTCCTTTTCTCTGTCTTGTGTTTCATCATCACTGCTTCTCCATTTCCCTCCATCACACATCTCATCTTTGTCTGTGCCATTGTCTCCACACAGCCAAATCTGTGTACCATTCAGGTAAGTATACCATTCATACCATCACATTACCTTATCTGTGCCATTAGGTTGAGCCTTGGTTAATGTCTCGTGAAAATGTCAGAGGAGACCGTGTCTATCTTTATGTTGAATTTTGTGTGTGTGTGCAGAGAGAGAGAGAGAGAGAGAGAGAGAGAGAGATAGAGAGAGTATGTTTTATAATTTTATTTTACTATTTAACTGTCCTTTTTTATTTGCACAATGATTTCCTTTTTTTCCTATTTTCTTTTGTTATGCTTTATGTCATGGGATTGGCAGTATGGTATTCACAGTCATGCCAGTATGCCAGCATACTAAACTAAAATTGAGAGAGAAAGAGACAGATAGAGATAGAAAGGAGGTTGTGTGAGCCTAAGAGCATATGTTGGATCGGTGTTGGGGTAACTGGAGAACGCTCCCTCCCTCCTCAGGCCATAAGCAGAAGAAGGTGGACATCATGCAGCCCTGTAACACAGAGTACCCCGGCTTCATGTACGACACCACCATCACCGAGACCAACAGCATCATCAAGTGTGGCCGCTGTCAGAAGTAAGTGCAGTGCAGACACTTTAACTGTTAGAGATCCCATTGAAAAGTCACATCTCAGAAGAGAAGACAGGAGTTTCATTAAAGGGGCATTAGTAACAATTACATTACTTAATGTTAGTTTATTACTACTATCTATTAGTTATCAACTACACAACTAGGGAACTGTATGTGCAGTTACTTATTGCATTTGTGTTTTGTGCCTTTGTCTGGCACAAGTTATTTAGTATGCTGTTGCCATAGTAATGACTTTATGGCAGTTGCTGTCTATGGCACTGCTCATTAGAGACAGTACAGACTCTACATTTTCTACAGTTTTTCCTCAACAGTCTTTTATAGATCATGTGACTGTTGGGCAAACCAATAGGTAAACACAAAGCAGAGAAATTACTGTAACAATGACTTGTAGAAGTCAACATGTCATGATAGATTGAGACTGCAAACGAGAGAGATGAAGGCAAAAAGAGAGAGAGAGAAAGATAGCGAGAGGTCTTAATATACTTATATAACACTATTAATACTAATGTACTTAATTACTGAGGTCTAACATATTTATGGTTTGTTTTCCAGGATGTTTGTTTTGCAGCAGGTCCGTAACACCAATCTGGTGATGGTGGTGTTACAGGCGGACTGTGATTGCTCACGTCAGTATTCCCCCATTACACTGACCCCCAAGGAAGTCAAATATATCCTTTCCAACTGTACTAGCAAATTTGTGAAAGCCCTGAATTTCACGCTTCAAGAAGTGTACCATTCACAGACTTATATCTACAGTACATGCATATTTACTGTATGTAAAGGTGCATGTCGTTCCCACTTTTAACGCATTACCACCCGGTGAAGCTCCTCACTCCTCCTCTAAAGCATCCTTACTGGTTTAGTTCTGGACCCATGCATGCTGGGTAATGTGTGTGCACTGTATGGCTATCTCTCAGTTTGTCTGCCCATTCTCTAATGCGATTATCATTCTGCTGTGAAAGGTTTCGTCTGGACTGTCTGCATCAATACATCGGCACATCGATATACATAGAATTCAGCCCTATGTCAGATCCTAGGAAGTTCAAATGATCAGTATCAGTGTCACTAGCTAGTGATGAGACAAGACTAACAGAAAAGTGGCAGAAATGAAAATATCTTATATTGGTCCTGTTCAACAAACATCTATGAGTTTTTATCTTCTGTGTACATTTTAAATGCTGATTTTACACTTAGGTTTAATCCCTGGCTGATATATTTTTGGCAGTTCCCCTCCTATTCAGAACTTACAGTAAAACAGAGAACATTTTATCTCTCTACTCTTACTAAGCACTGAGGTTGCGATGACTACAGTACAGCTTAGTTATTTAGTATCCAGGGCGACGGGAGGCACTAGAGAGAAGCCCACTGTGATCATGTCCTTAACCCCTTCTGCACATAACGCTACGGTCAAGTGCAACAGGATGAAGTCACAGAAGATCCGCCGGCGCCCGGAGTCCTGCCACGCCTACCACCCTCATGTAAGGCCCTAGCATTCAATCTATTTACACATTGAAATTCATGTAAATATGTCTGAATGTCATTTTAGTGTTGTAGTATATAATAATTTATGTCAATAATTGCTTATGTAATGCAATAATGATCGATGACTTGTTAACTGTCTGATTTGCAGGAAAATGCAAAGGATTGCGGAGGAGCCTGTGAGATCAGCGTATCTGTAGCTCTTCTGTTTGTGTCCTTGGTAACCTCGCTTGCTCTGCGCTGATGGGAAAAAGACTAGACTTCCTCCAGAGGAAAACTCCCAGACGGAGGGAGCTATAACTGAAAAAGAGTTCTAAAAACTTACTGTAACTCTAATTTTCTATTTATTGCAACTATATGTTTGTAACATATCCAAATGGATACATATCCAAAGGTATCCAAAATACACATTTTTGTACATTTTGGAAATCATGGACATTACTGAAACATGTTATTTCTATTCTTCAGTCATCATTATTATGTTGAATAGAGTGTAGTTAACGTCATGAACTCAGTAACTACCAGCCAAATAACACACTGTGTGGTCCCTGGAGAATGGTGATCCTGGGGAGACACTTTGAGCACAAGGACCTCTACTGGACTTCAGGTTGCAGTGCAATCTCTTTGAAGTAGAAGCACCATGTTTGAATGCTAAGGAAACGAAACTCAGAAGACTGTTTTTGCTCAGGATTGTGTCATAGACTCTAGTGGCACTGTGTGTGTGTTCTATGCATGTGTTCAGAAGCATGTTAGTTATGCAGTGCGAAGAAGCCATAGGTCATGAAAAGCTTGCAGCATGATGCTCCAACTCAAATGACCCATTAAGATTGCTCCATGTGTTACAGCAGATAGCGGGGATATGTACTTGTCTATTTCAGGCAGACATGACTTGTAGGACTCGCTAAGGTTTAAGCATGTAATTATCTTTCATATGTTTTATAGATTGATGAAAAAATCAGATATGTAAGGGCTGAGAGGGTTGTCAAGGATTTGGGGTATCAGGAATGTTGTAAAAATCAACAAATAGATTTCTTTTTTCATCTGTATGTTTTTTTCAGATGTAATGTTTTTCAAATAAACTTGTATTTAGGAAAGCAAATGTGGTGCCAGCTTGAGCTAACTTTTTGTTCACTGACAACATTTTTTTTTTTTGCCATGACTTATCCCCTTTATTTAAAGTTTGAATGAACTGCAAAATACCATATTGGTTTTAGTTTTGCACAGAAGTGTTAACATTTCTTCACTTCCTGCTGTATAAAAGGTATAGCAAACATATTAGATTCTCCCTCAACACTCTCTGAGGTATACAGTTACATGTAACAATGACCATGCTACCATGGTTACAGAAGTGTAATAATTGGTTACTCTTCTTCATAGGAGTAAGGCTGTTTCTACATTCCTTCTATGTCATGTAGCTGTCCAAGCCTATGCCTAAAATGTTGCCATGAGGCCACGTGCATGACCTGGTAAAGTGATTTTACCGATTATGAAGTAACATCGGGGTAAGGAAATGTAGCGGTCTCTGTATAATGGCTTTAATCAATTCCAAAAGGAAATACTAGAATATATCTATTTGTAGATTACAACCTATCACCTTAATATCCTAAGACATTATTAAAATAATTATCTTGTCATTTACTACAAATATGACACAATTTAAAGCGTTATTGTTTTAAAGCGGTATTGTTTCATTGCTTTACCTGCATAGTCAACACTATTATGCAGTGCAAAGTTAAATTTTTTTGTAATGTGAAATTACACCACAGCTATTTAGATCTGTGACGATTCTCATTCATCCAGATCATGGTAGTCAAAAGAGCTAAGCTGTATGCAACTGGTCTTCTTTTTGGAGATTAAATCGTCTCTGGAGCTTGAACCTTCAAGCTCCAAAACAAAAAGAAGCCCAGTTGCATACAACTTAGCACTTTTGACCAAAGCAATTTAGCTATTTTGTAGAAGAATCAGACAATAATGTAAACTGTTATAGAAGCTACTGACAACTGACACCTTTGCCCTAACATGAAATCTGCGTAAAAACCCACACCTCAGTGTTCAGGCACAGCAGCAGGTACCTAAGAGGGGACCACCCTGAGGCATGGCCAACAGCACGCCAAGAGACCTGAAGCTGCCACGTCCACTCTGGGTAAAAGCAGAGCTCCCTGCCCAAGCCAAAGAGAGCAGACAGGATGAGGAGAGTCTGTTGAGCCCGTGCAGTCTAGCCTCTCTGCCCTCTCTGCCCTCTCTGCCCCAACGACCTCCGGCCAGGATGGGCTGCAACAGCCTGGCCAGCTACATGCGCCCGTGGGAGAGGTGGTCTCGCCACTTCGCAGCCCACCAGCTGAGACTAGCACAGCAGCGGGAGTTTAGAGACAGCCTGGGAAGGAAGACACAATGCATGAGCCTCTCAGGAACACCATCCTCAGTGATTCATGGGAACACAACATCACCTAGCCTCAAAAGGTAATGATTTGTGTCATATAGTATTTGTCTATTTTATCCAAAATGTTAGAGAATGGTTGCATTAGAACCATTTGTAAGAGATGACCACATACTTAATTAATGCATTATTACCTGGTCCCCAGAGGGATTGACCAGGTATTGCAATGACCCTGTTCGTCTGTGTGTGTGGGTGTGTGGGTGTGTGTGTGTGTGTGTTTGTGTGTGTGTCTGCCTGTCTGTCTGTCTGTCAGTCTTCCGCCCATATGGGGGATCAGATTGCCATCTCTGATTGCGCTTGTTACATATATGCTTTTGTCCAATGTTAACTTTTGGCTATACTTTTGTCCAATGTGAATTAGAACAATTTGATTTTGCTGAACAAATCTGTCGTTTTAGAATGGCCCAAAGACAAAGCCGCTTTCAGCCCACACACTCCCCGACGAGTAAGGTTACAGCACCAGCTCCAGCAAACATGCAGGTTGTTCCCTCTTGGTCTTTCAAACACATATGAATGTTCTGCTGCCACTATATGCAATGGTCTGGATGTGACTGCCTCAAGGCAAAGGTACCTTGACAAGGGAATTAAAGCCAATGAAACTAAAGCCAACATACATAAAAAGTTATTCTCATATGTAATGTATCATCACATTAGTGTGTTGTAATGTGTGATGTATCTCTCACAATTTGCTTCTTGGGTAAGTGTAAAGTCCTTGTAGACTAACTACACAGCACCTCAAATAATGGAGTGGGTGGTCTGTCGAGAAAACTATATCATCGCATCACGTTGACGTAGAATAAAGCAAGGACACAAGACAAAGGTTACTGGTGATTACCACCCACACATGCTGATGGACAGATGTCGCGGCCTGTGAAGTACCCTCTGTGTGATGGCTCTACTCCATGGCAACTTGGACCGCCTCCATCTCTGATGCATCAGCCACACAAACAAGGGCCAAGCCACCACTATCCAAAACGTGACGTTAGAGATCTTCCAGAACTCACTGGTGGCACTCTATTAAGGGGAAAAGGTCAAACATAGCACATGCTCATGCTGGTCAGACATTGTAAACCCAAGGTGGGTTTACAGTATAACGGCTACCGGAGACAGGGGTAGGACATCATGGTGTTAGTAAGTAAAAATGTGAGTTTCGTATACTTCCACGCCAAAATATAGCCTACTAGTAATGCATGAAGGGCACTTGCATCTTTCACACATAGCCCTGTAGGGGATAACGGAGGAGTTGACAAAACAGGGACCGCCATGCTGAGCAACGCGTGCAACAACTTCTTTGACCTCAGGAATGTTCAGATAGAATCTGTCTGTCTGTGTGCCAAACATAGCACAAGTGCTGGTAGTAAACAGTGACATACAAAATTGCAAGAAATAAGCCCGCGTGAGTTACTGAGAATGTCACACTATAGCCTATTTATGACAGTAGCACTGTAGCGAAGGGGAGGAAAAGTCACCCCACCCGGCTTCAAACCCGGGTCTCCGGGGTACCAATGAGCCAGGCTCATTGGTATGGCAGTCAGAGCACACCCACAACCCTAGTGATGGTCACTCCACCACACTGCCTTCCCCCTCAGGAGGCGCACCCATGCGCCTCACACACTCACGCATCTCCCACCATACTTCTCCCATCCAGGGTGCCCCACACATACTGGTGCTTCACCTGTCACGGGGGTCCTTCACACCGGGGTCAACCTAACCTGGGGGTTCCTCATATGGCTCACACAGTGGGTGGACCTCCGATGACCTCACAGCAAGCCATCTCACTTCTGACACCATTTGTAGCAAAGGGGAGGAGAAGTCACCCCACCCGGCTTCAAACCCGGGTCTCCGGGGTACCAAACGGGGGCTCTGACCGCAACGCCAAAGAGCCAGGCTTGTTGGTATGGCAGTCAGAGCACACCCACAACCCTAGTGATGGTCACTCCACACTCACAAGCACAATGGCAATTAATGTGACCCACACAATGGAAAAAAAAGGTGCAAGATTATATCATTTACCGGTATCATAATGCTTGTTAGGCTAATGCCAACAGTGTGACGCCTACTGACCGCGATCGATTTATAAAACCCTCATTTATCTGTCGGCTACCTGCATTGAGTTCTGTATGAAAACAAATAAACCTCGAGGGTGTCTCTCCATTAGCAAACCCCGACACTTTGTAAAAGAAGGACGACTAAGACCGTTTGCGCATTTTCAATGTTCAGTTGACAGCGATAAGCCTGCAGTTCAACCTTAAGACATGGCAGAGGAACCCGAGAATTTAGCAATGAACGGCAATCAAGGAGCACAATCAACAGAGAATGGCTCAATGATGGAAGGCACAAACGGCTGTGGGTCGAAGGAGGGTACTCTGGTTTACGAACTTTGTAAGGAGGGCAACTCACATTTCAGCAATTACATTCTCAAAATGCTCGAGGCAGCAGCAACCAGACGTTCGGTCAATATTGTTTTCACTGACTTGAAAACGGAGGCATCGAACAATGTTACAGAATCGCCGAGGGATACGCCTGAAAGCGTAAGTTGGCCCCAGTTAAACATAGTACTTACGTAATACTAACGTTCAAATTGTTTCTTCAATGTTTCATTCAGTGTCCATTTCAGGCCCACTATTTACAGGAATATGATATTGCCATAGAAACTTAGCAAAAGTCACAGAGCCCGGTGAGCAGCAGATGTCATTAAGCATCCTCTCCAAAAAGCATCAGGCTTACTGAAATGTCCGACCTTCAGCGTCGCCTACGCTATTTTATGGGCTTACTAACTGCAATCAACAAAGTTGTCCTGCTTATCAATTTAGCCTACACTGAAAAAAAAATACATTGTGCACGTGATAAAACATTAGTTGCTCTTAGACATGGTTACAACTCGTTTTTAAGCATAGGGTTAGGCTTTACTTTACTTTACCCTTTAAATTTACCAACAAGATAATAAATGGTGGCATCCGTGAAAATGCCATGTTGCCCATTTTATTCCATCATATTTACATGAGCACAAAGCATTTTAGGCCTGGGTTGCATAGTCTGAAGTAACTGTATACAATTCTACACGGCTATTCTTACTCACCAGTCTGGGTAGGTTGCAGAGTTTGTAATTAAAAACAAAACAAGAACAAAAAAGCTACCATGTCAAATCTGATGCCTGATATGTTCTGGTTTGTTGACCGCGGTTGAATTGGTTTGATATTGGATATTCGACACATTCAAAGACACCCATAACTTGTGATGTATATCACCGATTCCTTTCAAACCACTTGTGATGTCCTCATGATCATCCAGGGTATATCACAAGACAGTAATTATTAAAAAATCATATATGAGCCGATTTAATGCATCTTTGTGAATTCAACACTCGTATAACTTCTGATGTATATCACCGATTCTTTTCAAACAACTTGTGATGTCCTCATGATCATCCAGGATATATATTACAAGACAGTAATTATGCTACTTAAAAACCATACTAGCTGATTTAATGCATATTTGTGAATTTAACACTCTTATAACTTATGATGTATATTGTTATGTCGCATCAGAAGTTATATGAGTGTTGAATTCACAAGGATGCGTTAAATCGGCTCATATGATTTTTTAATAATTACTGTCTTGTGATATATACCCTGGATGATCATGAGGACATCACAAGTTGTTTGAAAAGAATCAGTGATATACATCAGAAGTTATACGAGTGTTGAATTCACAAAGATGCATTAAATCGGCTCATATATGATTTTTTCAGCAGTAAGTAAGAGTAAGAACCACTAAAAGATATACAGTGTGTGATGCTGTACCGCATCACTGCACCACGTGATGCTATGGCATCCATGGCCTTTTGTTTGAAATGTTTGCACCATCTAGGCAATGAGGGTGGCACAGTGTGGATGTCTTATGTACCTGTGTGTTTGTGTGTGTGTGTGTGTGTGTGTGTGTGTGTGTGTGTGTGTGTGTGTGTGTGTGTGTGTGTAAACCCACTCACAGCAAACTGTTGGATTATTCCTCATAAGGAAATGATCTGGAGATTTAAGTTGCTTATGATAAAGGCTTCTTTCTGTCCTTCGTCACTGAAGTGCTGTGGTGAAGATTTTTTAGTACTGGGAAATGTACAGTATGTGTGCCCAGGCACAATGAGTCAGTGTGAGCATGTCATGAGTTTCCAATCATTAGCCACACCTGCAGGTCCACACCATCACCTGTGCTCCCACGGGACGTGGAAGTGAGGCCACCTTACCTGCTGCAGTCCTGGAAAATAAGAACAGCAGTGCTCTATAATTAAAGCCTTTGTTTATACTGCTGAGGCAGGCGCTGTCACTCTGTAGACTATACACATCAGATGTTGATGTATACAAACTGTGAACCATTTTTCTTATATTAGTTGAGGCAAAATAAGGTCTGACCTAGAACTAATTGCAACAGTTTTTTTTTCTCAGTTTTATATTTTAATTGATGCCTTAAATGTTATACTAAAGGGAAATCCAGTTGGTGGAAATATATGAAAATAAGGGTTGTTTTTATCTATTTCCACTCACTGAATATTGAACCATTTTTCTTATACAGTATGTGTGTTTGAAAGACGACGCCAACAACATTATGTAAGTTTTGTTGTACATCAATGCAAGAGTAATAGTGGTTGAACAGATACTGTATCCTTTCAAAGCAAAGTCTTACGCGTTTCATACTGTGAGTATGGTATACTGTGTCATTCTGATGTGAATTCATATCAGTGTTATTTCTAAATATTTAGCCATAGAGGTGATCGTCCCTTTGGAGAAGGCAGGGAGCAGTTTCTGATTTCAGTCCGTCAGCAGCAGATGAGGCGTGGATCTGTCGCAACAGCTTAATCATTGTCCTGGAATACGTCACCTCAGAGTCCCTGGGTTATACATAGTGTGCTTTCCACTCCACAACCTAAACAAGTTCATTTGAACTCTCCTGCTGCAAAACTACAGTGTGTATTATTCTACTTTAATTTAGTATCTAATGTACAGTGTGTTTTAGCTGGCATTCATTCTCATACCTGAGAGTTGGACTAATAGTGCCTGCTACCCGCACCATGAGGAAGGTGTACAACTTGGTCCATGTAGGCAAGGAGAAGAATCGAACAGAGGCTGTGCAGTCACTGACAATCAAGGTACCTCTCTTTGCAGTCATGTAACTCCTTTAAAGGAAAGTTGTTTGAGTCAGAGAAGCTGCAGTGCGGGATAATATTACGAGGTGATTTGCCTTTTTAGTACGGATGTAAATGAGGTATTTAGGATGAGTTTTTATCTTTGCAGTTAGGCGAATAAATTGGTTGCACCTTCACGTCGTAACTGAAAAGTTTTAGCACATACTGGCACGAAGTCCTGTATGACCACTGTTGCCATGCAGCACATGCACACTTGAACTCTGACCTTTGCCATGACCTGGTCTGCTACTGTTATGGGAATATTCACTGACTTTTGTGTATTGAACGACTGTGAAACCTTTACATTTTTTTGCAAGAGAGTAAAATCACTGTTAATGGATTTCAGTCCATTGGGCATTCACAGTCCACTACTGAGGATTTATGGGGTATTAATAATAAACTGGGAGACAGATTTCAGTGGAACACTAATTCTTACTAAAAAAAAAAAAATTGCATAGATTTAAAAGAGATATAAAATCCAATTTTATGTCCTTGAAAAATGCATTTGACATAAATCGACACACCTCGCCATTACTGTGAAGTCTAGTCTGTGAAGTCTAGGCCCCTCCCCTCCCATCGAAGCGATTGTATATTTATTCCTGTGTGCGTAGGTGGCTGTGGAAAAAACCTACTGTACGTCCCCGCATGAGTGGATTGTTACCTCTGGCCGATTGCTATCTGATGGCAAATTATGTTTTGACTTGAAATAATGATTGAAGGAGTAGAATTGCCCTCCTTGAGTCAAAGTCAAAGCGTAAGCGCAACTTGGGCAAGGGTGACTGCGGTGACGTGTGTGGCTAACTGTCTCGGACTAAGGGAACTCTCTCTGCTTGTCTGGCAGTGGCAAGGACCTCTTGAATCACTGGACTGCAGATTCAACATGAATTTATATACTTACGGGGCTCAAGTGATCTCAGTAAATTAAAGTAATTGGGAGGCTTGTAAGATCTTCTGTGTCTGAGTTTTTATCCTTTTTAGCGCTGACTTTCTTTCTCCCTTCCTCCCTAACATCACCTCTCTCTCTCTCTCTCTCTCTCTCTCTCTCTCTCTCTCTCTCTCTCTCTCTCTCTCTCTCTCTCTCTCTCTCTCTCTGTCTGTCTGTCTGTCTGTCTGTCTGTCTGTCTGTCTGTCTGTCTGTCTGTGCATATACAGAAAAGTTGAGGGGAAAGAATGTCCTTGTTTTTAAATCTCCTCCTCCTGACACTAGGCTATGCTGACTAGCTGAAATGAGACATAATCGTTCCTATCATATGATAGCTCTTTAATAAGTCTCACATTATTGTGGTGATGAGTCATTTCCATGAATCTTGTCCTCTTAATTACACTGTTCTGAGCCTATCAGTTTTGACCAAAGCTCCATAAGATCCTATTAATGTGTTCATAGAAACATTTCACCATTTGTTAGCTATATTATAGTGCTGTTCCCTGCAATGGTTTGGCTTGGCTCAGTGGCAGATCTTAGTAACAGACCTCAAGGTGAATACAGTCCTCTAGGAGCTAAAAACCTCAGTGTCTTTATGGAGATGTTTGATAGCCATGTTGATGTAAATACTGATGGGTTAGGCAGACAATATAGATATGCAATAATATACATTAGTAGGTGTTTTTGTGGTTATATTAACTGGCTCATGGCTATTATGTAGCATTTAACCATGACTGGACTTTGACCTTTTTCAATAGCAGTGAATTAATATGCTAGTGATATAATGTAAACTCAAAGTATACTGTGAACACCCTGACCATTTTTGTCTTAACAATTCTTAGAGGTACAGGTTGAACTATACTCGTCCAATAAGGAGCTGCTTTCATGAACGCAAGGAATCCCTATTACTAAGGTTACTGCTCGCTCCACTTGAATACTCGTCTTCCTGGGCTCTTAAAAACAAGCTTTGTTAGCTGTGGAGCACCGGTGTCAACCTTTGTAAGAAAAAAAGACGGCTTATTTCAGGGGCATCAAATATCTGAATGGCTGTGTGCACAGTAGGTGTGTGTGACCACCCCTTACCCTGGTCTGTGCCTCCTTTCCCTCAGTGGAACTGGAAATCTTTGAGACATAGAGTACCTTGAGGGTAAAACTGTATTTAAAGCTTAACCCTCTCTGCTGTTTTGGGGACTGTTATGTTGCAATGTGTTGTTATGTGTTTTTCCGCCAAGCTTTTGAGTTGAGTCTATCGCTCAGTGTGGCCATAGCAATGTGATACCAACTCCCATTTAGACGCGCCAACCCTGTGGTCCTTCCCCGGCCGAGCACGGTGTCAAATGAATGCCAGTCATTGAGTTTCTGCCTGTGACATACAGAAGCAGCACGCGCACCCTGCATACCGACGAAGGCTTTGCAACAAGTTAATATGTGCCATAATGCGAGAACATGTTTGTGCTGTGCGCTGACTTAGTCAGCAGACAGCCAGCTAAGTGAACACAATGTTTTGACCGGTTGTATGGGGAAAGGCGAATTTGCACTACCAAACAAACCCCAACCTACACCACACCACCCCACACCAACCTGGTGTGCCACTCCATGGCAATAGCTTGTCAAAGCCAGGAATTCAGCCGTGCTGAGCCCTTGGTTATTAAATCTGATTAAGCTCTGGGGTAGCTCACCATGCTCTCTCAGCCTAATGTCTGACTCCCAGGGATCAGCCATGCAAGATGACAGAGCTGGCACAGCAGACAAGAGCGTGGGGTTAAAACTGCACCGCGAGGACGGGTAGAGGGAGGAGAGAGAGAGAGAGGGAGAGAGAAAGACTGAAAGAGAGAGAGAGAGAGAGGGGTGGTAGTACGAGTATGAGTGCGGGCTGTGCAGCATTTTTAAAAGTGATTCTCCCAGACAAGGGCTGGATTGAGCTGTAGCTTGTGCAGACATGGCTAAGTGGGAGGCAACCACCAGCTCCAACCAGGCTTTCCAGCTGCCCCAGTGGATGGTGAGTTTGTGGGTCGCGTCGCTGCTGTTTCGGTCTCGTAGCGCATGTTTGGGTGGCTTGTCGAGCGGCCAGATTGTTTAGCTGTAAAATGCTGAGTGGAGATTTTCTGTGGTGTAACCCTATAGCGAGATGCTGTTTTGACTGTAAGCATTCCTTTCACAGTGTGACGGTCCATAGTAAAACGACTCGGTGAGAAGTTAAATTATCTTCACTGTTTGGGTGAAAACACAAGTTGTTTTACATTACCTTGGTATAGCCATCTAAACTATCTAATGTGCCATGTAAATACACTTGTGAAGTGGTAAAACATGCTGACTTGCTAACTTGTGTACACTCTTGTTTTGTAACAGTTATGTAGGCAACAACTTTAGGTCCAAATACAGACACAGAAATATTATAATTCACAAAGTTTGTTGAATAATAATGTATTTATAATTTCAAAACATTAACTTGCAAACTACTAGGCATTAACGTAGCTTATAAAAATACCTTATCAAAGTGCCTGACAGTACTGTATGCACTGAACAAGACTAATGGCTAAATTGCTGCTGTTCCCCCAGGGCTCACAGACCCAGCCTCTCTTTTCCACTGACATCTGACTCTGCTCACCCAGGTGTGATGGAGCAGTCCCACTGGTTTAATTAACTTGAGAGCTGATATGGGAGGCTTAATGTCCCTGAACCATAATAAGATATTATGCAGTGGAAATGCGCTGAAATGAAGTTCAAGAGATATAGTGAATTAAATATATCTATTCTGTATTCTGCATTCATTCATATTCATAAGCTAACATTACCATTGCCGTTTAGGTGATGTGCAGAGTTTCGGCTGTGGGGCATATTATCATGGTTGCAAGACACTGAGAGTGCATAGACTGTTCAGCCTTGTCAAATTACTGTCTCCGGTCTTGTTTGCACAGCAAGTTCAACTCACGGAGCAGAAGCAGGAGTTCAACAAGCGACCAGGAAAGATCGGCCGACGGTCCTTCTCCCGTTCAATCTCTCAGTCATCCACAGACAGTTTCAGCTCAGGTAAGACACACACACACCACACATACATACATTACACACATACACACGCACACACACTCACACACTCACACACACACACACACAGACACACACACACACACACACACACAAACACAAACACACACACACAAGGTCTGCATAATAGTGTAAATTCACTAAGGGCAAGAGAACCGTAACAATAGAGATTAATGGATTTAATCATTCAGGCAAGTAATAAAAACTTCAAAGGGGTGATTTAGGTTTGATCTAATTTTATTGCATGTGAAGGGCTTCCCAGACAAAAACACAGGGATATTTTCACATTTCTTTTACCGAGAACATTATGATGGGCAGTACTAAAAGATGCCCTGTTGTTTTTAATTTATTTTTTAGCTCCTTCAGAGTCTGACAGCTCAGAGGATGAGGGCACGCCTCGGGACAAAGTGCAGAAGAACTCCAAAGGCCACAGCGACTTCTGCATCAAAAACATCAAGCAGGCAGATTTCGGCCGCAGAGAGATTGAAATTGCTGAGCAGGGTACGGCAGACGGAACATGAGGGAACATCTTTGTGCGTTAACATTTTGACAACGTTGTCTTGAATAATGCCTTTCTCTTCATTTGTGCAGAGATGTTGGCGTTAGTTGCGCTAAGGAAGAGAGCTCAAGGGGAGAAACCTTTAGCTGGAGCCAAGATAGTGGGCTGCACACACATCACTGCTCAGACTGCGGTAGGTGGAATCGTCCTTTCGCAAGCCCACATGGATACGGGAATGTCCACACAATCTCTATCTCACACACACACACATACAAACACCCTGCGGTGCTGTGGTGGAGCTGGTTAACCCAGCCAGGTTATGGCTACAATTCCCACAGAGAAGACACACTGGTGAAATATTTATCTGTAAGGGAAGTCGGCCAGGGTCCTGAGTGCTGGGTTTCTTCTGCAGGTGTTGATAGAGACTCTGGCAGCGCTGGGAGCTCAGTGCAGATGGGCAGCCTGTAACATCTACTCCACTCAGAATGCTGTGGCTGCAGCTTTAGCAGAGGCTGGTAAGGGATTACACACACAGACACACACACACACACATGCATGCATGCGAAGTTGCACACACCTAACACTACATTTATTGTCTTACTCTGCTGCCATCATCCAAAAAAGTGTTTGCTGTTTGGAATTTGTTGTTTACATTTTGCTCAGATTCTGTGTGGCTGTCTATGTATCCAGTGCTATAGGGTTGGTTGTTTGGTCCCTTCTTCAAATTGCCCTGTGCTCTCCATTGTACATGGCAGGGTTTTCAGTGTTTGCCTGGAAAGGGGAGTCAGAGGATGACTTCTGGTGGTGCATCGATCGCTGTGTGAACCTCGAGGGCTGGCAGCCAAACATGGTTGGTTGTGTTATTTTGATGTTGATCATTATGCTCTCATATCAAGCCATCTTTAAATTTTCATGTATCCCCTAGTCTGTTGGGGGGGGGGGGGGGGGGGTATGTTGCATCCATACACTATATAGGTTATATGCTAATCTGAAGTTTTGCATTTTGTCATATCTCATATGCTACTTGTAGATCCTGGATGATGGCGGCGATCTTACCCACTGCATTTATAAAAAGTACCCCCACGTCTTCAAGAAAGTGAAGGGTATAGTGGAGGAGAGTGTCACTGGAGTTCACAGGTACAGTATGATTGGCTTCATCAGTTCTCTGTCTGTATTTTTCATTTTATTTTCCTCATCTGATATTGTACTATAATGTAACTTCTTACTCCTGTCACAACTGTGGATGTACAGATCAGTTATTTTCATTTGGTGAAAATTACCTGTCACCAGAGGCTAATTCTCTTTAACGGATTGAGTTCCAATCCATGCCAGGTTATGTTTCGTTACGGTGCTGTGTAAATGAAATGAAATTGCGTTAAATGATGTCTGATTAGGCTGTACCAGCTGTCCAAAGCAGGAAAGCTGTGTGTGCCGGCCATGAACGTCAACGACTCTGTGACAAAGCAGAAGTTTGACAACCTCTACTGCTGCAGAGAGTCCATTTTGGACGGGTGAGTTTGCGTCTCTTTCGATCTGCAGACACTCGTGTTGAGGAAAGTTCTTTGCCATGCCAATGCATTTATCCAACTAAAATTCTACATACAGCCTGAAGAGAACCACTGATGTCATGTTCGGTGGCAAGCAGGTGGTCGTATGTGGCTATGGAGAGGTAAACACACACACACACACACACACACACTCTCTCTCTTGCTCTCTCTCGCTCTCTTTCTCTCCCTCCCTCCCTCTCATCCCTCTCTCTCTTTCTCTCTCGCTCTCTTAAATCCACTCTCCTGGATCACTTAATTTAATGCATTCTGACAATTAAGTTAAGATGCCTGGATGCGCTTTATGGTGTATTGCATATCCATGTATTAATCTCTGTCTTCTTCCTCACTCATATCTACTTCCTATCTCTTTCTCTTTCCGTGCGTGTTGTGTTTTTTAGGTCGGTAAGGGATGCTGTGCTGCTCTTAAGGCCCTGGGTACCATTGTGAATGTAACAGAGATTGACCCCATCTGCGCACTGCAGGCATGGTACAGCACAATAGGGTTTATTATTGTAGTCCTTCACAGCATAGCTCCCCTGGAGCAGTGGAGCTGAGCCATGTCCACATTTGACCTAGACTCGCATGATCTCTTTCCTCAGCATGGATGGCTTCCGATTGGTCAAGCTGAGTGAGGTCGTCAGAAACGTGGACATCGTCATCACGTGCACAGGCATGTCTTTCAGTTCCTTTAGAATATTTATTATGCTTATGTTTTGTCTTAACTTCTCACTTTTGTACCGAATATTTCTGTTATGTTCTTAGTTGCCATGTCTTTTTAAAACAGATTGGAACGTCAATTGTTGATCTATTTAAAACATGAGAACAATAACATGTGACAATAAGTGTAATTATTACATGCAAGATTTGATGTGATTTGCGGGAATGATGAGAGCGTCTGCTTCTGATTGGTCGATAGGCAATAAGAATGTGGTGAGGAGGGAGCACCTGGACCGCATGAAAAATGGCTGCATGGTCTGCAACATGGGCCATTCCAACACGGAGATCGACGTAGTGAGTAGCAGAGACATTAAAATATAACACCCACGCTTCAGTCACTTTACAGTACAACGGGCAACCCAGTCATCTATGTCACAGGTCATTTTTATTTGTAATAATGTAGCACACTTCGGCACAGCCTTTGCGTCACTTTGTAAATACAGCATGAGAGCTAGTTACATAAAGCAACAAAGGTGAAGAGAAGTTCAAGAGGGCTTGTCAAGTTTGATTATGAAAGAGCAGGACAAAATTGAAAAAAGAGAGAGAGCAAAAGAGAGAGAGAGCATGAGACACACACACACACACACACACACACAATCCCTGAGCTGATTGGTTGTGTTCTCTCCTCCAGGCTAGCCTGCGTACTGCGGAGCTGACATGGGAGCGTGTGAGGTCACAGGTGGATCATATCATCTGGCCAGATGGCAAACGGATCGTCCTCCTGGCCGAGGTTCAACACACGCGTCCCACATTTCACCCCTGACATAACATGGCATACAGCCAACTCATCCATTCTATAGAATGTGAAATTTATGGATTGTAGCCATACATATACTGTTTTGCATGGCACACAGCCTACACAAGAGTAGATCACCCCAAGTATATTTTAGTCATGCTTTCTAGTGTCATGTTTTGTGCGTAGGGCCATCTGCTGAACCTGAGCTGCTCCACTGTGCCCACTTTCGTCCTCTCCATCACAGCCACCACGCAGGTACAGTGCTGTTCACCTTTGACCTTTGTCCTCTCCATCACGGCCACCATGCAGGTACAGTGTACCGCTGACACCCGACCAAAGCACTCGTTGCTCCCCCAGTACTGTGCTTATGGCCCCCCCCACACACACTGTAGGCCTTCTGGGCCTACACACACACTGTACAATGGAAGTCTGGGGATTTGTAAATCATATGCAGGTATGGCATCAAAGTTCTAACAGAAGCGATAGTCTGAGTAGTGGAGCTAGTTAAAGAAACACTAAGTTGTTTTTTCAACCTTTAAATAATGTTTCCA
The DNA here is from genome assembly GCA_027475355.1 of Coilia nasus. Taxonomy (NCBI): domain Eukaryota; kingdom Metazoa; phylum Chordata; class Actinopteri; order Clupeiformes; family Engraulidae; genus Coilia; species Coilia nasus. Next base: position 8,768,973 of record CM050208.1, read on the forward strand.
AAATAGCTTCAGTTGTTCATCAACTTGTAACAGGGTGAAAGGCACTTCTGGATTGGCATTGCTGCCCTCCATGGGCTAAAACTACACTAAGTAAGTGTGGAGGAGCGGACTGTCCCTCTGTAGTTCTCTATGAGAGACAATATCTCTTCCAACCCGTAGGGCAGCCGAAGAAGAAAACTACTTATTATTGCTTTAAGCATGTGTATGGAGGTCAGACTCAGCTGCATTTAATCTCTTCCTCTGCTATTCAGGCCTTGGCCCTCATAGAGCTCTACAATGCACCAGAGGGCCGCTACAAGCAAGATGTCTATCTGCTTCCAAAGAAAATGGGTGAGGCCAGAGACTACTATTTACATAAAACGTTCCTTACGACCTTGCTTTTCTCCTTACTTGTTTGTGACAATCAGGAAGTGGCAGCCTTATTTTGTTTTGGTAATAATACGTCCATGATAAAATTGTTATTATTTTACACAAGTGAGTTGACCATGGTTCAGTAAAAATGTTTTTTTGAAGTGAGTTGCTTTTTTTTCTAGATGAGTACGTGGCCAGTCTCCACCTACAGACATTTGATGCACACCTCACTGAGCTAACAGATGATCAGGCCAAGTACCTGAGCCTAAACAAGAATGGGCCATTCAAGCCAAACTACTACAGGTAAGGCTGGCACAGCAAATAAATTGATTGACCTTCATTGACAACAAAATTGTGATTTATGAACAGTGTTATAATTTGACATTTTTTACCATATTTCAGATATTAGCAACATAGAAAATCGAGAGAAATGAAGGACTGGGCGGGTGCAGGAACAACCGAAAGGGAGCTTCGCCAGCAAGCTAGTACTCTGCTGCCATCTACAGGATAAATCTGGATTTGCAGTCCTTATGTAGACACTGAAAACCAAAAAATTGATACCTACGTGCTCACAGCAAAACTACCATACCTACAAACTACACCTACTTTTTGACAAATTGAATTCTGTATGGTTTTATACTGTAAATACTCAGTGCATATTTTGAACGAATACTTTCATTATGTTGGTCTGCTTCTGAACAATCTGTATCATCACTGGAGTTTGTTACACTTTACAACAGATCATAACAGATCTATAAATAATAAAGTATTATGGTTCAGGTCTAAATAGCTGACTAAAATATATAATACTGTGAATGCTTAATTTCAAAGTAGCAATGCTTAATATTTAAATATGTTCTAGATGTAGTTATTTTTGTTTTGTTTATTCTGCAAGTAGTTGCACATAATGTAGCTTAGCATTAACACTTGCAATGAAATAAATAGGAGAGGGTATATTCTGTGCCATTGTAGAAGCTAAACACAGTCATGGTTGTGCAACATTTAACAACGTATACCTGACATTTCCAATAAAATGTTGCTTGCACCAAATATTATGAAATGTTATGACTTCGTGCAAACTAGAAAGTCTTATCTTTGAATGGTGATGGCTTTACTTTGATTCTTTCTCTCAGACCTTGTTTCATTCTCAGGTAACAATTTGTTAAACACTCGACCACAACGTTATATACTTTGCAGTAACTACAAATTCTGCTTTTGACAACGACCTGAAACATGCCATTGTGAAAATCCAACCAGTTGATTGTTGTGTCTTCTGTTGAGTTGTGTGTCAGATGTGTCAGTGCCTGTGTAATAGCCATGGACAAGGAGAAATGTGAATTTGTGGGGTGTAGAAATCAGTCAGGCCTAAACATATCCAGACACTTATTGGAGTCCAAGCTTCTAATTTCTCAGTGAAGTTATCCGTCTGCTACAGTCTCTCGCTGATTGCACACATTTACTCTAACAACATATTGAAAACAGCCTTGTATATTGACTACATCACTGGTTGTTAACTAGCTAGAAGGATTTTGTATGTGTCATGATTTCTACCACTGTTTCTACCACTGCCATCTATATGCATTGCTGCAGATGGGTCAGCAATCTACCATTGCTGTCTTGCTAGGAGCACTTTGCCAACAGGTGGGCCATAGAAAAGACAAAAGTCAGGCCAGAGCAATCCCTCACAGAGCATCACCCAGTGAGCATACGGCAGATCACTGCGTGTGTGTGTGTCCTGAAATGAGACGAGCACTCCATCAGACTAAAGCTAAAAATACTGCTCAGTTCCAGGATTAGTGTAATCCTGGTGGGGGTTGGGGGATGGATATTTGGAGACAGAATAGGAGAGACTGTTCCCAGATTTAGAGTTTGGATTTTGGACATTTTGATTCACAGACTGGGGGAAGCCACCTGCATTAGAGGCCCACTAAGGGCCACCTTTATAGAGTCTGGTGCAGAGCAGAGACACAAGCCAATGAGTTTGACATCACCTTCACAAAGATCTTTTTAAATAATTGCTTCATAGACCATTCCAGTGAAACATGATATTCTCCCTCCACTCTTCTACATTAATGTAACCAAGCATCAGGTTACCCTCCTCTGCTAGTATACTCCTCAGGGCGGGACATTGGATGAGGGTGCCTGTGACAGATGGTCTGTTCACCCAATAGGCATTTGTGGTTAGGTTGCCTAAGGCAACCAGGAAATGCACATTCTGCTACATAGCTGTCTCCATTGTTAGTCTACAGTGCTTAGTTGTGAATGCAGTGAACATGAGCACAACACACAAGCTGTCATTATAAGGTACTGCAGCAGTTTAGTATGATGTGGAACTCATTAAAACGCTTAAAAAAAACATGATAATACTTGCTTTCCCTGTTGCAGCATTATTTCCTTTGTTATTCAAATATGATTTATGTCATAATATGCATTACAGATGGCCTATCATGTCAGTTCTGTGTAAAATTGAAATCTCCATGTCTCTCCTAGCTTGCGTGTGACAGCGTAATTAGACACCACCCTGCGTTTTACCCAGGGCAAGCAGCACTTAGGCAATTTGGTCACCAGTAGCAGTCTCCCTCGGGACCCCCTTAGAAACGCATTGACCCAGTCTGCCATCACCACGTGCTGTAATTGGCACAGAGCAGCTGTTAATGTGGATCCCACACCCAGTCCCCACCCCTGCTCCAGCCGCCCCCTCCACCCCTGCCGCATCACAATGGCGTGATGAATGGGCACAGTTAGGCGGGAAAATAGATTAGCGGCCATTTCGAAGTACATTTATTTACAATGCCGGACATGAGGAGCTTTTCTGTCCATCATCTCTCATGGCTCAGCCAGCCCCCCCCCCCCCCCCCCCCCATACACACACCATTAATTCAAAATAATCAAAAACAGGAAGGTTAATACCATCATCTAAAACAGTTGAGTCACCCAAGAGATACAAACCAGGAGAAAATGATCACATGGGCATCCACATATGTGGCTCTATCTATACGGTTTGTGTGATCATCTATGGGACTATCTACAGTGAGTTGATGATGATAGTATACAGCTTTTTGAGGTCCTCACACATTTCTCCCAATAGATCATGCATAGCTCAGCATCCTTCCACCTCCTTCTATCAACCATGTTTTCACATATATTCCCCTGGCAGTCAGATAGAGAGAGAGAGAGAGAGAGAGAGAGAGAGAGAGAGAAAGAAAGAGGGAGGTTGCATCATAATAATCTACTATGCTAAATGAGAAAACAGGATTTTAGGCCTTCTGCCACTACAAAAGACAGATGAAGAGAAGTGAGTACGTATTATCTGCCATACATCAAGCCATTTGTTTTCTACGCAAGGCATATCTATCATAAACCTTCAGAAGGGCTTTCTGCAGGGCTGCATGCAGAAAAGTGCAAGGTCACATATATGCAGTATACCACTACTGACTTTGCATAACTTGGTATTCATATTCCTCTGCTATATAGCATAACTTGGTATTCATATTCCTCTGCTATATAGTATATCTACATATGGACATATTGCTGCCAGTACAATCATCTTTTAACACTGTGTACACTGAACCTGAAACCTACTATCACAGACTGAAACGTGGTACATTTTTAATGAATAATTTTTGTCGAGATGACAGCTCAGCACAAACACAAGTATAAATAAATAAATTCTTTGAGTCAGTTGATTGTGCCAGAATAAAATGCTAGCTGTATCTCCATAACTGTGGTTTCCTTCAGACAGCCTAACATTTGCTTATCTGGCTTTTTCCCCTCTGTGCGTGTAATGTTACGGGCTCTGTGATCAGCTAATTGTGCCGGAGTCAGCCCAGAGGGACGCTATGCTGGTACAGCGAGTCCTCATGACCCCCCGGGAGAGAACAGAGACATGCTTGGGGGGGTTAGAAAGAGGAGGAGGGGGGCAGGACACATCATTTGGTGATTATGGTTATAGTACTAAGCAGATGCTATTCTTCAAAGGAGCATACAACACAGAAACACCACATTATAAACAAAAATACTTGATGTATTTTTAACTGTTTGACATTTTAAGAAGAAATATAAATAATAAATAAATAATAAAATATAAAGAAATATAAATAAAACTTACACAGACTTACAGAGGTTAATGACAGTCAGAAGCAATTAATCTAACACTCTGCAAAATTAAATGTCCAATAATTATTCAACTAAATCTAAACTTAAAAGATGCATCTTTAAACATCTTTTAAATTATCTGGGTATTTAGAAAAGCATATGGTGGTATCTAATATTTTCCAACACTGAGGCACTAAAACAAATTGTTGATCGAGAACACTTTGGTTCCCAAATCATGGTACATTCTCCTTCCAAACTATGTTCACACAAAAAAACTGTACAATGATACAACAGTGGGTAAGACATAAAATTCCTCCAGCAAGCCCATTGCTGTTCTTCATCATCCCAGTGGCTGGACTCCCCAGCTGTATGCATTCTATTGGCGATTGATATTTTTTGTAATCTACTGTTACACCTTGCATTCTTGTAGGCCATCAGATCATTCAAGTTTACCAGTGTATCCGTGTTTTAGTGGCTGGGGTTAGGGAGCGGTTGTGAGGAGGTCTTCATCATTGCCTCCATGGTGACGGTGGCTCTGAGACCACAGGTGTGCAGAGGAGACCATTAGACTCCACCCCTCCCTGCCTCACCTGAAGTCACTCACTCCGCTTATTCCCATTTGAGAATCGGCTATTAACTCATAAAAAGCAAACTATCTACAAATAAACAAACAAATATCTGATTGCAGAGACATGCTGCTACAGTTTTGGTGACGTGTTCCATCTGGAGAATTGATATGTGCCCTCAAACAGTTGTTGGCAAGTCTAGAACCACCGGATCCATCGAGCCCACCAGTGTGAGTTCTACCATTGCCAAACACTGTGAGAGAGTGATGAAGCCAAGATGCAGCTACACAGGGGAACAGAAAAACACAGCTGCACCAAGTCAGCATCTGGGAGCTGTTTAATCACCGTCACTCACACACACGTAAACTACACATTTACCACATACATTGCATAAGTCAGCCGTGTCATAGTGTTGTCTCCTTGCCATCAGGCTGTACTCATAACAAAAGTGTCAGACACAATAAGATACGCATACCCTTAAAAATGTCACACAGCCTGGTCCTGGTTTCATTGATAAGCCCTTGGAGAAACAGTCAACACTGATATTCCCACTTTGTAATATCTGGGTGTAAGGTTACTACTGATAGTATTGCAAACGTAAAAAGCTCGGATCTCCATGGCCGTTCGAGACATCCGAGAGGACTGGCTGATTGATTCACCCTGTTCAGTAGAAATATTAATAATGCATTATCCGCTGGACATGAAAAAGGGAACAAATGTCTGGTGCTGGACTGTGTGCAGAACCCTCTGTGGAAAACGCAGGTTGTCCGTCTGTCTTGTCCTATATTGGCACTACACATAATTGCTCACCTGATATATACAGAAGCAAAAATGTGCTAGTGCCAAAATGGGCAAAGAAGAGTACATTCCTCCTCCTCTCACATGTATAAAGGCACATTTTCATGGAGTCCAGCACAGATAAGCACAAATAGCAGATGAAGTTAGGGACTAAACAGTGTGTGGTTCATTCTCTACTCTGTTTATGGCCCTTTGGTAATTCACTGACAGAGTGTGTTTACAGTGAATTCTACCAGTGCCATACACAGAACAGGAGTCAGTGGGTGTCAGGGCAAAGTGAACCCGTGAATGTGTCAGATCATTTTGATGGTGACACGGACCTGTGTGCGTTAACCCAGTGATCCGGCCTCCAATCATTAGCAATGAGTTGGATGTGTGTCTATAAACAAGGAAAAAGACCCAGCATATCCTAAAACCACAGGACCTGATTTCCTATCTCTAGCACTGCCAGTGTTTAAAAATTGACCATTAGAAAATATGGAAAATATCTCGTCTTTAGTTTTTGTGAGCATCTACTAATGGTGTCCGTTGCGCCCTTTCTTCGTCAAATCAACACTAAACAAATTTTACTCAAATACTTTGTAGATCCCCCCCAAAAACACACACACACACACAAACCGACCTCTCAAGAGTTCCACTGATTGAGATATTTAAACAACGCATCTTTCTTAAATGGCTTGATCAAAGTTCCTTAATGTCCTGCAAAGAATGTGTGAATGAGTACTAAAAAATAACATACAATCAGACTAAACTGTCAAGCTTCTCTTATATTTTACGTGGACCTTAACACCCTGACCGGTCGCTCGGGTTCCTTTTAGACAGTCAGTGCAAGGCCAGCCTTGGTGCACTCACAGTCTGCCTACGATAACAGCCTGGACCGGCTCCAATGTGAAAAATATGCACTAAGTGATTTTTGAGACGTTCAAATGTCTCCCTGAGCACTTATCATTCTCCCATTTCCGCTGCAGATCAATAAGCCAGCTCCAAACGGCTCTCCAGCTACCCTAAAAAATAGGTGTTCATCAGCAGGGTGTGTTCTTAGTACTACGACGGTAAGAGAGCTCCTTGGCGCAAAAGTACACCTGCGCCAATACGCCAAAGACGGCGCATACCAAAATAAAATTATAGCCGTCGAAAGGACAGTATTTTAAAATTTAACATGTAAACTGGGCACTCTTCTCTACTGCGCAGCAGGGTGGCAGCAAAGCTGGTTTAATCGTATTGTCCGTGATTACAATCCCGTCCTCCAACTTCACTTATTTTAGGAATGACAAGGAGAACGACCAAGTACACTCATTGGCGGATGTTGTTGACAATATAAAAGTAGGCTATATTTAAAAGTTTGTTCCAGCTGGTCTAACTGAGGCGTGTCCTTTTCCAAAAGTCCTGCCTAGACGTTCAATGTTCATTCATTTAATTTTCCAACTGCTTCCTGTCCCGTTAGCCAATTTTAACTGTTGACAGGCTAAGAAGCTCTATGACTGTAACCAGCTCCACCTTATCCTATAAAGATGACCTGGTGATAATATTTCATGTAGCGCAGACATCATTTATACCGAAATATCGCTGACTGAATAGTGCAGTGCTCAATGACAGCACATAATTAGAAACACTAACAAACACTAAGACAGTAGACATCTTTGTAGTGGGCTACATAAAACTGTAATGTGCGACCCAATCTCGACGCGAATAATATAAAGCTATCCTTACCTAGTAATCAAATGGAAAATACCATTAAGTCATCTCGTGTCTGGTTGATACCCATGTAAGCGGCCCACCTGCCTTCCTTGGTCACTAAAAAGGCAGTAGGGTAGCCTACTTGAAAACGTCCCGTGCAGAACAGGCTAACGCTTATACATTACTTTGGCTGGCTCTGGGAATCCTTCGACCGGTGACAAACACTCCTGCTGTTCGTTTTGCGAAGACCGGGATTTGTCCATGGAAAGATAATTAGCTTGTAAGCATCTTACCCCAGTGGCAAGAGAATAATCCCTCCCTGTTCCTCTGTCTGGCTGTTATTTCTAAAGTGACATAGCCTACTATACAGCACTCAGGAGCAGCATGAAACACTTTCAAAAGTATTTCCGAATTAGAATTATATCATATCATCTAAACGCACAAAGACAAAGTTTATCTTATACCTAGGGCTACAAGTTAGAGAATATGTGACAGTGTATGAATTGTTTTCTATCACCCAGGAAATGTTTTACATTGCTTAACACATACGGAATTACATTTTTTAGAAGAATGCACGTTATTTCATGTATCTCTGCAGTTTCATGTATCCGAAATTACTCAGTTGGAAAAACAATAATTACGGTTTCTGCCTTAGCCTACTGCTTCACCCAAACGGGGCGGATTACATATTTTGTGCGCATGTTCACATATTGTTGAACCTGCATCTCGCTCAGAAAGAGACTGCGGCAGGATCAGATGACCGTATCCAGATGGTCAATACTGTGCGCAATCTACAATTACATTTGCAGGATGAGACTCCTTTCTAAGCCCTTCCCAAAACAAGGACTTGGAGCGCCAGGATTAATCTACACCAAAACCGCCACAATAAATAAAAACAGCGATGTACATGACTATTTTGTAACCTACCACCAAACTTGGAGAATTCCTTTAAAAGTCACCATACAGTCCTACCCGGTGCTGTTAACCGCATGCGCTAAACGAAGGCTAGAAAAGGATTAGTGGCATAACCCCTTACAAGTCATACAACCTGTGCAGCAGTGCGTCGCCATTCCTCCTTGGGGCCCACGTCTCCCGTGAAGAGACTGCTCTGAGGATGCCGGGTTGCACCTTTCTAAATATATGCACCTGCTGCTTACCCACACTCCTCTTTTCTCTTTAATGAGTACACTTGCCTGCTGTTGATAATTAGACATACGCACAGCCTATTTGGAAAAACTGATCCCGCATCGTCAGTCCGTCAGCGGTGTCTAGTTTCAGCTTTTCAGATGGAATTGTTACAGTGAAATCAATCCACAGGTTCTCATTGTTTCTTCCGCACATTTTTAAATAGGCACAGCGAGTCTGGCAGACCGCTGTTTCATCTTGCCCTCTTTGTGGACACACAGTATCTGGTAAACCTGTCCATGGGTTTGGAACCCGAGATTCGAACGCGCTGTGGGGTAAATGGTGGCGACGGCAATTGATACGGCTCCCAATAAATATTTCAGCAAATCCCTCAACCTCCGTACAGGTGAGATCCCTTAAGTGGTAGAGTGACGAAGCCAATACAGGTGCGGCTAATGGAAGTTCAGTTAACGAGAAATTAAACCATGCATGCATGTTAACAACGACGTGCTCTTTATTTCAACTGCAAATGTTACTGTAAAACGAGGAATCTGGTGCGCAACACAATGGCACATTTTCCCCAAAAGGTACAATTATTTGGCATGTGCGGCTTAACATTTTTTTATTTTGATTTAAAAAAAAATTCTGTTTATTTGGAAAACAATATTGAAAAGGAATATGGACAAAAGTAGGCCTGACATTCTCTCTCTTTTTTTGGAAAGAGAGAGAGAGAGAGAGAGAGATATGAGGTGATAGAAAATAACGGGGCGTGTTACGATTGAAAGATTTCCTTTTTAGACGTTTTAACAGTTTTAGAAAAGACAATCGTATATAGCTGCGTTTTCACCATTAACAAATGCTACTTAAGATGACACGCCATTTGATTTAATACCACGACATACAGCAGTGTTGCAGGAATATTATTCTTATTCACTAATCCTTATTGTCATGCCTTTAAAATCATTGATAGTCGTGTGACGTGGAAGGCTACGAATTTCACACGTTTTTTTTAATGATTCAAATATGGTCTTTATCCCCATGTTGTGCATTTTAATATTTCATTTTCATGGTCGGCTAATTTACGCCTTAATTTAGAGAAAATGAAGACAGTAAACACATGCCCACATATGTGAACAAGATAGACTACGCTCAAAGCAACAGATATTGCTTTTACCAAACCCAGCCACCCGAAAAGGATACATCCTATTTGGGGCAGTACGTTTACTTAAATTTTAATTTAGGTGAAAACTTTTCTTAATAATACAGGCCGCTGTTACCTAATTGCTTACGCTTGTCCCACTGACTGCTAAGCAAACGAAAAAACAGGATAATTAATGATGTATAAGTGCAGACGTCACTGAGTATTCGAATGTCACTCACTCGATCCTTTTGTCTTCATGTAGCCTACACTAAAGGCATGGGTTTAGACTTCCAAAACTCTCGCATGAGAATAGCAGTCACAGGAATACACATAACAGAAAATTCACAGTAACAAAATAACCATTTTAGCATAGAATGACATTCAAGTTCTATTTAGATAGGGTTATAAGCTATATGTCTGAAGTGTTGATTGATCAATATTAACGCGGCTTCAGCTTTTCGTCCTCAACTGTCAGCCTCTGCCGTCGTCGTTACTGACTTTATATCTACAAAAACGTGCTTCTCGAGCTGTCTTATAGCTTATATATAATGTAAAGCAAAATGCCACGAATAAACAAACAACAGATCTCGGAGGACACCTTGTGGTCAAGACTGGTCAGTGTCAGAGCCAGCTTTTGAAGAAAAAGAAATCTAGTGTGAAAACCACCTGTCTGTTGGGGCCGATTTCATACCAACAATGTAATACATGCCTGAATTATTGTTACATTGCCTCAGTGTACAAAATGCATAATTAATAATTGTTAACAGTACATAACGTTATGTTCTGGAAGTGGAAGTCCTAAAGGATTAGCAGATGCATAGTTTGAGTAAATAATTATTAGTCCCATCTAACAGCTTAAGTAGAAACCTAAGTCACATTATGAAGTCTTACGTGATTGAAAGGTCAAATTAGTAGCTATTCATATGATAATCTGGTCTGCTTTTTATTTTCTGTATATGGTAACAAGTCTGATAATGGAACTTGTCAGTAAAAAGGTGTTTCAGTAAAAAAAATGTTACTAGCAAATAGACCAAACAAGTAAATTAAACAAACAAACAGCACCTATGCCAGCTAACTCTGAGCACAGGTTTTGCTGGTATATGCTCTGTTTCATAAGTAAGCAACTTTGTTGATTGTTGATTAGGCTACATCTTAGCAGAAAAGAAGTCTTTGCAAAGTGACAGAGCCATGCTGTGAATGCCCTAGCCTACTTACATTACATCTCTGTAGGGCGATTCATGGGAATGGCACTGTCATGTGCAATATAATTATAAACAGTTGTACACTTGTTGTTCCTTGTATGCACAACATACATAGTAGATCCAGTAGTTGCAATCTGAACATTGTGAGGGATTCAGCATACAAGAAAGTAGTGCAAATTGAAGCGCTACAAAATGCTTCATGCTGTAATGTAGAGTTCAAGTCACAGCCCTGGGGAAGTGTCTCTTCCTGAGTCTGCTGGTGTGGTGTGGAAACAGAGGCACCTACAGTATACCATCTGCTGGATTGTAGAGGAGTAAAACGTCTGTGTTTAGTGTTACAGCTGGCTTGTCAGAAATGCACCATGAGGCAAGAGGACAAACTGGTTCAAATTTAAACAACGAGTTTATCGAAAATAAAATATAATTAAGTAAAATGAGCTCTGGAGAAAAAATATGTGTGGACATGTGTGGATCAGTGCACGTTAGTGATAGGCATGGATGTAAAGCGTGGTGTGTGTGTGTGTGTGTGTGTGTGTGTGTGTGTGTGTGTGTGTGTGTGTGTGTGTGTGTGTGTGTGTGAAAAAGGGTGTCAGTGAAAAAGTCAGAGAGGAGCAAAAGTGCTTTTATACACACACCGGCACCAGGTGTAGACAATCTACCTTAATGACCCTCCCCCCCAATCCAGTCCAAGAACCTCAGCCAAAGATGGTAGATATGCCCAAGATTCATCATGTCGAGCCACTTCCTGGAACCACGATAGCACGAGGAGGTGGGGGGTGGGTTGCTCCCCCTCGTGCGAGGACCAACCACGAGGCCATGAGGCGTAGAAACCAGGGTTGTACAAAATTTACAATTGAATTGAGGATGACCCCTAAATTCCAATTCAATTCATTGAATTTGAATTTGAATTGAGGTTGCAAACAGGAAGCGGGATTGCAATTAAAATTCTCCCACTCCTTTCAAATATTCACTATCCTTTCCTAATGAACCTATAAAAAGGCAAATACATACATAAAAGAAAGCGGCAAATACTATATATGATTACTAATACTAATATGAATATGAATAATAATACTAATACTATTACTAATATGATTGCAGCATGTATTTCACGTAGATATTACTGTATGGGGTTTATGCACACAGTACATTGTTACAGTAAATAGGCTTTTTTTTTTTACACAAATTAACGTTAAAAACATACTGTATGAAACTAATCATTACAATTGTAACAACTTCCAAATTGTGAAAAATTTTAGGACAGCACTTTATTTTCAAAAATGGTAAGTATTTAACATTAAGGGAATGTATGTTAGTGTCTGTACTAAACTTGTCTTATTTGCAATCTAATTATCCCCATTTAGAAGGAAAATGTATGTTAAAAGTATAAAATTTTCACTGATATGTCATTACAGTGAATTTCTCTGAATTGCAAAGAATTCATTTCAACTTCCTGTATTTCTAATTCAAATTCAATTCAACATCATGTGGAGTGGAGCCAATTCAAATTCATTCATTAAACTGAATTAAATTCTGAAATTTGTAATGTTCCACAACCCTGGTAGAAGTGTTTGTCATACGTCAAAGACATGCCCCTGCATGCAGCCCGGAACTGCTCCCATGGACATGAACTACCACAAAGTATCTTGGTTTATCTACCATCTTTGCCTGAACCTCATCTGGCCATTATAAGGACTGCAGATGGAGCAGAGGGGCGTCACAGTTAGGGTGGGAGAAATAATGCTAAGACTGCTTTTCGCTCTGCCCAGACAGCGTTAATGATACATGTTGTCATTGTAGGGTAATGGGGACCAGTGACCTGTTGGGCAGTTTTCACCATGCACCTGCTGGAGAGACAGTGGAAAGAATTCCTTTTAATACTACAGTGGTAAAAAAAGGTTTTTTGGGGGGAGGCTGATGCAGACCAAACAAGCTCAGTGAGGTGCTGTTGACAGGAGCGATGATTAGAAAAGGAGCGGGACTGCTCAGTGCCCTGATTGTTAATTATTATGGGAAACTACATTTCTACCTTCATGAAGTCTGAGAACTCAGGTGAGCTTTCTTAAGACTCCACCAGAAGTAAAGACACTGCTGGTCTGTTGACAAGCCATTGAAGGGTCTTGTCAAAGCAGGCTCTGTGATGATAAAATATTTGTATTCCGCACTGCTCTAAATGTCTGTGTGCATCAGCAAAGCTTATCGGCTATTCAGCAGCCACTACATTTGCACCACTTCCTTCTGTATAGCTGAAGCAGTGAAGCAATCTGATTGGCTGGAATAGAGCATAGCTCAGTCCAGGGCACTTTCTTTGGTTCAGAGCCAGAAGATCAACATCAGTATTCTAGTTCACAACCCTCTGGTGTTCATTCTTTATATGTACTTAAAGGAAAAACAGTCCTCACGTACATACAAAGAATGGACAGTAGGGGGCAGCGAAGAGCCATTCATTGAATTGGACAAGTGTACGAGGTATAATTTATTCAATTACAGAGGTGTACTTTTGATGTTTGACCACATGGAGGTGCTGTGGTCATAGCCAAAAATATTACAAAAGTACTTTTGTTCATTTCAGCAGGTCTCTGTTAAAATGAAAGGCTGTGGTTGGAACATTTTTTATCTATCTATCTATCTATCTATCTATCTATCTATCTATCTATCTATCTATCTATCTATCTATCTATCTATCTATCTATCTATCTATCTATCTATCTATCTATCTATCTATCTATCTATCTATCTATCTATCTATCTATCTATCTATCTGTCTGCCTGTCTGTCTGTCTGTCTGTCTGTCTGTCTGTCTGTATTTCCAGTATGACTAAGGTGATAATCACAGAACTGTATTTTTTCAATGCTGTGAATGTGAAGAATGTTTGAGGAGTATGAGCCTGTCAGGAGTGTGTGCTGATGTCAAATTGTCGTTGCCCCCATGTTTTTACTCCACCACTGCGTTAGTGTCTGTTCAGGGAGATAGCAGGTCAGCGTGTGTGGCAGCACTTGGACACTGTGGGTGTGTACGCTAGGACACTAGTGCTCCTAATCGCCAGCCACTGCCGTGTTGAAGAGCCACAGGGCACAGCTCCATGCTTCTCCACCCACCACTAACAGGGTGCTGCTCCCTGTCAGCCCCTGATAAAACACTCAGCCAGACGCATACAGGAACCATGAGCACCGCCCGTCACAACCATCCCTGCTCTTGTCTCATGGCAGCAGACATTCACACACTCACACTAACTCACACACACACACACACACACACACACACACACACACACACACACACACACACACACACACACACACACACACACACACGCACGCACAGACAAGTGGCTGTGGTCACAGCATTGTGAAGATGATTTATGGCCATCAGCTGTATTAATTCTCAGTTGATTAACAGGCCATTGATCCACAAGCATTCACAGTTAGGCACTCTAAGAGGGCATTTATCAGTGTCAGTGGGGTCCAGGGGTCAAAAGACTGCTTGACCTTGTACCTAGTTAAGATATATTCGGTCTGCTTAGGGTTCAGCCATGGAGCACTTGCTGTAGTTTTGCATTTATTTTCTTTTTCAAAAGCTTTGGCACACTTAAAATTCCCCAAATAACCATGTGTAACTGCTGCATTACCTGGTTACAAATGTAATTGGTAATAGTGATGTCTCATTTTCTCAAAGAAATTGCAAATATTTTTTCGATTTACAGTAAATGGTTGGCCGATACCTTAATCGTGAACTCATCTTATTGATACGTTTTCTATTACACAGCTCTGTTCTCTGTTGAATACTCTCATCCCCTGAGACCCTCAAGGGTGTACAGCACTTTCAAAGGACTGCTCATTATGGTGGAAAATATGTGCCCATTGGCAGAATTATATACCATTGAGACACAGAATAAGAATTTTGAAGAAAGGTACTAGTAGTAAAGTAGTTTTCTGGCAGTCCAAGTCAGTGAGTGATCTTTTAATGTTTTGAAAATGTGACGGATGCTTCGAGAAATCTGCCGGAGGAAGTGAAAGAAACTGATATTTTGTTCACATCAAAAACAACAAGCTTCCGTCGGTAAGTACAAGCCTTGTCTCGGTTGTGTGGGTGTATCTGCTACCGAAAGGCAGCAGAATCGAACACAAACAGAAGCAACTTCCTTTTTCTTGACACTTCAACTGACACATGACAGGCAGGGTTATGCATTACGAAACTGCAGAGTAGTAATTTACCCATTTAACGCTGTACAATATGAAATAAAGAGAAACACTGCATATATTAATGTTTTTATTTATTTTTTTGTTCCCTTCAAGTGTCAAGTCCTTTGCGTGTTACACAATCAAACTGTGCTGTACTCAGTCTTTTTCCCTTGCTACCATGATGGCAAAATTACAGTGGAGAAATCTCTGGCTTAATACAATAGAAACACCACTGTGGCTGCCATAATATGATTTCCCAGCCTTTTATCCTCTGGCTGATAGAGAGAGAGAGAGAGAGAGAGAGAGAGAGAGAGAGAGAGAGAGAGAGAGAGAGAGAGAGAGAAAGAGATGAATAGAAAGAAGGGAGGGATGATGGGATTTTGTCAGAGGGGGCAAGAATCTGTCCCCATATTGAGGCACATTATGTTTTTTTCTGTTGTTTATAAGAAAAGGCACAAAAGAGGCACATGAAGACAGATCATCCATCCTTCCTTCTGGCAGAGACAGATGAGATGAAAAAAGAAAACCCATGGCCTTACGTAAAGTCAGTTTTAAGTAGAATTCAATTGTCAAATTAGGAGGTGAGGAAATGAAGAAAAAAAACAACCCGTGGCCACAAAGGAGAAGCAGCAGACATAACAACGGGGGGACGCCTCATCTTCTCACATTATTCTAAAGAGATGGGAGTCTCCAGACAGCAAGTGGCTGCTTGACCTCCCCTTTCTATTTTAGGAGCCTGCACTGCGCCATCAGCCTCCTTCCCGGCGAGCTGTCAATGCCTGTCCCAATTGACCACAGTTTTGCATAAAGGTGAGCGGCCAAGGTTACGGCTCCCTCGTTTGCATTGGCTGGGCCACATGCACTGCCACTGCCGGGGCCTCCTTGCGCTGTAGGTTCGCAAGGGAGAGATGGTGCTATGAAGAAAAGACAAGGCATGCTGGTGAATACTGACTGAATTCTTCGTCTGTCCTTCGAGACATCTCGAAGCGGTGGTGACTGGTAAATAAAGTTTTCAATCCTCCTAGTCTTTTGAGAAGGTCTCTGGAGGCTCAGAGTGGCTGCCGTCCATTCTAAATTCATTCCGTGTGGCATGTAATTAAAAAGTTTGGGTTATTGAGATAACTTTCTTTGTTTGGACGAAGTCTTGTTGAAAACTCAATAACAGTTTTTAAGACTTCAGGGACCAGAGTTTTTGTTTCGGTCCAATCATAAGATTTGGACGTTTTTTCCCATTTGATTGACAGGTTTGAAATACAAATTACACAGCTGAGGCCATATGAGAACCATTTATGTCCACAGAGGTAAAATGGGAAATGAAAGATTTTTTTTACAAAATCAAATACCCAAATGGACTCAGAATGACAAAATGCAGTGGCATCAAAATTACCTTACTGATTGCATTATCACATTTTTCATTTAAATGTTTGATCAGTACATTCAACAGGGCTGTATCATGATGTTAATGTCCTCTCTTTAACCTCTTGTCTTTAATGAGAATCACGGAGTTCCTCGGCCAAACCACAGTGGTTACGCCTTGCCTTAAAATATACTGTAGCACCATAAAAAAACGAGCAGCAATTTCAACATGCTGTCAGGCTGTCTGTAATGGCTCTTTTTTTATACAGTCACAAAAGGTATACATAAATTGTATGAAGTGAAAATCTTAAACATGGTTTATCACGTCTACAGAATAACAAGCTTAAGCTGGGAGAACATCCACAGGTTTGTCTGATCCACTCTCTCGCTGTTGGATTTTTGGTATTTTCCTCTTCACAAGACTGAGATGTAGCACTGCAATGCGTGAGCCATAACTGAACAAACACAGGGCAACCATGAGGGCTGGAAGTCATTTTGAGGAAATCAACCTGAAATCAGTTAATTAATCAGTTTATAGGCATTACATCATGCAGCTGCAGCCAAAGGGGTTGGGGGTCACTGTGACGTGTAAAGCCAGAACAAAGAGAAGAAACAGGCGCTGGGGGTCTGGTGTTGCAGAGCACATTTTTAGGAGAGCAGCGGAGACATCTGAGAGGAGAAATAAAAGCCGGCGTGCTTGTGGATCAGTCAAAGCAGCCGATGCTCTTGTCATGTTGGCGTGCCTCTCCGCGCTGCCAGCGTCCTCTCCCTGCGTTCCCTGGCGCCTCTCCTCTCCCATCCTGTCCCCACGCGTTATCACGGGGCCGGCTGGCCGGGGGGCATCGGGGCCCTCTGTCGCGCGTCGCTTTACAGCGGGGGTCATAAAGCAGCCAACATCAATATTCCTAAATCAGATCAGCGCGCAGCTGCACGGCCTGGGCCCCGTGACCAGCGGCGTTACATAATGGTGCTTGAAACCTGCTCCCAAGTACCCACTGGGCCAGCGCTCCTAGAGTAAACCGAGCATCTTTCAGCAGAGAGTAATCTGTCTGCTGGACAAGCTCGTTGAGTTTGTGTGGACACGTACGTCTTGTGTAAGCTGTGCACACTTCAGGCTGTGAGTGTGTGAAAAGTCTGTTTAAATATCAGAAATCAGGATCATTATGTAGGTAAACCTCAGCAGACAACATAATATACATCAAATGCTTTTTTTGTTGACCTTTTTTCAGAGATACCAGGGAAAGTGGACAGGTATTCAAAGTACAGCAGACTTTCTGTTTCTTGGCTGCTCTGCATGACTATCACTGTAAGAACAGAGAAGACTGAATGCAAGGAAGAGGAGCGATACGGTGTCATTTTTTGTCATTCATATTTAAAACTGATGGTAAAACGTAATCCACAATGACACAGCTAGAGTGACACCAATTTGACCCCCCCCCCCCCAACCCCCCAAAGAAAAAAAAACACCTGCAGTTAATTGTATGGTCATAGAATGCTCATATAACCTAATAACCTATGCATTAGCACACAGGACCCTGTTGTTTTCGCTAGCTTAACATTTGGGTGAGAAACGTTGTATTTGAATAGAAACGTTGTATTTGAGTAGTATAAACCAGTAAGAAACCATTTGTTTGCAGTTGGACATGAACAGAAATAATTCAGTTCGGTGTGAAGGTATGGCTACACCCGGTTGGTGTCACTCCCTCTATAAATGTTTGACAGAGACTATCGATATCCTCTGTGTGTTGTCACGACACTCATGACAACAATAGATTGTGAGTGAATGACCCTTTACTGACAGGATGCTCCAGCGGTGTCTGCTGTTAAAGCATGAGTTACCCAGTGCAGTTATGGGGCAGGGGAGGGTATGGCACTCTACCACCCTAATATTTGTGATTCCTGCCCACAGAGGAAACTGATGGTGGGCCATACTGTACATACTGATACTGTCTGATAAATATGTTAAACAGTTCAGATGCAAAGCCGTCTAAGTACATTTTTAGAAATGAGCTAAAATTAAAGTTGTTTTAATAACAATTTCCAAGTCATCTCTGTCAAACTCCAACTTAAAAATTATCAACTAAAAACAAGTCAAGCCACAACGATCCAATTGAAGGTGGACTGATAATAAAGTCCACCTTCAGTCCACCTAAAATCAAACTCATATAAATATATTTTTCATTCATTGCAAATGGACCTGGAGGGTTTTGCATCTTCATATACGTAGGAAAATATAGCAAAGTGCTCTAACGCTGTGGTGGACATATTGAAATAGTCCCTCACAATGTTCACCCGATCGACATCATTTGATATTCCTGCAGTACAGTGTCCTGGTAAAGGCCGATGCACTGTTTGCATTGTGCACTGGGGCAAATGAAAACGCTTATTACGGTGTATGGTGACATGAATAGCCAAAGAGGAGGACTTAGCTCTGCCAAAGGGGACCATATAATTGATCTACTCCAAACCAGGTTATTTTTCTCTATCTATCTCTCTCTCTCTCTCTCTCTCTCTCTCTCTCTCTCTCTCTCTCTCTCTCTTACTCCTTGCTTCACCACTGGCCCCCCCTCTCTCATCAGGCTGCACCTCCATCCTTTCGATGACCTCTTGACCTTGGCGGGGTTGGAGCTGCGATGCTGCAGTCCCGAGGGGTCTCTGTGATGGAGGCCACATGACACAGTGACAAATGTGAGCCCTGTTTCATCTGTTATAGATCCGCTGTGGTTGGTGGTTTACGTAGGGCCAAGGGGTATGGTGTGTGTGTGTGTGTGTGTGTGTGTGTGTGTGTGTGTGTGTGTGTGTGTGTGTGTGTTTGGGTGGGTGGTGTGGGATGACAGAGCTGAAGCACAAACGGCATCTGAACACAAACACCATCTGATAAAAAGCAACCAAGCAAACACATTTTAAACAAATATATTATAAATGTACAGATATTACATCACGTACCATTCTAATGTATGTATTTATTCATGATATATACAAATAGTCTATGTACACAAAGTAGGTTCCTACAGTTACAAAAAGCCATGCATTATCTTCAGCATAAATTATAGATTCGCTCTATGAATTCTACCATCTCTTTTCATCTACCACCTCTGTGATAAAGTCAGAATAAATAGTAATAAATTATTTATTTATTTTCTGTTTCCCACATTTGATACACACATATTTGCATGACATCTTTTGATGAAAGTCTTCCCTTTTTGTGAATGTTTCCTGACATGAACACTGGTTCTTTTTTAGTCAGTCTTGAAAACAGAGACAGCAACATGTAAATGTCCCACTGCCTTTGATGACTTAGTCCATACCCTCTGAGGACAAGCACTTCTGCCTGGCCTCGTGGTCCTCGAAAGTCACCTTTTTGTTCCTCTTGGGATCGATCCACGAGTTGCGGATGACAGCGTTGTTGGGCAGCGGGTCAGACTCGATGATGGACACCACCCGCTTCTTCATCTTGCTCTTGAGAACCTTCTGGAACTTCTGGCGGGTGAAGGCGTAGAGCAGCGGGTGGAAGATGGTGGTGCCGTAGGCCATGACCAGGAAGCCCAGGCGCAGTTTGAGGGTGAGCCGGCTGAGGCCGGCGCTGAGGATGACGGCGTTGAGCACCGTGATGGGCGTCCAGCACAGCAGGAAGGTGGAGATGATGAGCAGCGACATGCGGAACACGCGCCGCTGCCTCTCCCGCCGTTCCCGGTGCCGCTTGACCGCCCGTCGCAGCGCGATGATCACCGACACGGACGTGCGCATGCCCAGCGCCGGGTTGCGGCTGCTGCTGCTCTGCGAAGCGTCGGTAGCCTCAGGCTGCTGCTGCTGCTGCTGCTGCTGCTGGTGCTGCGACGTGGACATCAGCGAGATGGTCTTTTTCCTGCGCGTCTTCTTCTTCTTCTGCGAGCTGTGGAAGCGTGTGCCGATGCGGATGTTGAGCGCCTGCAGGATCTTGTAGTAGGTCACCAGCATCACCACGGCCGTGGAGAAGAAGATGGGGATCTGGGCCAGCAGGTGGTAGTACAGGCCCAGCTCCGTGTAGTCGTGGTCGCTGTTCTGCTCCGACGCTGGCGGTGGCGCCAGAGGCACCGTCTGGTTGCGCTCGGGTTGTGGCTCGGGCCCGAAGAAGCCCACCTCGATGAAGGGCACCAGGAAGCTGAGGAAGGACAGCACCCAGATGGCGCCCAGCAGGGCCACGGCGCGGCCCATGGTCAGCACGCGATTGGCCGGCTTGACGGAGATGTCGTAGCGGTCGAGCGTGATGGCCAGCACGTTGGCGGCTGTGGCCACACTCGCGAAGGAGACGCACGCCTCGTGGAAGCAGCCCACCAGCTCCACGTCGCCCTCTAGCGACAGCAGCACCACGGCGATGGTGAGCGGGATGCAGCACACGCACACGATCACGTCTAGCACGTGCAGGTTCATGGTGACGATGTTGCTCACCGAGTTGACCAGGTTGGACTTCATGCAGTAGAGGGCCAGCACGGTCAGGTTGCTGCTGAGGCCCAGCACGATCTCCAGCATCAGGAAGCCCGTCAGGGACACCTGGAAGCTGACGGGGTAGGCGAAGGACGCTGCCAGGTTCATGTCGGGACTGACAACGGACTCAGTGGTGTCGTGTACAGTGACGTTGCTCATGGTGGCTTCTTCCAGCGCGGGAGGAATATGCATTATCCTGCGACAGGAAAGAGATTGGGGTCACGTTAGGAAATGCTCAGAGCACTTCGTAAATCTGCTGTGCTTGGTGTACTTTTTGTTGAACCAGATGCTGAACTTTTTATGCCTCTGAGGCTGGGAGTCCAGCACAGCAGGAAGGAGTTAGTTTAAAAAAAAGGAATTCTAGCCTGTCGGAAGACTCTGCTTATCTCCTTCTAATTCCGCCTGTATCGATCGCTCGTATACCTCAGGTAGATCGAGTCATCTGTTTGCCAATAAGCTGATTTGATACGAATTTGTAGTTACACCAGATGTCCTGATGGTGGGGCCATAGTCAATCTGCCTTTTATTTGCTCATCAAGTGTCCTCTCAGTATAAGTCTGTGATGTGAATGCATGATTCTGAGCATTTACAGTATACTGCCTACAGAAACACTGGCATCTGTTGGCACTACCATATGGCATAACTGCCAGCTGTCCTGTCTTTCTCTCCTCTAATAGTAATCAAGTCAATATGTTTCGACTACTGCTGCTGAAATCTCCCAGATTCAGCTATTCAATGTTGGCAGGTATGCTGTAAGGCTTAAGAAATTAAACACACAGCAGAAATGTATATATATAGACACACACACACACACACACAATGCACACACACACACACACACACACACACAATGCACAGAATCTGACAGTAGTCATCAGTTACTGAAGTAAAATATGGAATGGATATTATTTTATGGCATCTCTCTTTCTTTCTCTCTCTCTCTCTCTCTCTCTCTCTCTCTCTGTCTCTCTCTCTCTCTCTCTCTCTCTCTCTCTCTCTTTCCCCCCTCTACACACACACACACACACACCCCTACACACGCACACACCTACACACACACACACCCCTACACACACACACACACACACACCTACACACACACACACACATGCACTCACCCCTCCCCTGGGCTGTCTCTCCTCCTCCTCAGGGGCTTGTGAGTGGGCCACAGATGTCTTGATGGGCTCCAGCTGGGTTACCCGAGCTCAGCATGGCCTCTTCTGAGGAATGATGCACCACCTGTATTGCTATCACCGCCGCACCTGTTCCTACACCAATCAGCATCTGCTGACTCCTCAGTCTAGAAGAAAAACTTGCAACGGGCCTCAACTTCAATCCCTAGTCCCGCTTTTCTTTTTTTTCCGTTTTCTTTTCTTTCTTTCTTTCTTTCTTTCTTTCTTTCTTTCTTTCTTTCTTTCTTTCTTTCTTTCTTTCTTTCTTTCTTTCTTTCTTTCTCTTTCCTTACAGGTTCACTCCTTCTTGATTGTTTATCATGATGAGGAAAGTGACAATAGATATGCACCTTGTGCAGGGACCACTTGGTCTGTCCTTTGTTTGTGGTCTCTGTAATTCCCAAAATGAAAGGACCTGCAGGAAATAAACACCCAAAGGTCAGATATTCTTGGCCCGTAAAGTATGAAGTGGCTATGAGGAGGTATTGAGTCTGGCCTCCAGCGAGATTGACCCTCTCGCTAGTTCAGAGCAAACACAGATGCTTTATGATGTTTACTTGTGCTCCTACAACCAACAATTAATCCTCCCACGGCAGTGCCATTACCAAAAAGACAGCCCAGTGCCGTGTCCGATACTCTCAGACAGCAGGTCTGCAGGCAGCTACTCCGACGGTAATTTGGATTTTTATCACAGCACACACAGAATTAAATCCGCATCGATTTTCCAACGGGAAGGCCGGGGCAGACATCGGTCGGACCGGTCAGTGAGCCTGTGCCGTGGGGTCAGCGAGTCTGAAGGTTGGGCATGTTCGCTGACTGACTCTCGCTTGCTCGCGACCTAGGGTGACCTTTAAGCTTCCAGGAGGTCGCCTCTGAGCATCCTCACAGGTCAGCTCAAAGGGAAGAAGAGCTGTGCTTATTCCACATGCATCCACTGAAAACACACATCATCATCCATCTCACCGACGCTGTACTCCATTGCTGCTGAAGCCCTTAGAGTCTTAGCCAGTACTTTTGTATTCCACCTTAAGTGTCTCCGTGTGGGTGTGTGTGTATGTGTGTGTGTGTGTGTGTATCTGTGCATGTGTGTATATATGTGTATGTGTGCGCACATGTGTGGGAGTTGGCAAATTGGTTTGAATACAAAGTAGCAGTCACGTCGCTGCTTCTGAGCAACTGGCTCAGTGTTTCAGTTGAAGGTCGCTGTCCTGTGAGGGAAGAGAAGAAGGAGCAGGGAGCCCACTAGCCAGGGGTTGTGCCTGCTGAGGGTTGTAGAGGGTGGGGGTGGGTGGGGGGAGGTGGTGGCGGCAGAGGAGGAGGAAGAGACTCTGTTCCGTGACTTATGCTCGGGTGAGCCCCCAGGGGGATGCGGGGGGAGAGAGGCAGGTCCGGGTCCACG